>UFQX01001579.1:0-13790 GCA_900497675.1 Arapaima gigas | reverse complement strand
GGGGGGGGGGGGGGGGGGGGGGGGGGGGGGGGGGGGGGGTTGCGAAAACACTACAGAATTCCAGCCCCCTTTCGCCGCACTGCAGCCCCTCCACCTCACAGAACAACTCAAGACTGTGGACGTCTGAAAGTGACTCAGCTGGTTTTGGAACATCTCCACCCGTTTTCTGCTTCAATTAAGACTTCCTCGCTTTTTTTTTTAATAGATTTGTTTTCGGGCCGTTTCATTGTTCGACGTATCTCGCTGCCCCGGTGTTCGCGAGGGTTTTACCAGCCCAACTCCCCCCCCCGCGAGACCTGGCGCTTTCGCGCTCACAGGCCTTTGAAGTTCAAAGGACGGCGCGTGATAAACAGAGGACCTGGAAGAGAAGGCGCAGAAATGCGCTCTTCTTCGGGGAATTTGCGGCGAGCGGGTGGGGGGGTGGGGAGCGGCTGCGGAGGCACACGTGGGAAACATTAACGTCTGTAACGTGTACGTTTACCCCTGACCCAGAGACAAGCCCCTCCGTCTCCCCCTGAGGTGGCTTCGTCAAGACCCCCCGGAAAGACCGGGCCTTTCTAGGAATCCGGGACCCCCTGGAGGTGGCGGGGGAAGGGAGGAGGCGAGATTGCAGCTAAACGCAGGATTCGGGGAGGTGAGGACATAATGCTGGGTGTGGTACGGTAGTCGCCAGCGAGATTCCAGGGTTTCGCTGCCAGGATCAGTGTAATATCCAGCTGGAGCTGAGATGGAGCTGCGCGACTCAGGCTTTAGGGCGCAGCGACTGGGGGACTTTTACTGCGGTGCGACACCCGTTCGTACGCCTGGCGCCGGCCGGAGGGGGGAGAAAACGCGGACGACTTGGAGGAGGTCGTGTGCAACGCACGCCCCCCCCCAGAAGCTGCCATCATCCGGAGCGAAATTTTTAAAGATTTTAACGTCAGACCTTTGGCTCCGTGTCCATGTCTTCAGCCTTTGGGGACGTGCTTCACCCCGCCGGGGGGCCGCTGATGCTGACTATTTATGGCTAGGAATCGTCTCAGGGTGCAGCAAATATGCGGGGATCTCTCACCCCGGCCGCGCGCTTTCAGCATTTTTCCCGTCGCTCCGAAACTCCCCAAAAGCCCTGCATTCCAGATAGCTTGAATGTCAAGTGCAGTTCAGAAACGCTCAGTGTTTTGAAGAGATAAGAAACGCGACGAAGGCCATCGGTGGTGTTCTTCTGGCTTAAGTTGATGCAGGCGGCGTGTAAATAAAGGGGGGGGGGGGGGGGAGTCGTCGCAAACGCCCACCTGGGATTATATATATTAAAAAAAAGTTTCAAAAATTCTACCTTGACATGTATATTTGCATAACTTTTTGAAGAAAATAAGACCGGAGACTGTGGTTGAGACTCTTGCGAAACCCCAGTTTCCACACATTTGCATGCAGAGGAGCGGTCGCTTTGCAGGGGGTCCGCAGACACCTGATCTGCTGCACATCTCTTTCATCTAACCTGCAGCCCGCGTTTACCGTGTTGTGTGGGACACCACAAGGAGATGAAAAAAGAAGCCTGTTACATGATCTGCGTGTTTCATAAGCAAATATTATGCTGCGCCTTTCGGTTTAACCTGCCTTCCCTTCCTTGGCCTCTCTGCCCCACCTGTAGCTCAGGTGTGTTGGGTTTGGCACTTATGGAGCTGAGGGCAGTTCTGGCAGTGAATAAAGATGAAGAGAGAGAGACACAGTCTGCTGACTTTGAACTACGATAACCATCTCTGCCGTCTTTGCCGGTGGGACCGGAGAGGCTGAGAAACCTTAAGACGAGCGAAGGGCAGGTGGACGTGCGTCACCTGTCACCTGCTCCCGCCTGGCTTGCCGATGCCTGTAGTCACGTTCTTACTGCGCACCGCAGCAGGGGAAGCGTCTCGCTGTGCCTCACCGCGTGTTTCACCTACAGACCGACTGAAGAGGATTCCAGCAAGAGAACCAGGTTCCCGTGTCAGTCGATCACAGCCTATAGCTGCTAGTTTTCTCTGGTCGGGCAAATGACGTCTCTAAGGTCCCGACTCGCACCCCCGAAAAACCTCGTCTGTTATTCTTAAGGCGACACTATTGCAAGAGAGTAATGAGCAGAGAAACACATATAAATACACATAAATACGTAACTTTACCGAACCGGCTGCTTTGATCTGTGTGGCTTTAAAGCAGGTGATCATAACCAGAGCTGGTTGGAGTAACCAAACAATTGAAAGCACTCAGTTAAAAGAAACACACACAGTGGCCAGAAAGTGACCAGAACAACACCAGAGGCTCAAGAAGCTGCCCTGCTTTGCGAGAACCACAATATGCACTATTATTATTATTATTATTATTATTATTATTATGTTCCTCCTTATGGAGCTGCTGTCCTTGCTGCTGCTGTATTCCGGATGTTCTGCCAGGAGAGTTTGGGGGAAATTTCCACCGTTGGCGGAAACAGTAGCAGGAGGCTAATTTTTCACGGCTCATTTGTTGCCTGTTTATGGAATGTTTGTGTGTAGGAGACACGATCGAAACGGAACATCTGAGTGGAAAGTTATCGGCGACCGCGGTGAGCCTGTGGTGAGCGCGTCTTCGCATCCTTCGCCTCTCTCGCTGCGTCTCGACAGGGCAACAAAAGGTGACGTTTTGCTGCTGCTGCTGCGCCTCTGACTCGGCCGGTTCGTGGGGACAGAGGTGTTTCCCCCACTTGCTGACCTGGGGGCGAATGGTTTGCGTTCGGAAAATCGAACGTATATCTAATGAGTGTCCGTATACCAGGATGAGGGTGCTGGACATGCTTAGGGTTAGGGGGCTAGGGGGTTAGGGTTAGGGTTAGGGTTAGGGTTAGGGAGTTAGGGTAAGGTTTAGGGAGCTAGGGGGCTAGGGGGCTAGGGGGCTAGGGAGTTAGGGTTAGGGTTAGGGTTAGGGTGAGGGTTAGGGAGTTAGGGTTAGGGTTAGGGTTAGGGTGAGGGTTAGGGAGTTAGGGTTAGGGTTAGGGTTAGGGTTAGGGTTAGGGAGTTAGGGTAAGGTTTAGGGAGCTAGGGGGTTAGGGGGCTAGGGGGCTAGGGGGTTAGTGTTAGGGTTAGGGAGTTAGGGTTAGGTTTAGGTTTAGGGTTAATCACACTGTTAATATGCTGAGTCTTTGTCTGGTAAACCCACTGCTAAAAACCGATGTTCTCGGTCCAGACCTGGCGTCTTGACCTGAGAGCTGCTCCGGTTTCAGCCCGTGTGGTTCCGGGAACCTTCTCCTCAACCTCCCCTGTACTTTCAAGCCGGTTTTTAGCGAAACCGTCATTGTCACAGGCTTATCGGTGGACGTGAAGCTTGAAACACGTGGCGACTGTGGCCAAAATTCTGCACCAACACTCCTGTTTTAGCACCGTGCCGGATCTACACTACGTTTGAGAGGGAATATGACGTGTAAAATCTACGCTTCGAGTTCCAGTTGCGGGGCTTCCTATTGAAACACGCTCCCCGTCTCTGGAGGATGAGATCTTCTGTACATTCTGTGCCTTGGAATCCACACAAAGCATAAACGGGAACACGGCCAAGAGGCACGGGGGGTAACAGTTGGGCGCATTTTAGAAATAGACAGCACTACACATGAGAGCCATGTTCCTTTTTCACAGCAAACCTCCCGCGTTTGTCCTTGTTTAGAGGCAAATTCCGGGCGCAGTTCATCCTCCAGTTGCCACATTTACAACTTTCATCTGTCAGGAACACAGCGTCTGAGAACGTCGCACCAAATCCGCCGCTGTGAGCCGCCAGGGTAGCAGACGCCTGAGGCCACGATGAAGAGGGTCACACGCCCGATTCGGGTTCCCGCGTCAAGCGAGGGAGGTGTGTGGACCAAAGAGAAGCGTAGCGGTTGTGTAAAGGTGTTGGACGCACTGGTGAGACGACCCGTGTTTTGCAAAGGCGTTATGAACAACCGCAGGTTTTGAGCACGACGACTCGGACGCGTCTCCGTTCCAGGCCTCGGGAGACAAATAAACCCGAAAAGCGCAGGTGAGGTGACCCAGCGAGACTTCAGATAAACACCTTCAATTCATTCCTCTTAGTCCGTGTGATTCGGCCTTTACGGGTGTTTCTGTCGCCGTCAAGCTGAGGAATCTTCCCGCGATTGTCTTGTTAGCATCAAAGCTTTTCAGTCACGTTATGGAAACGATACTTTGTTCGCCTGCTTAACGCACGTAAGAACGAGGGTCAGCGTGGCGTCTGGGGGTCGGCGCTCACCCGGGGACGGCCGCGTCCGGCAGTCGCGCCACTTTAACCCGGGCTGTCGCTCGTCGCCAACGTGGTGCCGAAGGTGTTAATTTACGGCGGTGCGTCGCTGCTGCGTCAGCGAGTTCCTCCTGTGCCCGAGTGCGCTGCGTATGGTTGTGTTTTCAGCAAGTGTCAGCGGGTTCGGAACGCCCGCGTGCGCACACGTGACGGCGAGTTTAATTTTCCACGTAGACGCCGCTCGACAGGCGACAGGTCGGGGCGTGTTCCGATGTGCGCGCCCTCGCTCGCCGGCCAGATTGCCGCTAACCTCCCTTGCTATTTGCTCCCCGCTGGAATCGTATGTTTACGCAAGCGGTTGGCAGCCACCCCACCTGTCCGAGGGAACACCCCAGCGCCACGTCCAAACCCGGGTTTTGGGACGCCTCCTCCCACCCCGGGCAGGATAAGTGCAAAATGTGCGTCTGGTTCCTCAGACACGGCCGGGGGCGAAAGAGGGTGAGCGTCAGGTGTACAGGTAGCAAGCAGGTGGTCACAAGTGCTACCACATTTGGAATGAAGGACCCAGGTCCACATCCCACCTTTCGCTGCGGTGCCATTTGATGCAGTAACAGCCACCCAGCTGTGTAAACGGGTTTATTGTAGCGAGCAGCTTAACAGTCGTGAGGTTTGTTTGAAGACAAATCCCAGCTAAGTAAATGTCGTCCGCGGTTCCTGTCCGACGTCCTTCCTCGGGCCGAAGACTCCTCCCGGGGGCCAGGAAGTCTGAACGCTTAATGCTATCGTTGCTGGAATGTGCCGGAGTCGCTCTTCCAGGCTACGGGTCGCGACCCCGAGTCGGGTCGCCGTTTGGAGGATCGGCAGCCTTGGTTTTCACCTTCGGCATTCTCTCCACTTCTTCTTTCCGCCCATTTAAAAGACAACTGAGAGGACATATCTATATTCTTGAAAAATGACAGCATTACTACACTATGGTTATGCATTTAACGTTTGGGAGACCTAAGCAGAAGTAGGAACGGGGCCTTCATCGATCCCAGTGACTTCACTGACCTACACACCTTTACACCTCAAGGTCGGTCGCTCTCTTTGCTGCGTTGCTAGTACCGTCTGTGCAGGTCGCTGGAGGCAATAGCTGTGACAGCAGTTTGATGGTTTAAATAAAAATGACGGTGTATAGAAATGCACGTATCTTTTTCCAAGGGGTCCCATGACTGTTGGGTCCCGTTCGGTCATAATCTTGTCATTTCTGAATTCTTCAGAACCCTAAGCTGTCCGGCAAGACACAACAACACATTCAAGAAGGCAGAGAGGAAGCCCCCCCACGGCCTCCGCGACCTCGAGAGCGACGCGTTCGGCACATTCCCCGCGAAAAACAAGAAGCCAAAATCACCAAGGCCTGAAAAATATGTTCACTGTAGATTTGTTTTTTTTTTTTTTTTTTTTAGAAAAGACATTTTATTGAAACAATGCTTCAGGTATATTCTGTGCTCCGGAGCATTCTGACAGGGAGAGATGTAAAGGGAGGTGCAGCCAGAGCTACACAAGTTCACGTTAGCTGTCTTGAACTATATACCAGAAAAAAAATACAGTTTAAGTGCAGAAAGTGTTTTTTTTCTCACTTCCTTAAAGATAAGTACTTGGAGAGATAGTGAATTTAACCATAATGAATTACACATGTACACGTTGGGAAAAAAAAACCCAAGAGGAACTGGGTGCTGTTTCCTTTTAACAAACTGAACGGTCAGAAGCACCATCTTGCGTGTGCTATATCGCATCTTCTGTGGAGCTGTTACATGCAACCGTTGACAGAAACGGATATGAAGTTTCCTAAAAACAACGATACATTTTAGACAGTAATAAAAACACTATCACTGTTAACATTATGCCGTTTCTAGCCTTATTACAACATTATGCGAGATGGAGAAGTGGCGTTTAGGGTCATGCCAGTAAGGAGAGGCCACACAAGCAGAAGCGTGCGGTGAACGTGGGAAAATACAATAATGCAGACGTGAGAACGGCATCAGCAACCGTGGCCACAAAGCTCCACGTGGACGTTCGGGGCACTAGGAAAGTAGAAGCCCTAGGTGACGATCCACAGGTTGCCAGCAGGTCATGAGGGGCACATTCCTGGTGTCCCGTCATAAAAGACTTCCTTAAAGTGCACATTTCCTGACAGCACAGCCCGCTGCCAAGTCTCTGGGCCACTGTCACAGTGGTTAAAGATGTGCATTTATCTCCAGCGAGTTCAAGTGTAAGAAGGTTCCCTCCTGGTTCCTCTTTGAACGAGGCACTTGGCTTTCTTCGCTAGTGTGAACTTGTTTTCATTACACTGAAGAAGAGCATTTCCTAGGTACCGACAACTATGAACAGCCACCGTTTTCTCTACGCTGATGTGCACCTACATCTGCAAGTGGTAGATGTGCGCTGGAGGCTTGGCTTGCCGAGACGGTTCTGGTGGCCTCGGCCCCTCGGTTGCACTAGCCTCATTTTATCCGTGTCTGACTTGCTGAGGATCTCTGCGATGTTTTGCACATAACCTTTTACACCATCTTTTACGCTTTCAAAAAGGAACTGCTGTATGAAAGCCTCTCCATAAAACAAAAAAATACACACACACACACACACAAATTTGACCAAAGTCGGGACCCTCGGTGAATTTTAGCCTGGCTCTTTCCAGTGTCTATAAGCCAAGTAGGGTCCAGATTGGTTTGGTCCAGTGTATTCATCCCCTGCAAGTCATGGATTGACACATTTTGTCTGAAAATTTAAACCTCACTGAATCCAGAAACACCATCTCGTCCACTTCATCCCCCGTCTTCTCTCTCCCTCTTCCGACCCTAAAGCTTTTCACGCTTCCCTCCAATTTCCTTCCGAAAACTCAAGATACTACACAACTACTTTCTACATAACAGAATAAATTAATTGAAAAATCACAGAAACTACAAAGATAAATGTATATAATAGAAAGGTTTAAAGTCATGGTCCTTATTCTTTTCTACACATGGAAATAGGGAATACAGATCCAGGGCACACGGGTAGCTTCCAGTTCTGCTCAGGACTTTAGTCCCAAGGGTTAGGGTTGGTTTTCTCTTTCTCACTTCTTCTTGTTCAGACAGTCCCATATTTCCCGTGATTCCATCCTCCGTCATGCAGCACCCCTCTTCACCTTCAGTGTCCGCGTCGAAAGGGTCAGGAAGAGGCTGAGGAATGCAGGACCTGGGGTTTAGCTGCATTTGCAGGTCTTCACTACCATATTGGACAACTGCTCTACCTGTTATGAGAAGAAAACAATATCAAACTACATAATATAACGTAACGTAAAACACTCACGTTGACCATTTTTCCCAAACTTGGGTCATGGAGGTCGAGGGCCTAAGCCCAGAAGCAAAGGGTGCTGGGACGACCAGGCTACACACCAGAATGGAGGAAACACACACATACACGTACACAGACTAAAGGGCAGTTTAGGGCCACCAGTTCA
Source organism: Arapaima gigas (assembly GCA_900497675.1). NCBI lineage: Eukaryota > Metazoa > Chordata > Actinopteri > Osteoglossiformes > Osteoglossidae > Arapaima > Arapaima gigas. The sequence goes on along the minus strand of UFQX01001579.1, from coordinate 6,103 downwards.
GCTGGAACACGAACACGAGGAGAACGTTCAGCCTCCGCAGTAACTGAACAGGGATGGATCCCATACCAGATCGCTCAGCCCAGACGCTGAGAAAAGATCCTGCACTACCAGCTGAACCACTGTGTCTCTGTGCCACATTCATGCATTCATCTGCTCATTCGTTCATTTTTGCAACTGCGTGTCCAGGGCAGAGGCACGGCGGTGTGGAGCCCATCGTGGAAGCACAGGGTGCGAGCTGGATAAGACCCTGGATCGGGTGCCAGCAGAAAACATTCAGACTCAGAATGGATATTCAAGACGCCTTTAGAACTGTAGGACCTTTTGGGTTTTGAGTCACGGCAGTGTTGCTCTGCATACTGACCTTGTACTGCCTTCCCACATAGTACAGGATGGGTAAGGGTTCAAAAACCTGGGGTGCACAGCATGGTTGAGCTGATGCTCCGGGATTGTGATGTTTATAGAGAGCTAGGATCTGGAAAAGAGACAAAAACACGGGCTCGTTGCTCCTCCACATTTCTCACATATCAGCGAATCTCATTCTACGGGTTACGCTGTTCGGCTCGGCAGCGACGTGTTTACAAATGAGAAGAAATCGCTCAGAGACGAGGATGCCGAACGAGGGCGGGGCCGAGAACGGGGGCCCGTAAACTGCCACTTTAAAAACCCCGAAAGCCCCCCAAAACGCTTAGTGCCGAGACTCAACACACAGCCCCCGAGCAGACAAATAAATCACGCGAGGAGCAGCCGTGTCACTGAGTCTTCATCCCTTGAGTGTGACTCTAAACAGTTCTTGAAAAAACAAATCAAAGCCCTACACTAAAATGCAACCAGATGGAGGGACCTTTCACTGAGAGCAAATTCAAACCCTGCACTGGAAAATCCAGGACTTTCTGCATTTCTAACTTTCCAAACACATTCTGAATAAGACCGCTTTTAAAATATTGTGTTTGAGTGCGTCCGCACGCCACGCGCTCCTACCTGGGAGTACTTATTTTCGGCATTCCAGATGTAGGTGCAGGACCCCATGCAGTAGTTGGCATAGTAGCCACTCGGTTCGTGGATCCACTTCCAGCCCAGATCCTTCCGGAAGTCGATGTACAATTTCCGCACGCAGCAGTTCTCCATTTTCCTATCGCAGGGGAAAAATGAGATTAAAAAGTACGTGAGGGCTTGTAAACTAACACGGCGGGGGAAATGAACAGACTTGGCGACTCGCGCTGCAGATCGGTGAATCACCGACGAGGAGAAAGAGAGGCTCTGCGTGGTCTCGACCGGAGATGTGGAGGTCGAAGAAGGAAGCGCATCTAGTTAAATAAGGACGTGCTTGTTTGAAAGATATCCGGACCTTCCTCGGCGGTAGGACGGGACGCTGTGACTCACTCGGTGCAGAACTCGTCGGTGTCGATGGCTCGCTTCCTGCGCGAATTCATCTGGTTGGCCCGGTCAGCGGGGAGAGACATGACCAGGAGGTGAGGCTTCTGCATGAGCCCAGAGAAAACTCCAGTGTCTCCTCTGTTGATACTCATCCCTGCACAAGGTGAGGCGACATCCAACAAGGCGAGAAGAATCACTTTACAGCGCGAAAACCCGTTGCCCACTGCGGCGGCACAAAAAGGAGGAAAATCTTTTCTGTGGAAACAGGCCAAGAGACTCAGTCCTGGATGCATGCGAGGAGATAAAAACGCCAGAGACGCTTGGATGTGAACCCTGGTGGTCTGGATGTGTTTGTATTTCCACAAAAGAGACTTAGTTCTCCTAAATCCTGATTTGTTGAGTCTAGCTTCCCTCCAACAGAGCGATTTGGAGGCCTTCATCTTTGGCGGGCTAAGGTGGAAAGTGCTGAATAAGAATAGGTGAGCCAGAGCCCCGCCTGACCGTACAACCCACAGATTTGTCACACCACAGTAGCCGTGGACTTTAAAGCAACCATAGTCGCTCCACATTTTAACAGTTGGTCCCAGACCTTCATCTGCCAGGCCTTCATCTCTGCGCTCAGCGTCACGTTGCCTTCCCTCAGAGGTGCATATTTTGTGCACATCTAACACATGTTTTGCTCCTTGTGTGCAGCTTGATAAGGTTTCACATGGGGTCCCGTGTTGAGAGCAGTGCAGCACTACGATCTCACAGCTGAGTGAGACCCGTCTTACCTGAAACAGAGAAGAACAGCCCCTTTGTGGGTGCCGCGCAGGGACAGTACTCCTTCAGATGGAAAACCTGCTCTTGTTCTGCACAAAGAGACCAAAAGAGAAGAAAGTGAAGCTCCACGAGTGGCGTTGGTGCCACAGAAGGAAAGGGGTCCCTCACCGAGTCCGTTCTCGAGGCAGACGGAGAAATATGAAGTGTGTAGGTGTGCCAAGCATTTGATGGTCCCTACAGGAGGGATCGCTGGGCTTTTTCTCGGCGAATTATCCTTCTCCCAGTTTGTTTTTACATTTACAACGCTGGAGATTTTCTCCAAAGTGACCACGGGCCTGTAAGTAGCTACTTACAATGACTCGCCCATCTGCTGTAGGGTAAATTCGATGTTCAAGGGCACTAGAGCAAAACGGAGGATTTGAACCTGAGTCTTCAGCACGTAAGTCAGTCACCCCCAGGGTTCTCTGTCCCCTTCACAAGGTGGTGTGAGTAAATATCCATCTGTACGTTGACCGTGTTGGATTCTAAAGCTCTACGAGGTCTATGAGTTTTACACACGCTAAAGTGGCTTGACGTGAAGATGATGGTGGCTCTTTTACAGTATACGAACCTGACACCCATTACACTGTATGTCTGAGATTCAGTAGCTCTCTGCGGTTTCGGCACCAAGTTTTGGTATCGAGCTTGAGATCAAAACCGTGCAGCTTCTGGCCATGACTCACCCTTGCCTAACAACCACTCCCTCAGGGTCTGCGTGACGTCGAAAGACAGCCAGTGGTCGTTCATGGCGTTGGTGACGAAGCGGGTGCCCACGTAGCGCCCGCGGTCCCCGAAGCCGCTGTACAGCTCCAGCCTTTGCTCAGAACCGGGGATGTTGGGGTTCTTGATGAGCAGACGCAGCTCGGCCATGGACAGCAGCTGCTCGCTCACCACCCTGGCCCGAATCTCGCTCAGGTTGAACCGCATCAGGTGCTTGGTGTTGTTCTGGTCTGCATGGGGGGGAAAACTCGGGAAGATCAGTCCGGGGACGCCGCTCGGCGAGGCGTTTCTGACTCCTGTGTGAAGGACTGCGGTGAAAGATCTGCTCTCCATGACAAGCGTACGCAGACCTGTCCTCCAGCTGACACAGCCATCAGCCTGGCAGCCACAATAACGCTGATAACCGCGTGTAAACAAGGAAGAGGTGCAACTACCCCTGGCTGGGAGCAGCATCATCCTCGTGCAGATAACCATTCGTCCGCGCAGGACCGCACGCTGGGTCACGACACGAGCGTCACAAATATTATTTTTCAGTCTGTTTTCCACAGTTCAGATGTGACACTGTCTCAGCAGGACCACCTTCGCGCGTTCATAGCGACACACAACCGCCCTCGTGACGCACGCTGCAACTTGACAGCGGGAGTAAAAATTTACTCGGTTTCTGTAACCACTTAATTTGGACTGCAGTAAGATGTGAGACTTTGGCTTTGCTGCTGGTAGAAACTGCCCCCCTCATGGGGTGACATGAAAAACCGTCAGAGGCCAAGGTTGAGGGGGAAATGTTCCGGAAAAAAAATCACCTCCTTTCAATATTTGAAGTTTGCTGCTCGCATAGAACCTGTAACGTTGTGTTTTCGCAGCTTTGGATTATCGTAAACTACGAAGTGCGTCATAAATGTATTATCGTGGGTGCTGCACCATCCTCCAACATGGCATCCCGGGCATTCGGAATTCTTCTAAATGAGGGTAAACAATTTAAATATTTCAAATGATTTCCAAGCAAAAGAGCCTCCGTGCGGAACACTTTCGGACATATTTTCTGAGCCGGGCTTCTCCCCCTCAGAGCGATCGGCGGTTAAGAAAATGCCGCATATGATGCACTGGACTGACGGGTTGGTTGTATGAACGGACCCCGCCGGCCACTAGCAGCCTGGTCACGGCAGGATGAACAGTACGTGTAAATAACAGATCCCGTGTCATTACTCAGACACAGGTGCGCAGCAGCTGCACGGCTTGAAAAGGGACAGAAAAACAAGGTAAAAAACAAGGGACGCTGTCCGCTGTCACAAAGGCAAACCTCCGGCAAGCAGCCAGAGAGCCGAGAGCTTTTATTTGCTCACTTCCAGTTATATTTACAACTGAGCCACTTACAACAATGAGTCACACGTTTATCCAGCAGGGTCTTTCTTTTTTTTTTTTTTGCACAAGCAAGATCCGTATCCTAAAGTGACACAGTCAAAAGTCACCCAGCAATGTATCAGCGCCGAGTTGCCGTGGAGAAAAGCGTCGATGAAATAAAAACAGTGCCCGTTGCCCGGGTAACACGAGATACATCCTAAAGCGATATATTTGTTAAAATACGCGCCCCCTGCACACCTGTTCGTATTTACGACCGTCGTTTAGGGTAAATCCGTCGCTCGGGTAAAACCACCCGGCCGTAGGAACGGGTTAATCGCGGGACAGCTAAATAAATACGTGTAAATGGACAGGGTGGCTGTTGGGGGGGGGGCGCGGGATCCTTCGCTTCATCACCTCGGCTGAAAGACGAGAGCGCGGTGGAAGAAGGGAAGACAATAGCTGAAGACGGATGGAAGGAAGACGAGGACGGTGCCGCGGGGACACAAAGGCCCGCCTGGCGGAGGCAGGACGGGAGCGTGCTCTGCCAGGGCTCGGATCTCCTGGTCTGGCCGGCTCCCAGGTGCAGCCCTCTGTCTCTGCCTGTCTGGATGTGCGTCAGTAATTACACGCCGACAGGGAGCCGGAGGGACGCGGTGCAGCCCATATGAACCGCATTACGCGAGCCAGGGGGAGGCCGAGACGGGGAGGCCGAGCGGCGCGAAGCTCACCTCTGCGTGTCGTGGGTGAGGACGGGAGCGGAGCCAACAGCCTGCAGTTTCCCGCACGGTAAATACATTCAGCTCAGTAACCCAACCCCAGAGCTGCAGTCCAAGTGTAACAGCTAAATCTGAAAAATGTCACATTATGCAAAACTAGCGCACGGTTTTTTTTTTTTTTTTATTACTTTGCATTTAACTACTGCCTTTCCATGCCAAGTTCCCAGAATGAATTTCGGTCCAGGCTTTTTATATTGGGCCGCCTGTCAGATGTAATAAGTACATTCCATACGAAGTATGTATGATGTGCTCTTGCAAAGAAGAAAATGTGAATATTAAAAAGTTCAGCACCTCCTCATACTTTCTGTCTTTTCCTTTGGCGTAGTAGATGCGCAGAAAAGGACCTAAGCAACAGACCGTCCAGTGGTGAAGTAAGACAAATATTTTTACAAATGGACTTATAAACATTTTTAGATCACTTATCCATTTAGTTGATGTTTTCCTCCAAACTAATTCACAGCATTAAACTACTGCCTACAATTATTCGCAAACTTACACAGCAGGGCGAGTTTTACAATAGCAGCTCGGGGTAAGTGCCACAGCAGGAGGTCGGATCGGAACCCAGGGGTGGCAGATCTAACTACCTGCTGGCCTAAGTACCATAATCCTGGTTAAAACATTAGTCAACCTTACTTTTTGCACACTGGAAAAGAACATGCGCTTCACTGCTGTGGTGAAAAGCAGTCACCCGGGGGGAAACACCTCTGGTGTTCGACTGTTTTATGCATCTACATGCAGAGTCGGACTACAGTATGTAGTTACAGCTGCAGCCCGGGGCCGCGGACTTATTTACATAAATAATAATAAAGAATTATTAATAAATAATAATTTTAAATACCATAAATAATTTTGCTGCTTTTTATTTTTACTTTACTATATATAGCAAAAAAGATTCATAGATAGTAAATACACTATTATGTTTTAATCATTATTCCCGACTCGCTGAGGCTCCTTCGAATTTAAATAAAATGAAAATAAATAAAATATTTAAAAGTCCATAAATGAACTTCAAATTGGGGAAAAGTGCCGGTGCCACTGAATGACGTGTTTTAATTTGTTTAGCCACACGTCAGTCATACCTGGTCTTGTACGCT
>UFQX01001578.1:0-23238 GCA_900497675.1 Arapaima gigas | reverse complement strand
CTACCTGTACTTCTCAACAGACATTCAAGTTGCACGCCTAACACTTTTGCACAGTACTGTAAATGGACACGGTATTTACATGTATTAACCTTTACAGGTGTTCAGTAAAAACTTACCCCCTGCTGAACGCCCCGAAAAGGCAGTGCTGCTATAGCTACAGATGTGAGTAATAATGAGTTACATATGTCATTTAAGTCATGTAGTAAATAAGTAATGAGAAGATATTGGAATTGATGCTTTTTACATTTACTTGAGTACATTTGTAAATGAAAATGCTGGTATCACTTCCTCACTGTCAGGTGACGTTTTCTGCGAATTTCGTCGGCTGATTTTTTTCTTATTTCGAGAGCTGAATTTTCCATGAGCTCTTATAAGTTATGAAATTGTCCAGCACCTACTATTTCATCGATTTAAGCGGACAGACTATGAATGCAAATGGCATTTTGTGTTTTACTAAAAAACACTGGAAGTCAAACTACACATTTAAACAAAAACTCAACAATAATATCAAAGTATTATTATTAGGAAGTGTTGTGATTTTCTTATTATTGCTACTGGAGAGTTGTGGTTAAACATCAAATTTTAGACCGGAGTAGCAGAAATCTACAAAAAGTGTGTTACTGAATGAATTAATTTATATGATACTTTATATGCTGAATAATATGCTTATTACACATGGTCAGCAATAATACAAAAGAACATATATTTTCCAGGTATAAGTTACAGTATGTGTCGGTGAGAATTCGCCACACAGAACTACCAGTAAATACCAATAAATGTCCAACGCAGAGCAGTAGGTCCTGAGCAGCTCATCCAAACTAGACAGCTCAGAACACCAAGAAACCACTGATGCAGCTGTTTGGATTCAGATGTGTAGTGACATGTATTCCATCACCAAAATTCAACTTATACAATATGAAGTTATCCATGTAACAGGAGAGAAGATGTTCAGAATGGGATTTAGAGAGTCGTTCTCTCAATTCCACTCACTCGAACCTCAACGCCACTGGTGCTTAGTGCTGGAAGGAGGTGGTTTATGAATGTGAGCTGCAGTATTCCACTGTCCCCATCACTGTGCATATTTGGTGGCATTTGTGAAAAACGTCATTCCAGTACCTATTGCCCTAACTATTGACAGGAAGATTATACTTCTAACCTGGAAATCTAACAATAAGATCTCTTTCACAGTGCCTAATAATAATAATAATAATAACAATAATAGTAATAATTTTAATTATTTCTATTAATACTAATCAAATAACCGTGTCACTTTAAAGAGGATTTGACTTAAAAGAAGCCTAAAACACGATGTTTGACACGCAAGCTTAAACGGACAGATTTTTCTCGTGTTCTTTTCCTTGTTCTCGTCAAATTTCGTTGTTCTTGTTTTGATTTTCACCTTTTTTCACTTTATTAAAATAAAATTAAAAGGGAAGACACCATTCATGCATATTTTATTAGCAGCTACAGGGAAGCACAAATCTAACTGAAACAATGGCAGCAATAAATAAAAGCAATGGTGAGTTTTTTATCCCCCCCAGCGTAAAATCATCGTAATGAATTCAAAGAATTTGGGATGCCAAGCAATTGCTTTTAACTGTTCAGTCGTGTGATAACAGAGTAACTGTACATATAGTATATGATGGTTATGGTATAATTTATGCTGTGGGATGGGTAGTATTTGTGTCTCGCAGTATCTAAATGGTGCAAATTGACACAGGTTCATTCGCCACTCCACCTGTGCAGAGATGACCTTTTCTCCCTGTGCTTGTCTCCCACAGTCCACAGACATGTGTTTTGGGTTTCCTGGTGACTCCAGACTACGCATAGTGCGTCTATATGGGTGTCATATCACTCTTTTTCTGTGTCACACAACGCAGCACATTCGGGAGCGGCTCACGGTCAAGGGCAACAGCTCAGAGGGTGAAATGAATCAGGACATTATGACTTGCAGGGGTGCATTTGGCTGCAGCTGTTGTAGGGAGGTGGACCAGGGCTGTGAATAACATGGTGTCATTGAAAGCTGCATGTTTGGAATAGTGGGTTTGGAAGGCCAGGGACAAACAGAGCACGGAATCCTGGCCACCGCATGTCAGTACTGCGCGCAGTTCCTCTCGCTCCCTTTTTAGGGGATTTTCTAAAAGGTTGATCTCCGCTGGTGGAAAGGACAAAAGTAGAATGGGATAGGTGAGGAAACTGAACTTTTTTCGCATTTCCAACCTATGTACGTTCCCCTGACGTGCCCCCGTTTTGGCGCTTTGCATTAAAGGCGTTTTCTTTTTTTGTTTTGTGAGAACGAGTGTGTCGTTGAAACCGTTTTCATTTTTCTCTTGTAAACGTACACGGCAAAGCAGTCAGGAGGTCTTCACAGCCAGGTAGCACAACACTGCGGTCAAGACAGAGCAAAAAGTCACCTGTGCACCAGCTAGGAGACCATCTCACAAACCTTCTGCCAAGTCCTCACTGCACTTTGTCTTGACTGACTCTGCTTGAAAGGGAAGTTCTTCTCGTCGTTCCTTATGTCTCTGAGGAAATATTGCAATACATTTAAATATGTATCTTACCTTCTTTAACATGTGAATTCAATAACATGTGAACAGTTACAAACAGGACTTGAAATGACCAGCAAAGATGGAGAAACGTCTGAGTTACAAGACTGCTGGTCAACTGATGAGCACCACCTCAGGTGAGAGATGATCTCCAGCTGCTTCATTCCTTTAAACCTTCTTGTAATAAGCAGGTTTAAAGTTTGCTCGCTGGCGGTTTTGTTTTGGCAGCGTTTTTATAGAATACAGGTGTACCGTACTGTACTACAGTTTACTGTGTTAAAATTGAAACAAACTCACCACCTCAAGGCAGATAGCTAACAAATAAATATGGTTTTTTTAAATAAAAGATTTATTATCCCGCAACAAAATGTGAAATAATCAGTTATTCATAGCAAACATCACATTACCACCCAATAATGTATGAAGATGTTAACTTTTGATTTTTATGTTTATTATTTCATCTGAAATTGCCACAGTATATTTGTTGGGGGGGCAATATTACCCCTTGGGATGACATAAATCAACAATTTACAAATTACCCATAATAAATGTTATGATGTGACTGTCAAATGATGTTTTTGTATTAACATAAGTGACCGTGGAAGCTATTTGTGAGAAAAAAACTGACATTACATTATCAAAGTGAGAGGACAAAATTGAATACAGCTGTACGTTAACTTACAGACACAACTTGGAGTGGAAGTCTGTAAATCCACCCACTACAACACAAAGAAATCTAAATAAGAGTCGAATTCCTCAATTTATTCACAAGTTACAGTTTAAGAGATCAGATAGAGGCAAAATTAACTGAAAAGTCAGTGTAAGAGTTCAGTTTAGCTGGGCGGCGGTTGGGTGTGAGTTTGAATCCAGCTCAGTTTGTGTGGAGTTTGCATGTTCTGTCTTTAGATACCATCCCCCCCTAGTTCTGTTTGAGTTTCTTTGAACCACTAGCGCAGATTTTTGACCCCCCGCCGAGGCCAGACGAGACCAGCTGTGAGACCAACAATCCATGTTGCTGGGAGCTGAGGACCCCCTGCCTTGGTGATGTGACCAGCTCACCTGCACCTCAATATCACTGGATTCGGCTTCACTGTCCTATGCAGTGTTGTGCTTAGTAGTATAACCTTTGTTACCTGTTACTGACACTATTTTTCTATGTGTAGAATGTCCAGTGGGGGGCAGCCGCTGGCACTCGGACCCCCAGAGGTTTTTTTTTTTCTCCCTCACCTTCACCTCCTGGTTGGGAGTTTTTTTTTGTTTGTTTTCCTCTCCTCAGTTGCCGGCAGGTTTACTGTTTTGCCCGTATACCCTGTATAGTTGTTCCCTTTAACATTTAACCTTCATCTATAGCTTCACTACATACTTTTTTCCAGTGTTTTCTGTTCCATTTTCCTAATCTACTATTCAGCACTCTGAACCACTGTGTGAGAAGTGCTCTATAAAAATAAACTGAATTGAATGTTCTGCATGTGTTTCATCCCACACTTCAAATGTGTTTCAGGTGAGTTTGGTCCCTCTAAATGACCTGTAGTCTGTGACTGCTTGTTTGTGGCCATCTTGCCACCTGTCCTTCCATCCAGGGTGTAGTTTCCTAGCCTGGTGCCCAGTGGTTCTGGGATAGGCTCCAGACTACCGTGACCCTGCCCAGAATAAAGCTGATAAAAATAATACATGGATGAATTTTATTTTATTTATTCTGCATTCATGTCATAAAGGGTCTCAGTGCTCCTCGATACTGGGATACATTCAGCATGAGGCACGATTTGATGCGAAAGGGACGCCAGTTTATTTTATTGTGTTGTATTAACTCGAATCAACATTAAACTAAGTATATTTTAGAATGACCAAAAGTAAAAAATTTCATCTCCACAACCTTCTGCTCACCATTCGCCGTTCTCCTTCCCACATGTAAGACGCAGGGGAATGAAACTGTGGGGGAAGTAGTGTGAGTTCCAGTGTCTGAGGCCACAAGGAAGCGACTGATTCATCACATAAACATTTGTGAGTTTCTGGTCGCCATCAGTTTGCCGTAAAAAAGTGTAACGGACACATAAATCTATTTTCCTCTCGGACCATTTCTGTAAAAGTCCCTGATAGACTGGCAATAAAAGCAACAGGCGCGCGTGAAGAGAACCGTCTGTGAAGCTGCCTGCTTCCCACCCTCTTCTTCCGCAGCTTAAGTTTACAACATTTTTGCTGAGCCTTTCGACAGAAAACCGAAACGCAGCCTCAAAACTTTTGAATCTTCAAAAATGGGAAAGAACGACATACTTAAATTTGCAAAAATTGGATGTTCACTGCAGCACCTTCATGTGGTCTTAACACTCAGGTGCTGCACTGCATCACAGATGATCTGATACACTGACTGCAGCCGGACCAAAACGGAAATTATTTTGCTTGTTGAAATGGTGAACTAAAGCGTAGCCTTCTAAGTTCCCATCCCTTCTTACTACAGCACAACAACACCCAAGGAGTATGAACTGAGGAGAATGAAATCCAGAAGAGCGGACAAGCCTGTTGAAGGAAGGAGGACCACCACACAATGGCACGACTACCATTCTGTTATCAAGGCCACCTTACTTTTTTGCTGCCGATGATATTGAAAGTCACTTAGACTTGGTTTCCGAGTTTGCTGTGGTGAGTCCAGCCAGGCTTGACCGCCAAGGGGCCCACGCCCTACATCTGTGCGGCGTTTCTCCAGAACTCCAGGTCCTCTGGCAGACCTAAACGGATGCTGGGCCCAGCTGTGATCCAGGGCTCTGCAGCTGTGAGTCTATCATCCATTTTAATTTCCTCTATTTAAATGTAGGGTTTATAGATGATTTAATAATAATTTCAGAATAGAAGAAGCTGAGTGAAGACAACACCCAGCATACTGGCCTGAGGTTTCCTTAAAATAGAAACACGCGCGATAATAAAAAGGTGCCGTAAATAGTGTGGATATTGAACATATAAACGTCCGCTGGTGGGATGCACGATCAATTTAAACGTTGTTCAAGAGCACAGAACACAAAGAACGTGCAAACAGAAACACTGCCTGTTATGAAAAAAAAATAAATCACAGTCTCCCCTGTTTGTCTGTGGCATCAGTCAGGTGAGCGGCTGCCCGGCGCTTCATAAACTCCAGCGCGAGCAGGGAGGACCTGTGGAACCGTGGACCAGGCATCACACTGCCGTACTGAACCTGTTTGCCAGAAAGATCCAGGAACCCCAGTGGGTGTCGTGGGTCCTCAGATCCTTTCGAATTCCTCGCTTCTAATCTCCAGTTGTGCAATTGAGCAGCCACTGTGCTGAAAGTCTGCGGCTGCTTTGCTGGAGCTCTTTCTATCAGCCTGGCAGCACGGCTCAGTCAGATGTTTAAACCTCACGTGGTAAAGGTTTAGCCTCACTAATATGGGATTAAAATTAAACCCCCAGGCTCAAACTGCCCCTCTCTTCTCATCCTGCCCATAGAAAGTTGAAAAATCACGTTTTTGTTAGCCAACAAGCTTCAATGTGCCTCCTGTTTAAAATGTATGTTAAAATGTAAGTTTTAACTGAGAACAGAAATCCTGGGGTGGTCAGAATCAACTTCTCAGCTGAAGAGGTGATTTTGCAGATGTGGCACATTGTAGATAATAACGCATTGAACTCAAAGGAAGCAAACCCAGGCGCTGACCTGAAAAGTGCAATAAAGTGGTAAATATATTTACTTTGTCCATAAAAAGATGCATTTTCACACTCGATCTTCTGCAACGTGACACCAAAGGCACCAAAAAACGAAGCTTTCACACAAGAAGTGGGGCGGCACAGTGGATGGTGCTGTTGTCTCGCAGCACCTGGGTTAGATCCTCCTTCAGTGTGTGTGGACTTTCCATGGTCTTCCCTTGTTTGCACGGGTTTTCTCCAGGAGTGGCGGACTGTCCAAAGATATGTGTTTCTGGTGACACGGTCACTCTAAATTGCCCGTAGTGGGTGTGTTCTATTCCTCGGGTTTTACAGGGGAGTGAACAACTGTAGGCCAAGCGCTGGATCTGGTATTAGAAGTGACCTTGGATAAAGGTGCCAGCTAAACGCTACACGGCATTTATTGTAAGACCCTTTGGAGAAAATAATCTGCAAAATGCAAGTAGTCTTTTTTGAAACTGAGATGTTTGAATTCCGTTTATTTTAATCCAGGGTCTATTTTTAACGCGGCAATTTACACGAAACAGCGGGAGCAGAAGAATGATATTGTCTCTCTTATAAGCAGTTTTAGGATCAGTCGTGAAACTGCACACAATCATGTTTTCAAATAGCAAAGATGGGACAACCAGCACTAGCAGAGTGGGATTCGAACCAGCAACTCACCGGGGAATAGGTACAGACTTGCTTTACACTGACACCCTGACCCAAGTTTCTTACAAGGGTTGATAAACTTCCATATATGTCTTTATTTAAAGATTGAACCCTTAATCTGGTTGTGTTGCTATTGGTAACTGAGCAAAGCAACCAGTTTGCAAATATTTACAAACTTTGTATTCATTGCAGTTATTCCATAGGAATACTGGCATTTTTGGGTGTTTAAATATATTTTGTGTATTTTCACGGCCACGCTGGTTGCAGAGGCCTCCTTTCTTTATGAAAGCATCACAGCCCTTTTCCTGCGCCGCCTCCAGCTGTCAGATCCCCTCCTAGGGGGGCTTTCATCTGGCGCCACTCTCACTTTTCCAAATACCTTCAGTGGCCGTGAAGTAATTCTTAAATATCACCTACTGACGATTTGGTGCACACGGGGGTCGCGCTGCTTGGTGAAGCAACCGTTCTGAGCAGCAGGGGGCGCAGTGCTAAGCGCTATCGCCTTGTAATATGAAGGTCTTGGGTTCGAATCCCACCGCCGCAGCAGTTTTCTTGCCCGAAGTGCTGTATTTACCCGGCTGTATAAATGAGTGGGACATCATAGAGAATCGCTACGTAGACAGATCTGCCGTCCTAAATCGCCGTGGAAACCGGGTTTAAGTCAGCGACGTGCGCCGTTGGCGTGGGGGGGGTCGCTACCCGCCGTCCGCGTGCGGCGGTACGTGGCGCTTTAAGAAAGGCGCCGGGCGCGCGGAGGGGCGGCTGTCTGGTGTTTTTCCACTCAAGCTCATGTGTAACGGCCACCCATTTTAAGACGCGAAGGTCAGAAAGAAAAGCGTATAAATTAAACGGCGCCGCGCGGAGCCGCTCATTCAGCATCCGGACACCGGCGACAGTCACTCGTTCGCTCACGCGCGCGCGCGCAGGGGACACGTCGTGGAATAAAAGGAAAGAAGAAGACAGGTAACAGCTCGCGCCGAACGCGTTCGTTACCTTCGCCTGTGCGGATCCATGCGATTTAACGTTCATTCCTTGGCGAGATTTCCCGAAACGGGCTTCGCCGACGGCCGACGATGCTTTTGTTCGTTCTGCATTTAACAGCTTCACCTGTTACAGTCGTCACATCTGTCCATTTGTACCAGTTTGCTTGTTTGTTTTGTGTTTTCGTCGTGTTTGGCTCGTCACAAAGTGAGCTGTTAAGCTAAGTTGAAACGTATCTTACAGACTTTTGTTTCTGTCTGCGTCATCCGCAACTGGTACGATTCTCGTCACCTCGCGCTGTATAAAAACGCGGGATAATCGGCGACATATAATAGGTCATAATTTCTGTGCCACCGGAGTATTTATTGTGACATTGGAAATGTTGTCGGTTTCCCATGGAAACAGCTCTTTGGGATGCCGCACACACGGGATAAAGGTCTCATTTATGAAGGTATTTGAAGATGTTCAGATCGGGCTGGTTTCGCTGAGAAGAGGCTGTTTTACCACGTTTTACGGACGCTGTCAGAATGCACGGTGGAAAAATGGAATGGAAGCGGTATAAAATGCTTCGGGTTCGGATGTTGGGGAGAACCGCCGTGCCTCCATTTTTCATAGTGGCTTATCGTGACATCCATCTCATGAATGCTTGTTCGGCTCCTTCTTGTAAGAGTTAATCGGAATTGAAATTGTAGTGTTTGCTTGGTGTGTGTGTGTGTGTGTGTGTGTGTGTGTGTGTTTTTCGGGGAGATTCACCTCGTTTGTCCACGAACCCCCGATCTGGGTGGAACCTCCCATTGTTCACGTTGGACTGTAGCAGCACGATGCGTTTTCACACAGACGATCTTCTGTTGGGCGCTTGTGGTCATGAGCAGAAATTTTGTTTTGTAGAAAGAACTTAGGAGGTGACAAAATGTTGTCACATCCCTTGGGCCACTGAGCACGCAAGCGATCCTCCTGCCTCCCGTTGCAATGCAAAGGTGCAACTTTTTGTGTCTGAAACCAATACAGTTTTCATGTGTGTAGCACTTGGCATCAGTTGGTTTTGGGTTACAGTTTAGTACTTAAAAACACCGCCGTCTTGGAGCTCAGGGCTGTATTTCGGCTGCTGGTGCTCCCTGCTTGACGGTCGTCACCACGGATAAGAGAGAGAAGTTCCACAAATGAGAGCTACAACAAGAAGGTTTTTTTTTCTCTCTCCAAGCCCCTGCCTCTACTAAACCACACCCTTCACCTACTGCATAAGACAGGTATCTTTCAAAGGCTGTTTTCTAAGTGACCCCAATGCCCTGGCAGAACAGGTTGGCCTTGGGGTCGACAGAAAAAGATAAAGAAATGGAATGCATTGTTCGTCTGGGTTTTGTGTTGATTGTTTTTGATGTAACGTGGAAGGTGGTTAAAGGCGTCGCTGGGGTGAATCTTCTTTTGTTTTTATTTAACGGGTTTGCCATCGAATCGCTAGAAACGCTAGAAAACGTTTGTAGAAACTTCACGTGACAATTGATAAAGGTCACAGGTCACGACTTAACTTTCTCACTTCTGCAGGGACGTAGAAATAAAGGACAGGTCTGGGAGCCAAGCCTTACGGCAATGAAGTACGCAGTGTTCCTTCAGGCCTTCGCAGACCTGCAGCTGAAATCTTAACAGCACGACGGTTAAATAAATTTGTACAATTTTTGTTAGCTTAAATTACAGAGGTGGGACTGGAAGAGGATGCCAACCCATTTTCTTACACAGCAGTAGGCCTTGAAGGGAGGCGGGCTGGTTCAGATCTAAAGGAACTTTCATCTCCAGCCCAGCAGGGCTCCACCTCTGCTCCCTGGTCACCTCCAAGCCAACGGTCTTGAGCCACACAACAGGAAGGTTGACTTCATTCTAGCATTTTGCTCGCTGGCATCAGCGTCACTGTTAAAATTGCCTTTATCTCTGTTGGAAGTGCTCGCGTTTCCTTTTGTGCTCTTGTTCAAAAGATCCTCTTGTCCTTCTATAATTCTGCAATCCCATGGCAGAGTGTGTGAAGTAACGCTGCAGAACAAACAATTGTCCTATTGTTGAGGGCTCCAGTTATGTGATGTAAATTCTGTGTCTGGACTAGTGATATTAGCCCTTTGTGGCAGGCTTTTGTTACTTTTGGGAATGAGATTTAACAATGTGTTCTGTTTTACAAATTATCCATATTATGTTTTTGTGTTGTTGCCTGTGATATAAAACTGGAGCGTTATTAGGCTTGTAAATGAGAGTAAAGGCTTGTATGTTTAATTTTAAGAGCAAATCTTCATTTGATGCATTTAAACACACAAATGTAGGCACTAGAAATTATATATATATTTTTTCTTGATGAGAATGGTGCATTATTTCATGATTGTACAATTATATAAGAGTGCTGGACAGGAATTGATACTGAACTTGCCTGTAAGACACAATAAGCCTGTGTCCTCCTGGGTTGCTTGCTTTGTTTAAATCACAATTTCCTCTACTTTCTTTTTACTGACCTCCAACAGACCTTGTTTGTTAACCTGCCATCCTAGTATTGTCTTTCCTACAAACAAGGCTGATCTCACATGATGTGGTGTGAGCCCGGTGAAGACGAAATGTACAGTTTCTGGTCAATATGAAGTGAACTCCCCCCTTACCAAATCGCTGCTCCACTTCTTTGTGACTGTCCATGATTTTGGGTTATGTGTTTATTGCTTTTCTACTTAGTCAACATCAGGGCTTGGGGGGGGGGGTTTGCGCTGACAGGTGAAATGGCAACGGCCCCACCGCATCTGACAAGAAGGCAACGTAAGTCATTCTTTCACAATTGAATCGCATCTATATCTTTGCAACGTTTTGCATCTCATCTCATTTGTATTAATCAATCGGATCAAAGCACAATATGATACAACGGCTTAGAACTTCTACTGAATTCTGTGGTACCCGTTTCTGGAATTAAAACAACAGCCTGTATCTACACGTGTATGCAGGCTCAAAGTGATTTTAACTTGTGATCAGTGTGAATTTGGGATATCTACCATTTGAATGCTGCAAATGTTCAGCCATTAGATTTGCAGCACCACAAGCTAAAAACATCAAGATCTTGAGCTTGTTGTTTTTCCCAACCCCAGTATTGACTCAGTTGTCCTCAAAGGTCTGCCCAGGTGCTACATGGAGTGCCGACTGCTCTAATACACCCCCTCCCACACCAGCTGCTATTTACAGCACTTGCGGGTCAGATGGCACCTAGCAGAATGTCGATCGGTAGGTGCTTGTCTAACGTTTAGCCAAGATGCTTGGCCAGCTTCAGTCTATGCCACTGGTCTGATGTTACCTGGAATAAAGTCAGAATCAAAGGCTTTCCTTTTGTTGAAGGAAAACAAATGTGGACCTTGCATAAGCCGTTGGTAGGCAGTGATGCCAAGGCTGGTGGGGCCATCTGGAGGGAAAAAAAAACTGCAGGCAGGTGGACAGAAAAAGGAACATCTCCCTGTCTGCCATTCCGTGCTTACAAGGCACAGCTGTGCTGATGTTGGTATAGACAGTGCTGAGGACGGTTTACAGGGAGTTTGTTTAAGTAACTGTGGGACTTGTTTGACTTTTCTGCAGAATGGTGGTCCAGGCGCTCACCTAGATGGTTGGTGGTTTTGATAATTCACTGCAGATGCAGGACAGTGAATCTCTGCTGTGCAGGCAGTGACCTGGAAGGTTTGCACACCCTAGAGGAGGAGAGCTGTTTAATTCACATGGGATTCAGCTCCTCTGATCAGACCAGAGCTGTGGTTTTATGTTAAAAGCACCTTGGGATGTAGAGAGTTTTTCCTTCTTTCTTTTTTAAAGGAATTGTGCTGTATTCCTCACCCATTTTCCTCATGGACTTGTGTTGGGGGGGGCATTTGATCGCTCATTATCTGTAAGATGTAAATCATGGAATTCAGACCATCAAGCTCGACAAAAAGCTCCAAAACACATTGGGGTGGGGGGGGGGCATGCAAACGAAATGAATGATTTTCTGAAAGATATGTTTTGTCCTTTGACTGTGTAAATGATGTGATGTCCTCCGCTGCCAGATCTGAAGTCATTTCAATGCTGCTCGGGGGGCTTCTTGCCCATTGAGGCCAAGCGAAGGGAAACTTTTATACACCTTGCCGGATCACTGTTTTAAAGCAACGAATCTCTGCTGTGTAGGTGATAACCTGGAAGGCTTGCAACTTTATGGAGAATGTTGGAGGGGGAGAGCTTTTTAACTTTTCGTCGGTGGTTCGGTTCTCGCACGCTTTTTCTAAATCCATGCTGTCTTTTTCTGATGTTAAAATTGCCTTTATCTCTGTTGGAAGAAGCACTTGTTAAAAAAAGAACTTTCTTGTCCTTTTAGAATTCTGCAATCCCATGCCAGTGTGAGAAGTAACACTGCAGAACAAACAATTGTCCTATTGTTGAGGGCTCCAGTTATGCCTTTGATTTTGACTTTATTCCAGGTGATATTTGGTTTTATTGCAGGTGACGGGTCGTATGTAACCGGTGGCATCAACTCTTGTGTGGTTTTCCAAATCCGTTGCCTTTTACTGGTTGCCTGAACTTCAAGGTGTCCAGAAGATTGTCTGCTGGTATGACGTCATATAAAGCTGGACATCCTGATGCTCGGTAGGCGCTGTGTTATTAAGACATGGGATATCTGGAGTCTCTTTACTCTCTGATATAAAACAGTACAGCCCAGACAGTCATGGCAAACACCTTTTGTAGCAATAGAGCGTTACAGTGAAACATGTTGTAGTTTGCCGACATGTGCATGGTGATCCATCTTGGCCTGCATTATTTGGCTTTGTTCACTGTCAGCGGGGGTGGTCTGCATCTGACAATGTCTTAACTGTTCTTTCTCGCTGTTATTTGTCCCTTGCAGTCTTGACTTATCTCACACTTTGCTCTGTGCAAGTTTCACTTTATTAGTCACTTTGAACGTATAAAGACATGGGGCAACATAGACAAACTGAGGTAAAATATAAATAAGTCGGTAAATAAATGGATCTAGAATGACTAGGTAAGGTGACGACTATAAAAAAGAAAATGCATATATGAATAGATAAATAAAAAGACAGAAATGATTAGTGTAAAACAAAGTCAGTAGAGATGCTGATAATGATACAGTTGGAGATGGTCAGTGGTGGTGGTGCCATCAGACTGCTGAGTTCTGAGTTGTGTTGTCCCACAAGCTGCAATACAGTCCTTTACAAAACATAGTAGGTATATTTTAAAAATCCAAATTATTCAAACTGGCCCTATAAGTCACGTGTAGGGAAAACTTGGAGTGGCAACAGTCAAACGTGTTGAAGCCAAAAAATGTTCACTTAAGCCTGTTTTTTGCCAACGTTGTGCACTGGTAGCGTTATTCTGACAGGAGTTAGAACCACTGCGTGCTCAAGGCTTTAAGACCCTGAAATGTTGTCCCAAAACCCCTGAATCACAAGCAAGACGTTAATCTTATGGTTCTCATGCCTTCTGTGTGGCAACGATAGTGAAGGTTAGCACTTGACCACATGAGTAAACAGTGGATAATCCTTTGCCACAAGGTCTTTATCCCAAACTCTTTCTCATCAGCACTTTCAAGCCTTAGCTGTGTTATCTGGTAAGATTGTTTGTTTCTCTTTGTTCACAAGTTTGTGTGATAAAACTCTGATACGATTTCATGTCTGGTAATAAAACACCGCCGTCTTGGAGCTCAGGGCTGTATTTCGGCTGCTGGTGCTCCCTGCTTGACGGTCGTCACCACGGATAAGAGAGAGAAGTTCCACAAATGAGAGCTACAACAAGAAGGTTTTTTTTTCTCTCTCCAAGCCCCTGCCTCTACTAAACCACACCCTTCTCCTACTGCATAAGACGGGTATCTTTCAAAGGCTGTTTTCTAAGTGACCCCAATGCCCTGGCAGAACAGGTTGGCCTTGGGGTCGACAGAAAAAGATAAAGAAATGGAATGCATTGTTCGTCGGGGTTTTGTGTTGATTGTTTTTGATGTAACGTGGAAGGTGGTTAAAGGCGTCGCTGGGGTGAATCTTTTGTTTTTATTTAACGGGCTTGCCATCGAATCGCACTAGAAAACGTTTGTAGAAACTTCACAGGTCACGACTTAACTTTCTCACTTCTGCAGGGACGTAGAAATAAAGGACAGGTCTGGGAGCCAAGCCTTACGGCAATGAAGTACGCAGTGTTCCTTCAGGCCTTCGCAGACCTGCAGCTGAAATCTAACAGCACGACGGTCAAATAAATTTGTAAATTTTTTGTTAGCTTAAATTAGAGGTGGGACTGGAAGAGGATGCCAACCCATTTTCTTACACAGCAGTAGGCCTTGAAGGGAGGCGGGTTGGTTCAGATCTAAAGGAACTTTCATCTCCAGCCCAGCAGGGCTCCACCTCTGCTCCCTGGTCACCTCCAAGCCAACGGTCTTGAGCCACACAACAGGAAGGTTGACTTCATTCTAGCATTTTGCTCGCTGGCATCAGCGTCACTGTTAAAATTGCCTTTATCTCTGTTGGAAGTGCTCACGTTTCCTTTTGTGCTCTTGTTCAAAAGATCCTCTTGTCCTTCTATAATTCTGCAATCCAATGGCAGAGTGTGTGAAGTGATGCTGCAGAACAAACAATTGTCCTATTGTTGAGGGCTCCAGTTATGCCTTTGATTTTGACTTTATTCCAGGTGATATTTGGTTTTATTGCAGGTGACGGGTCGTATGTAACCGGTGGCATCAACTCTTGTGTGGTTTTCCAAATCTGTTGCCTTTTACTGGTTGCCTGAAGTTCAAGGTGTCCAGAAGACTGCCTGCTGGTATGACGTCATATAAAGCTGGACATCCTGATGCTCGGTAGGCGCTGTGTTATTAAGATATGGGATGTCTGGAGTCTCTTTACTCTCTGATATAAAACAGAACAATCCAGACAGTCATGGCAAACACCTTTTGTAGCAATAGAGCGTTACAGTGAAATGTCGTAGCTTGCTGACATGTGCATGGATGCTGTTTAAATGGAGTATAAAATTATGTTTTATGAATGTCTTGAATGATTTTCTCAACATTCTGTTGAGTTTCTGGAGTCATGGGTTCACCGATAGTGTTCTATCTGGTCAATGCGATGTGCAACCGGTGTAGCTGAGGAAGAGTGAAATCGTACTATATAGTCAGTGTATAATTTTATTTAAACAAAAACATACACGACCTTCCTCCCTAAACAGTTAAAAGACTTATATGTGAAAGCATCCATAAGGTTACATTAATGCACTTTGATTTTGTTTGGCTTTAACTGACCAGTGTAACTAACTTAACAGTTGGCAGCGGTGGAAAAAACAACTGACTTAAAACATACTTGGCCACTTGTTTTTTCCAGAGGTGAATTTCTCTTTTACTCTTTCAAATGGGAAAGGGAGTATATGTTAATATCACACACGGTGTGAAGGAAGTTTCAGTGATTCATAAACCAAATCAGGGTAATGAATAACTTTTTTACACCTTTGCAGTTTGGTCGGGCCCTTGTTATAACATAAAGTATATGTTTTCAGACTGGTTTCACTTGTCATGGTCAATTGAAACCTAATGACCCTGTTGGGCAGAAAAGCAAAATCTACTGGAGTTCACACGCAAGTGCTGGCCTGGGTGAGGTTTTAAGGAAGCTTTCTGCTGTAATTACATTTATTTATAGACACAGTTACACCGCTTGAGTGCCAGCCTTCTCTGACCAGCAGGACCACTGTTGGCGGAGCTGTGCACTGTCACTTGGCCTTAACTATGTTCGTCGTCGTTGCAGTTTTGCCCGCCGTAATGTTTTAACCCTGAAATACCTGCTGTCACAGGCGTGTAATGTGTGATTCGAACCCTTGGACCCAGTGAGTGTGAGAAATACGAACAATGAGTCATTCCTCTGTCATGAGCTTTCATTGTCAGGAAGATGAGGTCAAGTGCCGTCCTTTTCACAGCTCACAAAAACACTTTTTTTGTTTTTTTTTTTTTTTTTTACATTGCAATACTATTTTACATTGGATACGATTTGCTATTTTGGGAAAACCCTTTTTTTTTTAACTTAATACTAACTGTCAGTGGTTAGTTGTGCAAAATGGATGTTGTCAATTGAGGAAATAAGAACATATTGCGGGTGCAGTATTTACAAACAACAGTTGCTACGCGCGTGCACACACACACACACACACACACACACACACACACACACACACACACACACACACACACACACACACACCATTTTTCCACCGATGTCTGGACTTTAGGTGACCAGAGAGTTGTGTGTAACACAATATTATTAAAACATCTAACAAATATAAGCTGTTGTTGCTGCTGTTTCACCAAATATGTATTTGCAAAATGAAGAAAAAATCTTTAAAAATTAAGAAAAAACCATGCAGAGATTTATTCTGTAGCCTGTTCTCAGAGTACAAAACTGTCTACTTTGACCACTAAGTTTATTCATTTTATTTTCAGTTGCTGCAAATGAGTCTGATTTATTATTTTGCCATATTATTCTCTGTTTAATTTATGTATGAGATTATCATAAATTCAGTATCATTTTTTTCAATGATGGTAATGTTAATTTAATTGAAAATCATTTAAAAAAGCCATGTGCATGATACATTGGTGCAGTCCTGACCTGACCCCCTGATGGGGGGGGGGGGGGGCATCAGTCTGCTCAAGCGAGGATGAACTATATTTTTATTTGCTTACTAAGAACAGTTTGTTGTATACCACAGTTCAAATCACAAAACATCTGTTATTTGTCATATTTGTGGTGTTTGTTTAAATATTTTTGTGGTTTTAAATCTCTTAACTAGTTACAGAAATCATGCTATCCCCCACATTCCTCAGTTGCCTATTGTTACTGCGCAGCCACGAATGCTACATAAACAGTTTACCTGCTTTACTACGAACTTTATGGTCTTACAATTACGCCATGGCTAAGTCTGCAGCCGAATTTCCTCAACACCTCACATCCTTTCACAGAATGTCGCAGAAAGAGAAGCTCCAGTGCCTAAAGGACTTCCACAAAGACACCCTAAAGCCCTCCCCGGGGAAGAGCCCAGGCACCCGGCCCGAGGATGAGGCTGAGGGCAAAGCGCCACAGCGGGAGAAGTGGGCCAGCAAGCTTGACTTCGTACTCTCAGTTGCAGGTGGCTTTGTGGGATTGGGCAACGTCTGGCGTTTCCCATACCTCTGCTATAAGAACGGTGGAGGTCAGTGTGACGCTCATTTAAACGACACAGGGAGCGAGTGAAACCGCAGCTTAAGAAACGCTGTGCAAGTAGTCATCTGGTTATGCAGGTTTATTCTGAAAAACATGCCTCCGCTCTCTCGTCACAGGTGCCTTCTTAATTCCATACTTCATATTTTTGTTTGGTGGAGGCCTGCCCGTGTTCTTCCTGGAGGTGGCTCTGGGCCAGTTCACCTCTGAGGGGGGGATCACCTGCTGGGAGAAACTCTGTCCCATCTTCACAGGTGGGTTCTAGCATATCTGCATGTCCTTCATTCAACATTGTAACCTGCTGTGCACATGATATCCTGCAGCCAGCTGAGACAGACAAGCAGATGAAGTCGACCTGTGGTCGGGGTAGATAACCGCACCTGGCAGTTGAGCGAAAATAGATGCAAGTAGAGTAAAATGAACAGTCGCTTTCAGGTGGCCTTTCATGTCACCTGTCCTTTGGTCCTCACAGACAGTCCTCATGAAGGGACTGTCCAGCTGATACTCAAGCATGTATGAATTGCATTGATATACCTGTGTTTCTTTGTAAGCGCACCGTTGAAATGTAAATGGTTGGAGAACAGCAAGTTGCCATTGTGACAGACAACGTGCGCAATAAGTATTTCTCATCTCAGAATGCGAAAATACACAACATCTCTGGATTCTCTGTGTGATGATGTGGGGCCTGACGGTGTTATGTTTCTCAGTGTTTGCTTCCACCCTCAGGAGAACGACTGAGAAGTTCCTATTATCGTAGTGTAGCTGCACTTAAAGCCCAATAAAGTCCAATTTTGTGTTTAACTATTAAAAAAATCCCTGTATCATACATCGTTGCAGTTTCCTTGTGCCTTGCATTTGGAACATTTCCGGCATCAACATTCTGCTCTTGCATGAAAGAAAGTACATCCGTCTCTCGCACGCAGACCAAGCCCTCAAGATTTAGGGATGCTCAGAGTGTTGCCATGGTAGCAGAGGGACCAGAGGGAAATGCCAAGCCTGAGATCTGAGGCAGAGGCGAGCATCATACCAAGCAACGGCTGCCATGCCGTCCCTATACGAAAGCTCTTTCCACTCTGTTGGTAGGAGAGTGAGATGAGGCCGAATGTGACCTACCTTGTCTCCCCAAACAGTGCCATTTCAAAGCGGCCAAGAGCCGGCAGAGAGGTGTCAGTGTTTTGTGTTAGTGCAGTAACAAAGAGGTGGGAAATCAGCGGGAAGCCGGAGCCCTTTGGTGAAAATTAGGTGTCGTGCTAACAAAGGGGCTCAGAATCTCATGGCTGTGAGCCCAGCGGTCATGTGACGGCAAGACAGGCTCACGCAGGTGGCAGGGCCTGCGGCCCACAGGCGTGACACTCGGCAGACCAGCCCTGACCCGTTGTCCTCCCACGTGTATTGTTGTCATACGATCTGTGGCACCTGGCACTGCATCTCACACCCACAGCAGAGACCTGAGGGAGCTGGTGACGCAGCGGGCTCTGTGTTGCCATGGTGGAGAATGAAGCCGGACAGGAGGGGGGGCTAAGCACCCTACAGCGAAACTCTATCCACTACAATAATGAAGGTGTAAATGATGGCTGTTTACTTATTGCTTTAAAATGCCTCCCCTTAATTATCCGCACAGTTTCCCGCTGTTACTGCCTAGCATGGGAAAACGGAGGATAAAGCTTACAGTAACACAGGGAGAGAAGCAACTGAACTGAAAGGAATTCCAATGATTCTGTTGCCGTTTACAGTGTTCAGTACAATAAAAAAAAGTTTAGATATTTATTTATTCATTTATTTTTATTTATTTATTTGTTTGTTTTTCCTACCTTTCAGGTATCGGGTATGCCTCTATTGTGATTGTGTCCTTGCTGAATGTGTACTACATCGTGATCCTGGCATGGGGGCTGTACTACCTGCTCCAGTGCTTCCAGACGGAGCTACCTTGGGCCAAGTGCAACCGGGCGTGGAACACAGAGACCTGTGTGGAGGACACTGCACGCAGGAACAAGAGCCTGTGGCTGGCCGTCAACGCTACCAACTTCACGTCTCCAGTCACGGAATTCTGGGAGTATGTATTAAAGCCTGTTTGCGGTGGAAAATACTTTGCCAGTCCTGCTCTAGTCGCTTGGTCTGGTGTAACGTCAATGTTGCGTCAGAATGTTGTCAGTGTCACATGGATCTGCTTTTCTGTCCTTGAGCAAGGCGCCCGTCCTTGTCACTCCGGTTTAAGCAGACAATAACAAGATACTAAATATATAAAATAGAATTAATTGTTTCTAACAGGGTTGAACACAGACTTGGACTCCATTCAAATAAAGAAACAAATAAAAGCATAGATTTAAATAAAATAATCTAATAAAATAAAAACATTTTATTTTACAAATGAAACATAAAGCATTAAACAAATATTTTGCAGAGATATCATATGCACTAAAATAACTTGAACGTGGAAGTGAGTTAGTGATTGTGATTCAAATAAGGGGGAATAAAATAAGTGTGACAAGTGTCGCTAATATGAAATACGTTTTTTTTTTTTTTTAACTGGAGAAAATAAACCTTGTGGGTGCTGTGGTCTGCAGTCCAGCTGGTTGCCCTTCATCCCTGGGGACCAGTCTGCCTAGCTTGATTTAAATCTCAAAACCATCAGTTATCTTTGGACATCTCTAAAGATGTCACGAGAATTTCCAAAATCCCCCCATACTGCATTGCAGCGTTTTGGGTACTTCAGCATTTCGCGCTGGTTTTGGACCCAAAGTGCCACAATAGAGTCCTGGTAAAAGACAGAGGATAAATTGGGGTTAGTTACCAGCAACATGAGGTTGAGACTGAAGAGGCCTCCCTCATACTAGCTGACAGATCACTTGAGAGTTTGGGTGGACTAGCTAAAGGCACCAACTCCTACGTAAGTCTTCATCTTAGGAACTGTAAGATAACTGGCACCTAGAGACCACAGAATGGTCCAAAACGCATGGAATAATAATCTCTTAACAAGTAAAACTGGAACAAGGCAGTGAATACTGAAATTAGCTCTGAATTTAACACAAAACCATTGTAAAGGCTTGAGAAGAGGCGTTCACCTTTCTTAGTTCTAGTAACAATCTCTGCTGCACAATTTTGATTTGTTGCAGGCTGGATATAATATGATTTCATGTAGAATAAAGGGCTTCATCAGGCAACTGCTTTCACTCCAGGTCTGTTACTTCACTGATCTGCTTTGTGTGGATCTCTGGGGCCTTGGCGGAAGTCTGCTTCCTCTGGGCCTTTCTGCAGTGTACATTGTCAGCCATGAGGAGGATTTGTTGAAAACAACAAGTGATGCGCAAGAGACACTGTTGTCATGGGGAGACCAGACAGGATGGAGCAGTTTAGGCACTGTCCTGAGAGAGATGTTGTAGCACTATTGTGTGTGGCTTTTTTTTCTTTTCTTTTTTTTTTTTTTCTTTCACGGTCTACAGACACAATGTCCTCAGCATCTCCACTGGCATTGAGGAGGTGGGCACCCTCAAGTGGGACCTTGCTCTGTGCCTGCTAGCTGTCTGGGTCATCTGCTTCTTCTGCATCTGGAAAGGGGTGAAGTCAACAGGGAAGGTGAGCAAACCAAGCAGAAGGCCAGGCTTTGTGCTACCACCACATACATGTTTGCAACAGCCATGATGAGAACTGGCCAACAGTGATAGAGAGAGATCCGTTTTCTCATCTGCTTTGGCTATTTGGAAAACCATTTGAAAATGTGATGGTTCACAGCTTCTTTAAGCTGGAATTCTGTTCTGCACGTTATTTGTGCTCTCTTTGCATGTGACAGACATTTCTGAACTGGTGCATTACTGGCTGGTTACGGACCATCTGGCAAAGTTACCGTAAGCGCTGCGGTAAAGCTGTGAAGGATTTGTTGATAAACGTTAAATGGCGAAAAACAACAACAGGAACAACAGGCAGCACTCGCATTAAAGTATGCATACCCACATCTCCCTGAAGTGTGCGTTGTTCCACGTTCAGAATAAAGAGCGTGCTTCTTAGATTCAGACAGGTTTCTCGGCAGTATCATGAGTCATCTTACTGGTTGATGACATCAGGGTCTCAGCAGAGAGGTGGCAAAGTTGGGTGAAACGCAGTGGAGGAAATTCAGCTTGAGAACTTCAGTTGGAGGATAATGACACGGAGTCTCGAGGCTGTGGAGCACAAGCTAGCTAACAGGACCAACCACATGTGGTATGGAGAGCTCAGGCCCACGCAGCTGCATGATTGCCGCTGGCTTTTACTCTTTTCATTTTACACGTGGTGTCCGGTGAGGCTCAAGCTGTTAGTTTTGTACTTTCCCTAAAACACCTACTCATGCGTCACGAGTATGAAGTGTTGGTCCGAACCAGTTATTGCAGTCAGCGGAGCTCATGTCAGTCTCATGCAGGCTTTTCCTGGGTCTTATTATCTCTTCTGCATGAAGGGTTTTGTTTGCACATTTTTTTTTGTGTTCCCATTTGGCTAATAATGGGTGTGGCTTGTGTGAACGGAGAGATCCTCAGCTTTTAAGGTTCTACGTTCTGACATTTTTACCAATTCAGGACATTGCTTAGAATCTTCCTGCAGCGCTTGGAGCAGAGGAGAAAGCCTGTAACAGAAGTCCTCCAAATTGCTAGGCGACGGCTCTAACCACTGCGCTACCTGCTGCCCTGTGTATTATTTTAACCTGAAAAAAAATCAGGTTTGTATTTTTGTAAGTTGCACATGATACAACTGAAACTTAATATTCCCGCTCACGTCCTCCTCCATCTAATATTGGAGTTAGGGTGCAGACGCGTGCACGGAGTCAGCGCCGGCCGCACAATGGCCACGACGACCCCTAATAACACCCCCCAGAAGAGCGGCTCTGGGTTTGCATGCCAGAGTAGTCACGGGTCTGGATGGACGGGCTGGGATCTCGAGGCATCGAGGTTGCTGGTGGTGTGTCGTCTTGGTCGTCCCCTAGGCCAGGGACCCGGCTTCTCAGGGTGTAGCCGCCACTTAGGCCTGGGTCCAGGATGTCCCTTGCTAGCGCCCAACTCCTCTCCTCAGGACCGTAACCCTCCCAATCAACCAGATATTGCAACTGCCCTGCCCTTCTTCGAGAATCCAATAACCTGTTCACTGCATATGCTGGGGTGCCATCTATCTCCACCAGGAGGGGTGGGACGTCTGTGGGGAGGGTTTCGTCCAAAGGTCCTGGGACTACTGGTTTGAGGAGTGAGACATGAAAAGTATCAGACACATTGACATTCACAGGTAAGTCCAATTTATACGTGACCTTGTTAATGTGCTTCAGGATTCTGTAGAGACCCAGGTATCAGGGTTGTAATTTTCTGCATTCTCCAGGAAATTTAAAGTCTTTAGAAGACAGCCAGACTCGGTCTCCTGGCTGGTAGACTGGGGTCTCTTGATGGTGTTTGTCTGCTTGGTTCTTGTAACGCTGGAGGATCCTTTCAATCCGTTGATGAGTTCCTCCTCGCTCCTTCTCATCCAGTCATCCACAGCAGGGATGTCTGTAGGTGCTGCAGTCCAGGGTGTTAAAGGTGGCTGGAAACCTAAATAACACTCGAATGGAGTCAAACCGGTGGAGGGGTTCTGTGCGATCTCAGCCAAGGGCAGAAATTGACTCCAATCCACAGGATTTTCATGGCAATAGATTCTAAGAAATTTTCCCAACTCCTGATTTACCCGTTCGCATTGGCCATTTGATTGTGGGTGATATCCGGAGGTTAGACTAACATTTACCCCTAGACATTCAAGGAAGGACGACCATACTTTTGAAGTCAACTGGGGACCTCGGTTGGAAACTAGATCTTCGGGAATCCCAAACAATCTAAACACGTGATTAAAGAGAGCCTCTGCGGTCTGCAATGCAGGTGGCAAACCTGGAAATGGAATAAATCCAACACCGTGCGAAAACCTGTCAACTATAGTTAAGATACAGGTGTGCAATTGCGACGGGGGAAGATCTGTGACAAAGTATCGCAGTATGCAACCAGGGGCGAGAGGGAACCGGAAGAGGAACCAACTTCCCTGCTGGTAGGGTTTTGGGTGTTTTACATTGTGCGTATGTAGTGCATGAGGCCACGAACCGATGAACATCTTTGCCCATATTCTCCACCAATATCGCCTGGCAAGTAACTGGAAGGTTCGTGTCTCTCCTGGATGCCCCGCTGCTAGAGAGGTATGAGCCCAGGTGAGAA
>UFQX01001577.1:27867-38498 GCA_900497675.1 Arapaima gigas | reverse complement strand
GGGGGGGGGGGGGGGGGATCCCAGAAGAAGTGTCAGACTAAACATCTAAACGACTTTGCATATCTGTATGTAAAACCTCTGAGCCGGATAATCAATATTATCGATCCTGGTTTCCCCCAAGCGATCAGTTGCGACTCTGGCCACCAGGGGGCAACACCATAGATTCCACATTTTCTCCCCAGAGCAACACATCTAGTATCTCCTAGTTTCTATATTTGGTCTAAACCTTAGACTGTGTTTGTACTCTGTTTCCACGATTGGATCAACTCTCTTATTCACTGTAGCGCCACCCACTGGCCAATATTATGAAAAATATTTAATAATTTGAAGTAATATAATTTTTTTTTTTAAATCAGACAAATATATTTACTTTTTATAATCCAAAAAACTTTTGTGATGCACTGGACATTTCAGTCATTCTGATGTCTGGTCAACGGGGTCCGTTCACACGTGGATGAACTCATCTTGAAATAAAAGTTCTTTTGTAATACAACAACATTTCAAACAATATTTTTAGGTGAAAACTATGATGTTTTTCCACCTGAAATGTGCATAAAAATGCCCCTTCTGTAATATAACATTATTTTGAAAGGCATTATGTGTCTTGCTTGTGTTGTCCCTCCTGCTTATCCTGTAACATTTGGTCTGCAGCAAAGGCTGACTGTGCCTGTGTTCACATTGCGCTAAATCTACATTCCGAAAACCCGTCATAACATCTGAACCGCAAGCAGAGACATGATGCGTGGCCAGATGAGCATGAGTGAGGGGGATCTGCCGCGGCTTTGTGTGCAAATTTTTGTTTACTAAAGTCACTATACAAAGAGAAGAGGCACAGTGAGAGTGATGATTGTTTGTTAGTTATATAGAGGTTTATATTTAGGGAAACTGGCTGGGTTTTTCCTGGACTGAAACGGATTTTTAATTTTCCCCTTTTGGATACTGGGAACTAGGCTCCCTCTTGACATTCTCCTGGTTTAAGTCTGGTTTTCAGGAATGGGTTAGACGTAAACTGGGTGTATTGTACGCTATAGTATATACCTAGCCTATATAGACCAAACATCATTAAAAACCCTCATGAAGAGGAGAGGTGATGAAGAAGGGGTCTTTACCATCACGTGAGGATGTTGCCATGCGACAGTCACATCTGAGGTGCACTGGGAGGACCTCTAATCTCATCTTGCCAACTCTCAGCTACAATTATCCCTAAAAGAGGTTCTGATCGATATATTTAATATCAGTGATCCCAACACCCCCCTTTATGTCATCGTGAAAGTGTCAACTCGGGCAGCCGGCAAATGACTATTTTTATTATTTTTTTGACGTATGCTTGTTCAAAATGCTAGGGGTGTATAAATAGAATATTCAGAATATATTTCCTGAGTGCTTTATGTTTTCATAACAGTTCCATAACAAGTCGTGGCTTTTTGTCGATCCTACAGAAGTAAAATAAGAGAATATTAAACCTGCCGCCCACATGAGTGCGGCGCGGAACAGCAAGTGATGAGGCCATGCGCTGTCAGCGCAATATGAATATAAAACTTCACTATTATATTTAAATACGTTCAAGAATTCAACACCGGGGCATTTTTATTCTGCAGACTCTGTTGTTAGGTTTATTAGTTTTATGAGTACAAATAATTAAAAAGATGTGACACACAGTTCGTCCACGTGTGACCAAACCTCAGGTGGCCGGATGTTGGAACAACCAGACAGTCCAGTGTATCGCAATATTTTTTTTTCCCGTCTCAGGGAAGAAAAAAATTGTGGAAGTGGAACACAAGTTGTTAAAAACCTACATTATTTCAACCTTCAAAGAGATGAATTCCTCTCTTTTTAGAAAATGACATCGCAGCTGGTGTAAAAGTTGTAGGGTCGTGACCCCGAGGCGCAAACCTGTCTTGCAGTGCGGCCCCCCGTAGGCGGAGTGGGTGCAGTCACAGGTGTAGCCGCTGTTGCTCTCGATGCAGCGCCCGCGGTTGTGGCACAGGCTCCCGTGGCTGCTACAGTGACCTGGGCACATGGAGCTCACCCCGGGGGTCATCTTGGCACGCTCCTCCAGGTCCAGGGTGATGCCGTTCATGGTGAGGGCCCGGATGCAGCCTAGGAAGCCCCTCTGCCTGGACGCAGTGCCCCCTGCAGGTGGCAAAAAACACACAGTTCCCAGTTAGGGAGGTGGGCTGCAACTTGACTCGTACCGGCATTTGCGGAGGGGAAACATTTCGCAGGGATTGGGAAGCTGCTGGTCTGTGAAATAAGCCGGTTCTTACGGGACCCTCCGGCAGCAGAGTCAGTGAACAGGAACAGGAGGTGGAATTAGATGCTTTCGCCAACAAGGGCATCAATCAAACGGGGTAAACCGGACCGCCGTCCCACTGCTCTCTGCGCAGAAGAACCACGGCGACTATTCGTAGTTTTATTAACACCGAGTTAATTGGCGGCGGCGTTTCTATAAACTGACTTCTGGAAATCAGGTTTTGGCGAAGCCACGAGAACTCCATCGTGATCCTAAATAAAGTCCATGGATAAAGCACTGCGTTTTATCAGGAAAAAATCTTTTCGGTAGTCACACGTTTTACAGGTAATACGGTAGTAACGTCCACAACGTGCATTTTATTCACTGCCTATTACGCGTTTCGCTCAGCATGCAGATGCCATGTTTCTTTCGTAAAAAAACCAAAAAACGAACTATTATATATACAACAAAGAGCTGATCCAAGCCTAACTTTCAGAAATAAGCTGTGTAAACATGAAACTTTTAACTTAGTTATATAAATCAAACAAACAGCTTTTATTACCTGGACACCCTTACGCTGTCATCAGCGCAGTGTTTCTCTTGTGGTTTATGAGTCAGAGGCCAAAGGTGATGCTGACAGTCCAAAAATGACTGCCACTCTTCTGCACAAGTTTATGGGTTATGTGGGGGGGAGGGGGGCCCAAGGGTCTGTATCTCACTTTAACACACGAGCAAAATAATAAAAATTTCAAAGCCTGGTTCCCTATTTTTTCATCGTGACAGTATACTGGCGTTTACGCTCTAAAATGTCATTTTATTTTAATTAATGCTGCTGCTATCTGTTTTTCGTCAGGGAGCCGACTGGGTTTTTCCGTAAGAAACAAAGCGGCCCTAAAAATGGCGGGAATTTGCCGACCGGGGCGGTTTCGATGAACGAATTCGGTGCATTAGGGGAGACACGGGTGCAGTTTGCAGGTTCCCGGTTTGTTTGAGGATTTCGACGGCAGCCCCCCCTCACGAGTCAGCGCACTTAGACAGAGGAAGCAGATGGAGGATACGCGGGTGCGGTGCCGAGGGGGTGCCGCCGCCTGGGCCCTACCTACGAACAGCTGGCTGGTGAGCTGCAGACGCAGGTGTCCGTCGGCAGGGGCCTCGGCGTAGCGTAGCGGCAGCTGGTCCACCTGCAGCGAGGCACCCTTCACGTGACGCTCTGCCCGCACGTAGTGCCACTGCTTGTCGTTCAGGGGCACGTGGGACTTGGCTGCCAGGGCCACCGGCCCGTTGCCCACATCGAAGGTGAAGGTCACAGTGGACGGGACTGGGGACAGAGGGGACGAGGGGGTCAGCGAGGGGGTCAGCGAGGGCTCCCTTCCAGCACATTAATCTCTGGTCCCTTTCTGTTCATTGTGTTGGTCGTCCTGGACGGTCATCGGTCGATCATTCAGCAGGCTTCTGAGCTCTGTTTTGGGTTGTTTAACTTATTTGTTTAAGTTTTGGAAAAAAGTGTCACATAAAATAAAATAAGCAAATGAATGTATAACCATCAAACAATCGCCAAAACACCAAAAGTCCTACATTAATAATATCGATTTGCTCAGAAGATGCATTGTTCAGTTTGCCTGCACTAATGGAGATTCTGCCGAGTGTGTGTGTGTGTGTGTGTGTGTGTGTGTGTGTGTGTGTGTGTGTGTGTGTGCACGCGTGCGCGCACACGGACGCATTCTGCATCCACTCAGGAAAAAAGCTACAGACTCACAGCTGAGCTCCACCCGAAAGAAATCTTTGACGCCCGTGTTCTCCAGGAAGACCCCCGACGGTGCGGTGGTCTTAAAGTAGAAGGAGATGTCAGCGCTGAGCTCTGCCTGGAAGGTAGGGAAATGCAGGTAGGAGGACTCCTGGTAGAAGGATGCAGCGTTCCAGAAGAACCCTGGAACAAGGTGAAGATGGGCGTATATGTAAATAAAGGCACTGTGCAGAATGACGGGAATATCTGTACTCTGTACCCTCGTATTAGAGGTTTTTAACAATACATTTTCCAGTTTATTAAATACTGACTGAATTTTGGTCACTTATATCATTCCAAAAAATTGACTGTAAGGCAAGGAAGAGCACACAGACACGGCGGCTTTTACTCCTCCGCAATGTTCACAGCTCATTTCCGTGGGGAGAGTCGGTGAGAAGCTGCCGCTGAACAGGAGCTTGTGGAGAGAATGTATGTTTGACAGCTTCAACCAGCTTTAATTTCAATGAAAACAGGCAAACACGAACCTCTTAACTTAGTTGTATAAACCGTGTAAACAGCTTTCATTTCCTGAACGCGCTCACTCTGTCACCAGCGCAGTGTTTCTCCTACGGCTTCAGAGTCACAGCTCAAACGCGACGCCGACAGTCCAGAAATTGTCCCTTTTCTGCACAATTCGTGGAACTCCATATTTTTAAATTAATTTTAAAATAATTAAAGCTTTTTGACGCTTTGATTTATTATAGCTTGATTTGTTGCAGGCATTTTGATTTATTTTATTATAGCTTAATTACTACTTTATTATAGATTTGTTATATATTATAGCTGAACGATATGATCAGCAAATCAGAAAATGTAATTGCATTGAGGGACATCTCTACTATTATTATTTTTATTATTGTCGTTGTTATTAAGTAATACTACTACTACTACTAAAAAAAAACAATAATAATAATAATGACCTACGATTGACTGGAAGTTATTGGTAAAAGTGAATTTTGTGTTGCAACCAGATCAAATTACAGACATCCTGTCCTAGTCGAGGGAATATTGTGATGTGATATATATCGAATGCAGTGAACTATAAACTACATCTTGGGACCCAAAAATGAAAATGCGCAAACAAACTTAAACTTGAAAACAAGCACAGAAACGACTTCCTATTGATTTTCTCTGAAGGGGAATAATGCAATAAATAAACCACCTACTGTCACCGTAGCAACGCAGAGGCCCAATTCTGTAGATGGCTTCAGAGCCCGTTCGGTTCGTGTCCCCGATCATGATTTCTTGCACGGGCAGCTGGTCTTTGTAGGAGAGGACCCCGGTGTCGTTGGCCCTGTGGACAGACACCGCGATCAGAGGAGTGATGGATGAGGGGACCCGGGCCCCGTCCCCCCGTCTCTGCAGTCACCCTCTTGTTGGCTGACAAGAACTTCCGAATTCCCCAGCATGTTAGCGCAGCGCTAATGGAGAAGGCCCTGCAGGCAACCGCAGGCCGTGCCCCGCGGCCGCAGCGGCGCGCTTGAAAATCTGCTTATGGCGGCGCGGAAATTACACTCCCTGCAGGAAGCTTCCACTTGGGAAACACCAGCAAGTAAACATGACAAAAGTGGGCGAACATTAGGTTGTTTACATTTCCCACTTAACTAATGGGACCTTTTACTCAGAGATGAAAGAAGAGACACGCTGACACGAGGAGAGGGCGGCACTGTAGCTGCAGGGTTCCGGGTTTGAATTCTACAAGAGCTGCGTGTTCAAAGGCTGTATTCCCTGTACTCATTTATGTGCACTGGTTTAACCCTACGATCCCAGTTCTGGTCCCGCAAACCATACTGTGTGGCTGAGAATTCCAACACTTCTCGGTCCCAGCGTGTCAGCGTCCTGCAGAAGGCCCGGGTTCCGGTTTGCACTGCTCGCTTCCGAGAGCCACCCACCGCATCGCGGGACAGGTTACAGGATACGGGACTGCGTGAGGGCGGATGTGAGCTACGCTGTGGTACCCGGGCAACGGCCGCATCCTGTGGTTACCATGACTCCCGGTCCGCGTCGCAGTTGCAGAAATAGTTCATGTCGATGCAGTTCTCTTCCAGGCTGCAGGAGCACTGCTGCACCCCCGGCAGGACGCCTCCCCAGTAGGTGTGTTTCTCACCGCTCGGGTCCACCCACCACGACAGGGGACTCCAGTCTGCAACGCAGCACAAGGTCAGTGGTCAGGAACCCCTGCTGCTCCCCTGAGCGCCCCCCATGGAGGCAGCATCACAAGGGTGCGTCCTCTAAGGCAAACTCGAGCTCCACCATAGATTGGCTTAAAACTTTTGGCTTAAAAAAGACTAGAGATGGTTGTCGGGTAATTGCTGAAGTGCCCCCCTGCTGAGTTGGGCCTTAACTGGATTAAACCCTTTCGCCGAGGTTCAGGAGCTCAGAGTCACCACGATGCTCGCATTCCTGCCGTAGTTCAGTCGAGCTTCTTACCCTGAACTGACGCAGTAAAAATTACCCTCCAGTGTAAACCGGTAAGTCGCTGTTGCTTTGGAGAGAAAAATAATTGTGGGATAAATAAATGCAAATGATTTTGGTGATAAAAGCAAGACTAAGCGAGGAAATAGAAACCAACCCAAACGTTTTACGTGTATTTAGGCAGCCGTGCAGTGAAGGGCCGCTCCGTGGAACCGAGACTCAGGCGGCGCCGGATCCCGAAACGGAGGGCTTGGAACGCAGCACGGCGGGCTTAACTGAGATGAAATGTTCAGATTTCGCTTTGGGCGTCTAATCCGCAGGCTGCAGATGGTCAGAGGAGCGTGTGCGCGGTCAGCGAGTCGTGTCTCCAGCTCAGTGCTAACTGCCTCCCCGAGGTTTACATTTGCTTTTATTTATGGATCTCACACCTTTTTTTTAAAAAGAAAACTTACACTGTTGAGACACCGATTAACCAGTTGTACAACGGGGCGATTTTTACCGCACAAGTACCTTTTACAACGGTGTTACACCAGGACGTGGGATTCAAACCTGGGCCCTTCGAGTGCAGTTAGGCCAAGCCGATACAGCAGGCCCCCGATCGCATGGCTACGCACCACTAACCTGACGGTAAAGTCACCGACCCCCCACGTGTCCCACACGCTAAGACGCTAACCCGCGCGGAACGACGTCGGCAGGCAGAAAGGTGATGGTTCGCGCCGGAAGACACGCCCGGACGTCTGCGGAACGCCGACCTCCGCGTCGACGTCAGACAGTTGTTTAAAAAAGGAGCTGCTTGTGCATCGCGGCGCCCTGTTGCGAGACTAAAGTGCGACACGAGGCGATTGCGCGTAAATCCCAGAAAATGAGATTAAATAACGGAGCGATCGACTGAGCGCTGAGTTTACGTAAGTGAGTTTTAGCCTCTTCGGCGCTAAAAGGCGAAAGCGCACGTTGATTTCTATTAAATCCGGATTTAGGGAGTGATCCTAATTTCATAATAATCTTCGCCTCTTAATGTCTTTATTAAGGCTTTGCCATCCAGATGGCTTCCGATAACTCCTTGTTTGATTTTCCATAAATCACGTCAGTTGGCGGTAAACCAGGCTTTGTTGCGAGGATCACTATCCCATCACCACAATTCGGGATTCAAACTGAGAATCAATCGTTCAGACGGTCGGAGTCAGTGTGTTCAGCTGTTGTTTCCCTTATTTGCCGGGAAAAAACAAAAGAAAACGCGTCAAAGCCACACGGCCGGCGGCGGGGAATAACCCGTCCGACGTTGAAACGGTTAAACGTGCGAAACGATGACGTGCCCACTGACCCCAGGAGTTGAAGAGGCGGGACTTCCTGCAGCGGTACACCACCTCCTGCTGGCACTGCTCTGACACGGCCACCAGGGCGCGCAGTTGCTCGGGGGAGGCGCTGTAGTTGAAGTGCATGACGTGCGGCCTCTGCAGCGTGGAGCCCCTCACGCGGACCGGTTCGGTGCTGTTGTGCGACACCACAGTCCACACTTTGTCCTCTGTGTACAAAACACACAAACCGCTTGGGATTTAGTTCCAACAAAAGCCCCAACCCCCGACTTCCAGTCTCTGGGTTTGAGCCCCCACGGCTCAGCGGGCCGACGGGTTTCGACGGGAAACGGCCGGCAGCGTCCGCTGCCGCACGATGAAAACACGCTGCGGCAGCCGGTTACTTTTCGATTTGTCCTCACGATGCGGCCGATTTTGCACGCGGAGCGTTTCTATGTTTACGTGGGCGGCGAGCAAATGAAATCCCGGCGTGCGGTTATTTAATCCGCTGTTTGCCGAGCCGGATGGTGTTTACGTGGCGACCGGCCGGCTTAATTGAGGTCAGTCGGCGAGCTGCCGCCGCTAAACGCGCCGGGATTTGCAAGAACAACGGCCGCAATCGGGATTAAGTCCGTCCGGCCGTGTAATACGGTTAGCGGTTCGCGCTCTAGCGCTGGCGGCAAACAGAGGGACGCGCAGGGTTTCTCAACACGGCCCCTGTTTTCCTTGGAGGAAGAGGGGCGCCGCGTACGGGCTGTGGGATTGGAGTCTGACGTCCAATCGTTCTTCACCTGGGTGGGCTCTCTCGCTGACACGTCAACACGTGGCGGCACGCCGCCCCCCCACAGTAGCCCTCAGTCCAACCTCTAACCTGGTAGGAGACAGAAAGGACAGTAAAACCACCACAGTAACTGGGAACAGAATCAGCTTGGGCCCGCAGTTTGCCCGCACACACCCAGGTACTGGAACGACCCGATGGTTGAGTGCGCCACGCGGTTTTTATTTTTTGAAATCCATTTTTCAGGATAATAAAAAAGGAGGAACATAAATTGTTTTAAAAACAATCTTCAATATTTGATTTACTGGGCGCTATGTGGACGGTGCCCCGAGGAGGATGTGGCACGGTGTCACCCACTACGAGGGACAGAACGACCGTGTCGATGATGGGAATGTTGTGTCAGAACCTGCTTGCGCCTGGTTTGAGGCCCTCAGCGTCCCTGACTGAGGTGAGGAGCATTCTGGGGAGGGCTGACACACGGAAAGCTCAGGGTTCTGATGACACCCTCGGCCAGAAGCTCTTGATCTCCTCCCTGGTTCAGGCTGCTGTGCCCAAGTGCACCATCATGACCCCCATCCCCAAGAAATCACTTGTATCCTGCTTAAATGACCGCAGCCTTCACCCTGGTCATCGTGAAGTGCTTTCGAGAGCATAGTTATGTCACACACCAAGGCTCCCACCAGTAGGCCCCAAGAGAGGAGGCCAAAGCTGCTGCAGTACACCTGGCCCTGACCCACCAGGGGGGTAAACACTGTTATGTCAGG
Source organism: Arapaima gigas (assembly GCA_900497675.1). Classification (NCBI taxonomy): domain Eukaryota; kingdom Metazoa; phylum Chordata; class Actinopteri; order Osteoglossiformes; family Osteoglossidae; genus Arapaima; species Arapaima gigas. Next base: position 29,233 of record UFQX01001577.1, on the reverse strand, counting down.
ATGCTGTTACAGCTCAGCCTTCAACACCATCATCCCCCAGCAGCTGGTGACTAAACCGTCCTCATTGGGTCGGAACTCTTGTACAACTGGATCCTGGACTTCCTGACCAACAGGCCCCAGACAGTGAGGATTCAGGGCAACACCTCCCACGCCAGTGTCTCGAACATGGGCGTGCACATCCCTGAGGGTCTCTCCTGGACCCACAACATAACTCATCTGGTGAAAAAGGCACAACAGCATCTCTACTCCTGCACCTCGGTCTAGTGTGGGATCTGCACTGCTTCTGCCTGGGGAGCTCTGTAGTGAGTAGTGAAGACTCTCCAGTCCATCACCAGGCCCTCGCTGCTCACCATCAAGACCACCTACAATAAGTGGTGTGTCAGGAGAGCTGGAATAACCACTGAAGTCCCCTCTCACCATCTCTACTGTCTGTTTTCTCTGCCACCAGGCTCAGGAACAGCTTTTTCCCACAGGCTGTCAGACTGCTGAGCTCTGGACAGCACTGGGGACTGATCAGAAGCTGCATTTCATTCTCCTCGTACGTCAACGTGAACCTTGAGCTTTGAAACGTGAAATGATAAAATAAATTTTTTAAAAAATCATAAATGCAGATTTGTTAAGGAAGTGTCACAAACGTGGTGCTAACATTTCATTTATGCCCATTTTTTGTCGCATTTTTGTGATATTATTATGAGTTTTGCTAAAAAAAAAACATGTTATTCACTTATTTACTTATAACAACATTACAAGTGACTGACCGGTCATTCCAGTGTGTCATATGAGTGATATTTGGAAATCATTCTGACGTGAGAATAATCTTTTTATACATGCAGTAAACAGACATTCGAACAAACCCCCTCCTCAGCACAGTCGGGTGAGGACGACCTCTGACGTCGACGCCCGGAGATGCTCGTGTTGGCCGTTGTAATTTTGAACACAAAGTAATGTTGTACTAGAACAGCGTTACATAAATCCAAATCTTCCAGAACACGGACGGACGCTCGGAGAGCGGGGAACATTGTAGTAACATTTATAATATCCGCACAACACGAGGGAGGTAATCCTCGCCATCGCTGTTGCCAGAAAACGTTAGAAGTCAGCCGAGGTTTCGTGGCCCACTAACAGGTAAGCTCACCTGTCATGTTGCAGTAGACCAGCACTGGCTTCAGCGGGCCGCTGCCGTCCGGGTCGATGGAGAAGAAGCCCGAGGAGCTGCCGGTTTGCCGGTAGGCCTCGCAGGACGGCTCGTAGATGGCTGCCGAGGACAGAGGGGAGGGGGCACGTGTAGAAAGGAGGTCTCGGAAAGGGTCTCAAACAGCCCTTAGTACTGTCTATCAGCATAACACCCCCCCCCCCCCCCCCCCCC
>UFQX01001577.1:0-27829 GCA_900497675.1 Arapaima gigas | reverse complement strand
AACCCCCCCCCCCCCCCCCCAGAGCTCCAGCGATTAATAAAACACAACGTATTTCCTGATATTCACAAGATGAGAACCGACCCTGATGCTTATGAACACACACACACACACACACACACACACACACACACACACACACACACACGCTGCCAACACCGAGCCATTAATTACAGCCACTTTGGGGCGAAACCGAATTCACGCTGTACGCGGACCCTCATAATCATGTTTACGCAAACAGAAAATGACTGCATTTGTGCTGATCAGGCGCTCGGCAATAAACAGTTGTGCGCAATTATAACCGCAAGTTTTTCTAACACATCCCAGGTAGGAGCGCGACCCTCTTCAGGCGGAGCCGTCATCCGGGCGCCGCTTTCGTCCCCGAGGCTCATAACAGGCCCACCGAGCGTGTTCACAAGGTGACGCTATTTTTAGGCGCCGCGCGACGAGCGAACATTAACACGGACACCATCTTCGCACATATCCATGCAGGCGGAATAATTAATCCCTACAGAGAAGATAAACAGGTGTAAAGTTCTGAGGCAAACAAAGGCCCACTAAGATCTCACACGGCGACAGCCGAACCGTTTCGTCTACCGGAAACGAATTTTCTCCCGGATCGCGAAGCGCCTCGCTCGTGCGCCCGGCTCCTCCGCTTACAGACATCTGGCACCCGACGCCTTCGTTTTGTTCCTCAATCCAAAGTGAACCAAGTTAAAACCAAGTCGCAATCAATAAAACACCAAAGAGGGTAGATGTCCTTCAAAGTATTCACAGTTTAGGTTCTGTAAAGAATCTGAGCTCCTGCAATAATAGCGCCCTTGGAAGCACTTATGCATTATTTAAATATTTCATAAGCTTCTAGCCGCATCAAAACTAAAGTGCATTTTAAATAACTGGAAACTCAAACGCATGGTCTCCACAAAGTTTTGTTCAACTATAAAGGCACTGCGGAAGTGAGTTGAACTAAGGCGGCCCCGCAGCCCTTTGGGTGCTGGATCGGCATCTTCTGGCCTGGAGGGTTAACTCAACAAGCAGGAATTTCTAAGGAAATGTAATGAAAAACGAATAAACTGTATATGATGTTATTATATTATACCTTTATGAGTTCAAAACACAAATGGCGCAGATGGCAATGTGAGCAAGATGGCTCCAGGTGGGTATAAGTGCATCTAGGTGTAAAAGGGATGAAACAGCTGGGCTTGATTTGGAACAGACTGGAAGACCAGGTAGAGATTTATATGTCAGCGGCATCACGAAGGGAGAAATGACAGGTGGGTCTGCTGTGTCCCGATGAGCAGGTGCTGTAGGGCGGGGGGTGGTGGTTTGGATCGGGCGACTCACAGTTGTGACAGGTGGGTCCGCTGTATCCCGTTCCGGAGCAGTCGCAGTGGAAGGTGCTCCAGGTCTGGACACATCGCCCTCCGTGCTCACAGAAGTTGGGCAGACATCTGGGAAGAGATGGTCCCTCAGGCATCACCACATCTCAAACTGTCCACGAGCTTCTGACAAAACCTCAAATTCAACTGGGTCAACTTTGCAACAACAGAAGGGCTTCATACACAGACACAGGATGATCAAAGTCCAGCTTGTTTGTGAGATGCCGCCATGTTCGAGGTTCACATCCCTCAAGTAGCTGCCTATAGGGGTGACATTCAAACAGCAGATGCATAGATAATCACAGCAGATGGTGATGGACTCATTTATGTAGCTGTCAGGAGTTCAGGAGAGAAATGGTTCCGAAAGAGGTGGGTTTGAGACCATTATTGAATGCTGGGAGGGATTCTGTAGCTGTGAGGGATGGTGGGAGCTCATTCCACCACATCAGAGACAAAACCAAGAACTGAAGGATTTTCAATTCTGGACCAACGAGCAGCCGGGGTGGAGGAGCACAGGACTGTTCCTGAGGTGTAGGGAGTGACCAGGTTCTAAAACAACCAGAGCTTTGCTTCCGAAACATCCGTTTAAACTGCATCTGAAGAACAAAGGAACCGCAATGGCTGCGCAAACAAAGGAGTTCAACTGTAAAGCCTTTCAATCCACAGGTCAGTGAAGGAGCTCACAAGCTCACGGAGACTCCAGCAGCTAAGGGCATCTGCCTTCCTATCGGATGCATATTCAGGTGGGGCGCATTTCCGAAGGAAAGGCACTCGGTGAGATGAGCTACGTTTACACCCGTATTTCTCACCTGAGACTCAACCTGCTGCAATGACCCATTAAACACAGGCAAAAAAATAAACTAGTAAAAAAAAAAAAAACAAAATCTGAAGCTTTGACTTACAGAAGGGCTGCAGGAATCCTGCCGGCGCATCAGTTTGCGCAACACGAGCAGGCAGGGTAAACAAAGGGTAAGGAAACAAACACGCTGGTAAGCGGTGCTGAAGTGCAGTGTCCACATCAGCTATCGAGCGATGAGCAGCCAGGTGGAATAATAATGGCCCCTCTGACGGCAGGGGACCGGCGGGGGGCCTCACCCGGACCAACTGCCAAAGCCCCACCGAACCGCCCAGCGTCTTAAATAGGAGCACGGGCCTGCGAGGATTACCCTGTTTACTCACGACAGGAAGTCGGGCTGTGGAATCAGAGCCGCAGGGTGCGACCCCCCGTGACCTTCACCCGCGCAGAGAAGCCACAATAATAACCGAGGATTGAAGGGTTCAGCTGAGAGGAAGATGCCGAGTAAACGCCGTGGATAAGTGAACATTAACATTAAGCTTGCAGGGAACAGACGTGCGCCGAACGACTCAGCGATTTCCACTAAATGCCACCTTTTTTTTTAAGGATTTTTTTTTTTTTGCCAGTTTTTCTTCCCCCCCGCAGAACAGCAACACATCGCTATGAGAACCAATTAAAATGAATAATGCTAAAACCCACGGCTTTTGTTGACGCCCGAGGACACTGGCCACGATGGCCAGCAAGAGCACTTGGCGATGGGCTGGGCAGAAACCTTCCCATCATGCTTCGCCGCATCGCGTGATGTTGTTATTGTTTTAATTATGTTTAAGAGCTCTTTTCTAGTTTTCTGTGTTAATGTTTGTTGTTCTCGTCATTGTCGCGCCGCTCAGGTGGATTATTATTGACATTTCTGTGGTGTATTTCATTACCCACCATAAATGAGTGTACCGGTGCATTCATTTACATATATAACCGATCCCCTTCAGAGCCCCTTCTCCTAACACTTTTTTTTTTTTTTTAAGTTTTTTTGGAACACAAGATGCCAGCTGGTCCAATGAGGGGCAGACTTGGGCGTCCAGGGGGTGTTTTCAAAAATCCGGGCCAACCTCAACTTTAGGATGGAGATGAGCATCGCGCAGTGGGGCTACACACAAGCCGCAGAGGGGTGGAAAGGCCTCTTTCAGCTGTAGCCTCAAGCGGTTTTGTGGGATCTTCCTTCCCATCTTGGGAAAGTAACACACGTCTGTTTTCGCGAACAAGGACCTGCGACCCCTATTTTTGATCTGTGTCTGTGTGTTTACTTTTTTGTGTGTGTTCATGTTTTATGTGAGGTGTAGGGTTTTCCTTATTTATTCACTTTTACATGTTTAGTCGTGTATTTTGAGTATTTATTCATATATATTACATATGTGTTCTTTGACAGCCACACATATTTTGGCTGTTGTATTTATATATTTACAGATTTATTTATTTATATAAATAGATTTTATTTAATGTAGCGGAAAGTTTTTCACAGAGGTGGGTGTTTATATAATGTACTGTATTTATTACTTGTTTGTCAATTTTTATCGAATAGGGTAAGACGTGTTTAACACCCACAAAGGTAGGATGAGTGTGGCAGCACCCTGGATCAGCCCATCTTCTGCGGTGGAGCTGCTGCCAAGGTTCCTTTAACCTTTTACTTAGAGCCTTGGGGTTTGTTTTTAACTGTTTTACATCTTTATCGTCATGTATTTCAAATATTTGTTTTTCTTAAATGCGACTTTATAGATTAGTTTTATTTTCTGACGGTTTTAATTATTTGCTGTGGTTTTATTAGTAGTTTTAAAAATAAAGCGGGAGATGATGAACGGAGTGACATTACTGTCGAGGGGGGCTGTTGGTGATGCTTGACCCGTGCATGTCCATTCCTTTCTTTTTTTTTTTTGGTTCCCTGTTTGCTGCTGTTTGTCCGATTAAATTTGTTCTTCTTATAAGAGCTAATTTGATTTTAGGGAGGAATAGTTAGCGGCACAATTTTTGCGATCCCGTCCGTTTCAGTCGGCCCAAGAAGCAGCTCGGAGGAGACGTCATCATCCTCGGCATCTTAGGTTCTGAACAAAAAGCGGGATTTTGGAAGCAAATAACGTCGACAGCGGCTATTTATAACGTACTTCTTTTGTGTAAAGCGTGGCTCGAGCGCTTGCTTACGCTCTCAGATTTGTTTTCTTCGCAGGGCAAAGACGTTCGATCCTCCATTCGGGCGCTCGACACACGGCAAGACGTGCGCCGCGGGCGCACAGTGTTTTGCTACGTAGCGTAAAGTCAGGGTGGCGGAAGGATGACGTCAGACGGCCGGGCCGCGGTTTCGCACATCTCCCCGGGACCCCCCCCCCACAAAGACGAGCGGCACGAGGCAGCAGGGGAGGGTCCGCCGAGGCGGGGAGGGGCAGAAGACGGGCGACCGTCTCAGGACTCCTTGGCGGGGCCTAAAAGCTGCGAACATCGCCCGATAATGCAAGTCATTACGGCGGGAGAGGCTGCAGCACTCGCAAATAACAGGCACTTAATGCATATTGCCTTTCTCAGCCCTCCTTACATTTCACAATTAGGCCACTTTTAAGTGCGCATACATTATTTCACCGCGTTTCATCGGCGCAGCAACCTCAGAGGCGTCGGGACGCGCGGGAAGCCGCGCTCACGCTGCAGAGCCCCCTCGCCGTGTCCCGTCTGACCGCAGATAATGTTTCCAGACAGCGGTTTAATTATCGCACGGCTATTTTTGCTCAAGCGTGGAGAACCGCGCTCGCGGACCATAAAACTACAGTAGGCGGCTCCCAGATTGTGCATTTAGTGCAAACCGGATAATGAACTTTTAATGGCGTCGCGGAGGAAAATCCAACAAGCGCAAATTCTACACGGGAACGGGAGCGATAAAGCCGCCGTCCGCTACGTGGCTTTGTTTGTGTCGCGAAGCTGCACTTTTTGTTTTTATTTATTTATTTATTTTTAAAACCTACGAGGGCCGCGTTTGCCGTGAGTCTTTGCTCAAGGAAACCTTTCGTTTTCGAATCGCGGCGCGAGAAATTCGGAGTGACCTCGAATGGCTTGTGTTTAGTTTTATTAGTCCATCGTTTTTTTTCCTTTCTAGATATGGAAAAAAAAAAAAACCGTAATATGTGTTAACAACAAAGCAGTAAAATGTGCTTTTTTGCTACGGTGTGGGATTTACAGGAGCTCAGCTTTGGAACACAGACACGACCTGAAATCTGTTCCTAATACGTTTTGTTTGTAATTCGCTTTTACCACCAAATGACAACCAATTACACTAATAATTTAGACATCTTTTGACAGCTTACATTCTTTTAAAGTCTTTAACATGGTTTCAATAAATCAAAGGTACTGTTTAGACTATGTATTTGAATATTTGCATTAACCTTGAGCCACATGAAAACTAAAACCCATGTTGTTATTCATCTGGAACACCAAACACAGGCTGTGGCCATTCTACCACCAATGGAAATTATAGACAACAAAATATCCAATTAAAAACTATTATTATTATTTTTATTATTTTATTTTATTTTTTTTTTACTTTTTTAGTTAGGGGTCTGTGTGTCACGAAGCTTCATGCGTACTTCATTCGACTCTTCTCCCATGGCTGGGAAGGCCAGACACTCGGACCCCCTATGATTCCCAAAAGCAGATGTTGTCCTTCACCTCCACTTCTGGATGAGTAAAAGTCCATATTGAACTAATATTAAATTTTAATATTGCATGAATGGCAGAATCAAATCATAGGTCTGCAAAGTCACGTTCAAAATATGCTCAGCGGAGCGGAAGGCCGACCTCCACTTTAATATCTCCTTTCCACTGTCCAACAGACGTCCAAGAGCCAGACCTTCTTAACTTGGGGGGCAATGAGCTACAGCGGCTGGGGGTCTCCCAGCTGTGCCTCCTGGACGCTTCCCAAGCTGGTCCGTGTCCGCATGGCTGAGATCCATCTGCTACCGGGGTGATGGCAGCTGCTCATGAATGATTTAAATCCGACCCACAGCGATGGCCATCGCTGGCCGGGTCTACAGAAGACCACCATCACTAAGGGTCCGGCTTGGGAGAACACAGCTGTTTGAAGCCACTTTTCCTTCACTCTGGTAGCCTCAGCTTCTGGTGCAGAAATGTGAGAAGAATCCCTTCTATTCCTTGGTTCAGAATTTCTATACCGAATTTAATCCACTCACCCACCGCCGCCGCCACCAGCCTCCACCGTTAATTCCATTATACAGCTGCGATTAGCATAACGCGCTCTGCACTCCACAAGCATGGTGAGCATCCCTCTCGGCTGGATTTACACGAGGTGGGTGGGAGTCGCAGCTGCCGGGGAGGCGCTTTGCTTCATCTGCTCTCCTTCTGCTCCTTTCCCTTTGTTCTTTTCCATTCCGCACACGTCCCGGCCGAACCGTGCTGTCACACTAACTGGACGGCGAGCGACCCGAATGCAGTCTTGCTACCTGCCGCCAGGTCATTTTCACCTCTTAAAAGCGTACACATCGGTACCCCCTGCAAAGTTTTCGAGCGCAGCTGCTGTCGTACAGGATGCGCTGCGCGAAACCTGGCATCGCAAACCCAACGCAAATGTTTACTCATAGTTAGCAGGAGATCTCTGAACGTGCAACCGGCTTCCGTCTTGACAGAACTCCGTAACATTTGGAGAATTAGCCGAGTTTTAATGATGCTGATGGACCTTCTATAAACCTGCGGAGAGGATGCTGGGAGTGTGCTGGCTCCCTTGGAGTGGCACCGCTGCCAAATGCAAGAGCTTTGCTCACTTTGGTTCAGATTATTTGATTTCTTTCTATGGCCCCTCAACAGACGCACGTTCATAGACCAAACAAAAATGAGAGATGAAATGAAAAATGTAAATGTATTTATAGATGGAGGAGCTATTTTGGAGCAACTTCACAGCTCCTATGGCCCTGTGAGAAAACTTCCCTTGTCCCACTCGCCCGTGGTCCAAAATTTAAAGTCCACGACACCTGATTTTCTCTGTCGTCGTGGAGAAATGAGCCCCCTCTGTCTCTCAGAGCTGCGGAATCCTGCCCTGCACTGAAGAAACATCTCAAAGCCATCCCTTTCAAAGCCATTTCTCTCCTCGTCTCCTGCCAGCTTCCTAAATGAGTCCAGCACCACCTGCTACAATTGTCTGCTTGAGGGATGTCAACCATATACTATGGAATCGTACTTGGTTCAAGTGAAGCGAGGGTGGGGCGTAGGGGGAGGAGCCGTACCTGTCCCGGATGCTGCAGACGTCAAACTGGAGGTCACTGTGGTTACCCAGCAAGCCTTGCTGCACCCGGGACAAATCCACAGGCTGGTTATTGATCGAGAGGAGGCGCAGACACCCCTGGAAAGCAGAAGTGGGGTTCCTGCAGCCCGGGTTGCTCGAAGTCGGAGGGCACCCTGGCGGGATAAGAACGTGGTCTTGGTTAAGATAATGACTCAGCCGAACATCTGCCAACCTTCAAAGTCGCAGGCTGCTCTAAAACACACAAAGCAGCTTATAATGTCTTAGCTAAATTCTCTTTTAAGTCTGACAGCAGAACTGAGATTTAAATGTTGTTTTCTGGGAACTGCAGGTTACAGACGGGGATTACGGTAAATAGCCTCTAAAAATATGTCCTTGTCACCCAAATTGCACTTTGGATTCTCTTAAATCTGCGTTTCCTAATCATTCTCATAACTATACGGCTGAAAACCAAACAGACCAACTCAAACCCGAAAAGACCCTCGGGAGAAAGTAGCGTTGGACCCACAGACATCTCTGTAAATATCTACCGCATTTTTTTGCACTTTTGTCAATATCTCAATATTATTTATCTGTTTATTTATTGCTTCTGTTCTGCTCAATGTGTGACCGAGCGTCCACCGCGGGAAACTTCTTTCGTGCGCAAACCTGCCCAGTCAGGTGTTATTTTGTCTCGCTGCTGATGTCTAAAAGTGTTAGCGCGGCTAAAACTTTCCTTTCAAAACCGCGTCGCATCTAAGTGTTTGCGGCTCCGTTCCGGAGGTCCGAAGCACTCGGCGATAAGCGGTAAAGAGGCTTTTAACAGAAGACAGGCCTCTGACACTGACACGCCGAGGCAGCGACCTGCTCGGCGAACCGGGCCCTCGCCGGGGATGTTCTGACCGCGGGACGAAAGCTGACTGTTGAGTTTTGCGAATAAAAGGCGGCGTTCGTCTAAACAGAGGTGCTCAGCGCATCCCGAAAACAAGCTTAGCTGCGCCGCTTTCCTGCTGGCCTTGCAAAACAGCAGAGCTGCCCGCTCCTGACGTGGCTGTCTGAGCGGCGCTTTATTACCAACAAACAGAACAGAATCGGGTCACATCACCATACAGGCCCTTTCATTATACAGAGTCGTCGTAATCGGAGTAAAATACCACACAGCTAGAGGTAAATACAGCGCAAGGGCCAAAGGTCAGGGTATTTATCGGCGGGTAGTCGTGTGGCGTCGCATTCTGAATATTCATCGGAACTGTGATGCGGGTCAAATGTTACCTTTTCCAGCGGAATAAAATTAGAGCTCTTAAGTCAAACGCGTATTGGTCGACGGAACGTCTACGTGGACCGCAGCGCTCAAACGCACTTCCTTGTCAGAAATGTGAGAATGATCGGTACATACTGGTTTTTTTTTTTTTAACAATTTACGCCGATTTACCTGTTTGCGCAGCACGGCTGTTTTGACACTGTCAGTTTGTTGAATGGGTTATTATTGCTTAGGGGATACCTTTGTCTGACTGAACTTACAATGTGAGGCTTTTACACTAAACATCTAACAGTGATTTATCCAACTGTACTGCATGGTGATTCTTGCATCACCGGCTCTGAGGTACTGCAGCAGGAGGTGGGGATTCGACCCCAGGACCACTATGCCAGCATGCATTGGCAATATATCCTGTATCATCACGAAAAAAAAAAAGTGCTGCGTGACTCATAAGACCTCTGTTATTTATGTTTCATGGGCAGTTCTTAACATCTCCAAATGCATCATCTCTTCAGAAGAAAGGCAAGTTGTAGTTTAACTCATCTCCTTTCCACTTTTCCATATATCCTGCAGAACTGTGGTTAGTTAATGGGCAGGTGAAGCAGCTCGATTATATCGCCCACATTCACTACCTGATACAGTGGAGTTGTGAATTTTATACACCTGTAACGGGTAATTTATATTCCTGCTGGCTGAGTTACCCAGCATTACCTGGGTTAGAAAGTGAAAAGGTGAACAGGTAAAAAGTAATAAAAATGGATGTATCTTCAAACTGAACGACCCTTAAGCTCTTAGCTGCTGTGTCCACGTGAGACGGAACCACGTGCACGTTTCCAAGCCTTATTTCAAAGACTGAATAAGAAATGTTCAGTAGCTGTAAAGAGAATTTAAATATGCAAATGGACCCATTGAGTTGACATCATGTACTGTAGTGCACCCCCCCCCACGAAAGCACGCAGCGCGGACGGTACCTCCGAAGAAGAAGCTGCGGTCGCCGTCGCCGTGGTCCCCGAGGTCCACGGCCGAAGCGGGTTCGCTGTCCAGCACCAGGGAGACGCGGCGGTCCCTCGTGGTGAGACTCACCGAGTGCCACAACCCATCGTTCACACTCTCGCCTGGGACCCGGGGATGCGAGGGAGATGAAACCGGTGATCACCGCGATGCTTTTTATTGCCAGAAATGTAATAAATAAATAAACATTTATTCATTTTGTCCAAATGACTTATGATTTACTTAATAACAGAGTAGGGCAACTTTTACTGCGTCGATTCAGGGTAAGTACTTTGATGAAGAGTATTGCAGCAGGAGGGAGGATTCGATCCCACGTTTATAGCTAAAGGCTGCATTCTGATCAATGTGAATCCAAAGCTGTCCGTCCCCCACGAGTATCTCACATACATATTAGTCATATTCAAAGTAACTCAACGTGTTCATTTACTTACACTGACTTCCCACGGTAATTTATGCTTTGTCAGTTCTGGATGAGTACTTTAAATAAAGATACCACAGCAGGAGGTGGGTTTCCAACCTGGGCCCTCTAGCCACCCAATGCAAATGTATATTTCACCTCGGTTAACAGCGGTACAGGCTGCAACAGGGTTTGAACCAGCAGTCTTCAGGGTTCGAGCCCACATCATTAGCCGCTCTCAGCTTCCTCCTGGGAGCTGACTCCTCGCTGTCCATCTCCTTCCCCGGGAGCGGGCGGATGGCGCTGTAAACCCCGGCGGTGTAAGCTCTGATTTAGGGGTAGTGCTATATTTTGATTCGATTTGGCCTTAAAAGTGGAGGAGGTGTCTGGTGTGCGTCTACACAGCCGTCTGCGCCCGCCATCTGCTTCCTCTCCGGACCCTTAATCAGGCGCGTTTAAACATCCGCGGCTCAGATGGCTGCGGTAAAAATAATGAAATTAAATAATAAATATAGACATACAGCGCTGCGTAAAACGCTCAGGGAGAATCGGGAGCGGCTCCCGGAAAAGGCAGCCGGCCTTTGAACCTGAGATGCGGTGGTAGGGAGGAACAAAGGGCGCGTTTCACAACCCGCAGCCGTGTTCCTGGTGCTCTGGCTGCTTGCGTTTGGTAAACAAACAGAGCTGAATCCCACCACCCTCCGGCTGAGAGTCACGGTCAAGGGAATATGAGGACAGGAAGCCGTCCGAGGTTCTGGAGTCTTTTCTATTAGATGAAGCCGTTTAATGACCGAGGAGCTTCCAGGCCTTTCCGCAAATGCGATTTTCATTGACTGGCCAAAGATGTTGACTTAAGCCTCACCGGTGGAGATTTCGGACCGCTGCAGCGCCGACCGATGGTAGGTGAGGCGTAGCTGGCCGCCGCCAAGCCGCAGGACCAGATGCTCGGGGCCGTGGCCCTGCTGGGTGAACAGCAGCAGCCCATCTCGGTTCCAGGTGCGGAACTGGAAGTGGACGGACAGGGCATCCACCCCGGGGTCCGGCCTCAAGGACAGGAAGCTGCTGCTGGAGCTCAGGAAGGTGGCGACCACAGGTTGGGGCTCAGAGCAGGAGAAGGTCACGTTGCCCTGAGGGAAGACAAGGGGCAGTCAGAAATTCCTCCATCACTGTTCCTCACCAACACGCGTTTGCTCTGGTCGACACGGCTGCTCATGTTCCACTGAACACAGAGGCGACGACACGTCAGAAACTACGAACACATTTCAACTGCTTCAAATTGATTTTTAACTCCGGGTTCTCCATGTATCTATTTTTCGTTTGTGCAGAAGCTGCGACAACCTGCGGCAGTAAAGAATACTCGGAGAGGCGGTTGAGGACTGTCGTTTCAACTCGTTTCCACGGTGTTTACGGCTGCCTAGACGCAACCTGCGTTATTTTTTCTGTTTAAAATTCATTTATTCTTTTAATGCAACCAGTATAACAAAGAATAAAAGAAATAATTATAATATTGAAACAAAAAAGTCTTTATTATGCCTTTCTTACAGAGAATCTACCCTAAAAACAAATGGGGGAACATGTGTATTTTTAGCCTGATGTCTCTAGTACCACTTAAGTAAAGTGTGTTTGGAGTTGTGAACGAAACAAGCGATGAACAGACTTCACGTTAACTGTGCGTACGCCGGGGACCGGTGTTCAGGTGGGGTCGGCAACTGCAAGGGTCCCCCTGGGTTGCACACGCATGACAACGGCAAATATAGTTGCATACAGCTTAGGGAGGATGTGGTGTTCGGTCCTATATTCTCCCCACGTCTCTTTCAATGTTTCACACCAAACCCAGTGGACCGTCTTTCCACCCAACACTCATAATTATCAAGGCAGTGAATAAAACCACACAATTCCAGCTGTCACTCACTGCTCTGCCCCGTCTATCGGCTTCCTCGGCTCCCGGGAAGAAACCCCCGGAGTCGAAGGTGCGAAGCCGCTCGCTTCACCGACTGCCGCTAATTGGACACAAATGACTCCAGATCCCACGTTTTTACCCAGACGGGGGGATCTGTTATTGCGCGGAGGGGAAGAACAACGGTGACAACTGTCATTGTATCCCCTCAAGATCACCGTGGCAAAGGACCTTACAGTACGAGGAGGGACGAAAAGGTGAATGTTTGAAATTCTGAAATTCATCTCATGCGCTGCCCGCCCGGCTTCTGGGGGTCTGGTTGGTGGTGGTGGGGGAATGAAAAGGCCCTAGCACTTTATCCTCACGCTGATCAATTCTTGGCTTAAAAACTCTCAGAATTTGTATTTTTTGAGGGGGAACATCTACGGAAAGTCCTTCACCCAAATGCTCAACAGAGACGTTCTGCACTTGGCTTGCAGAACCGGGGCTGACTTCTTAGGTGAGTCACTGGCAGTTTCTGGGCTTTTGGGCGGCTGCGGCCGGAAGTGGGAGAAGAGTCGTACCACACTGTAGATCTGGGGCTTGCGCCGCTTGGCCAAGTCGATGATGTTCACGCCGTTGTAGTAGAGGTTCTCCATGCAGCCCTGAAAGTTCTTCCTGAGGAAGGTGCCCGGCTTGCCAGGCAGTGGGATGCCTCCGATGCTGAGCTTTGAGAAGGCAATGAGAGACGGGGTAAATAAGCGGCGGCTGAGGTAACGCAAACCCTCCGGCTTCCCAGAAGAGTAGAAACCCGAGGTGGAACCTCACCGTGTGTCTGGAATAACCGTACTATAATTTTTGATAGAATTACAGGGTAGAAGAACATTTTTAAATTGCATCAGTATCGACAAACTAGATAGACAGACGTGAGACTTTTAACCTTACAGTCAAAGGCCGCAGGTTCGAAACCCTGTGATTTAGCTCCTTCGATCATGGTACCGAAACAGTAAAGTTACCTTATTCTACAGCCCATACACGGTAAGCCAGCTTGCCAATAGAATTTGGATAAAAATTCTGATAAAAATTCTTTAAAAATATAGTCAGACACTATTTTACAGTAGCACGCAGTTTAACTCTCACACACGTTCAGGTTGTAATCCTCAAGGGTATAACAGTCGGGTTTCTCCTGGCATTTAAGTCTCAAGTCCATTATGTTCACCTGCTGCTTCTCCAGTGCTGGGTTTCTTTTAAAGTGATTTAAATCCCTTGTTTTTTTCCCACAGGGCACCATGAGGGATGTAGCATGTGGGAAAAATTCATCCACGTATTATTGTAAGCTAATCTCCCGTAACGTAGAAATACTTTAACCCGGCATGTTTGCGGTGCGACGGAGATTTTACGAGACACAGTTTAAAAGCACTCCAAAAAGCCTGTTTATACAGCCGACTCCAGCACGGCAGTTAGAAAAAGGGGAAAAAATCAGATTAATAAATAATCAGAGGCGTGTATAAAAATCTCCGCGCTGTCAGATATCAATGTAAAACTTACTGAAGTGCAGGTGAAATACCCATTTATAAGGAAATTTTGTTTATTTCTCATTTCATCTTGAGTATTAAATCACCGTTCAATTTATTCATATCACAAGGATGCTGCAATAAGCCTCCGATATAATAAATTGTTCTCTAAATGCTCAGTTCTAAGTACAGAAAAAAAAATGTCTAATAAGGATTTAGAGACATAAAAGCAGAATGAGAGCGAAGTCCTTGGTGTGTGTGTGTGTGTGTGTGTGTGTGTGTGTGTGTGTGTGTGTGTGTGTGTGTGTGTGATGGCATCAAGGGCTTAATGAATTGAAAATATTACAGGCTGTATCTCCAGCTATTTTGCATCTGTCAAATATTTAATCCCTGGGTGTATTTTCACTGTTCACTTCAAACACTTCATTCACATGTGGGGAATTACTGTAGATAATGTCAGATTTTCATTTTTTTTTTTTTTACCTTTTTTTATTGAACTTGGACACCCTCCCTTTTAAGCCATTTTCAGTGGTGCAGTAGGACTATCAGAATTCCCTGTACTGTGTTCTACCTTGTATTTAAAACCACAGTAATGGGTTATATCTCAGTCTAACATGTGTGGTTAAGGAAAAAAACATTTTTTAAAGTAATAAAGTGATAAATGTAGAATATATTCTGGTTGTTTTAATTTCTAAATTGTGAAGAAGACTGTCTATCTATCTGTCTGTCTGTCTGTCTATGAAAAAGTAAAGGCGATTGAACTGGGTTCTGACAGGTTTGCTCTATTGCCCGTCTGGGCGTCATGGATGCCCTGGTTTTCGACTCCGCCCTCCTGGAACAATGTGGGAATAAGATTTATTTTGAAAACCTGCTGAAATTCCCTAAAGAACGTTCACAAAGCATAGCTGTGAGGACTCTATGAGTCACAAAAAAAAGCTTAGCTGGTTCTGCTTAAAGACGAGCCGAAACCTGCCGTTCGCAACAAAAGAAGAGGACTGAAGAGGTCTGCTGTCCAAAACTGTTCTAATGTACCGTGATAATGTGGGTCAAACAACAGTTGCAACATTGGACACAATCTGAAATCCTCAAGTTTGAAGTTCTGCCTCATGCGCCTTGTAGTCTTAACTTCACACCGCGACGCGTTCATGTCTTTGGTCCACAGGGAACTTCGTTTTTGGTGACTCAGTTGAATTTCCCTTGTGTCAACCCATCTATCTGTCTGCTTGTATGTCTGTCCAAATAGCCACCATGCCCCCTGCTGCCCTGCTGCCACCATGACTACATCAGTTTTCTCCACTCATTTCCCTCCGGATCTACAATCTCAGAAAGTCAGCAGTCCCTGGATTCTTTACCACATCTCACAAGTCACTGTCTGTTCGAAAGCTGCGGTTGCCTCTCCCATGTGCTGCCCTACTGGTACCGGCCGTAATTCTGGTTTTTCTCAAACAGGACTTGCAAACATCTCCAACGACTAAGGACTGCAAAAAATCGCACGCGAGGAGATGAGCGTTACGGGACGGATGTGAAAGCTGCACCTCATAGTCGACCTCGAGGGAGTCGCCATCGCCGTGTGTGCGGAAGTGCTGCGTGTGTCTGTCCAGCGTGAAGTTGACCTGCTTGTTGAAGCGCTCGATGAGCACCGAGTGCCAGTGCTGGTCATCCAGCAGGCTGCCCAGGGTCACGGACACGTGGCCGCTGCCTGAGTGAAGCTTGGCATCGTCTGCAAAGAGGGACATGGTGGAGGTTAGCAACAAGCTAAGGCAAAGTTTTCCAGTTATCCCGATCTACCCACGACCAGGTTCAGGTGCGAATGTCTCATTGTTTACTAGGCTTTTCAGGTATGCTGCACACGTCACCTTGGGTAGATCCATATGTTAAGAAATGACTCCACGCAGCAGCTCTCAGCTTTAGTTTCCGGGCTTGTTGTCTCAAAGAGTACATGATGGTACCCGGTGACCCTTAGATCATCCAAACTGTCCCTCCCACGAGTCTGGTCACGCAAGGAGGAGCTGAATTGACTGGTCATTCAAATATCCCATGCAGAGGTGTCCCTCGAGATACGAGTGTTTGACGTGACTTTTCATGTAAAGACTGAAATTATTTAACATCCTTTACCGAGTTTCGGCCAAATATGACGCTATTTTTTTACGAGTAATGAGAGCCGTTCGTACTGTAATGGAAATCATGTGGCCGACTTAGGAGATTTCACCTTATGAGCCGATTTACAGGAACGGATTACGATCTTAGCGGGGGGACACCTTTCGGTGACTTTTTTGAGGGTGACATGTATGACACAAGCAAGGGGAAGTGAGTTGTGCTTCACACACAGGTCCCTTACCAATCCTGCATGTAATAAAATACTCCTTGTGTTGTGTGTTCAGGCAAAATATTTACATAAACATAATGTTTAGCAAATTGTATTTTGATCTGCCCTCCATCTAGGGAGAAAAATCATGACCGATTTCAATGAGTGGGAAGAGGCTGGTGGAAAGAACGTATTTCTGCATTTCCAAATATCTTCATGTTGTGTATTGAGAGTCATTTTGTCTGGTCACTCAGCGGACTTTATAACCCTTTTTATTTTGATGCGGTATAGCCAACTGCTATTCAGAGGGGGGTTTAAACAGAAGATGCATCATGTTTGAGCTCCTCAAGTTGCCCGTAATTTTTATTATTATATACATGCACGTGATACCGAAAGAACCGAAACCAAGTGACCGCATGGAAATGTGTTCTTTGCTTGCTTACCCAGGTTGAGATGCAGAGCCAGCCGGCCCCGGTGAAGCTCCAGGGTGATGTAGTCACCTCTCTGGCCCTCCCCGTGCACCAACACCCCCTCGCCTTTCTGGCTCTTGAACCTCAGCGAGATCACGTCCTTCACCGTGCTCATGGACTTCTGGTTGAACCGGTACAGCAGGGAACTTCTGCCATCGAAGTCCGCCACGTCTGACTCTACGGACCAACGAGAACGCAGTGGAACGAAAATCAACATCGCGATGATGCAGAGAAGGGGAAGAAAGCTGGCTGCTCAGAGGACTCTTCAGTTTACAGTAAAAAAGGTTTGAGAAGCTCCAGTTAGAACGACTCTCCATTAGCGCTGCTCTGTCTCCCGGCGTCGACCCGCCGAAAGAGCCGTCGCACATCTGGTCGAACTCGGCACTAAAAGCTGACGACAACTTTTCTTTTCAGGGAAGCTTCTCTCTCAGCAGGGATTAGGGACCGACAGAAGAAGCACGGCAATCTCCGACGTGCACCTGTTATTTTTCTGCCCGACCGGAGTGCTTGTGCGGAAGCGAGCTTTTCAGCAGTAGAGAAACCAAGGAAATTGACACGTTCCTGAAAATGGCTTCCATTTTGCTTTCCACTGGATTTGATCGGAATCATCACGTCTCTATTGTGACTTTTAGGGAAAATTGGAGGGTTTGCGTGCATTGTGGGCCTCCATCCATCCACTTGACACCAGGGATTACATTCGGCCGCGGGTTCGGCAAACAGCAGGTTCCGAAACCAACACCTCCTCCTTCCGATGGTGAACATTTAAAGCTCCTCCGAGGTCTTCAACTTGCACCTGGTTCGACGCTGGAAATTTGAGAAAAACCTGCTTGATGCAGCGATGGGGAGGCTTTGCTTTTTTTAGACACTCAGAGTAATGGCTCAACCTGGAAGCCATTCAGAACCCATCGCACGCCAGTAGCTGTGTCACGTCTCTGCTCACATTAAGCATACTACCCCGTCCCCTTCA
Organism: Arapaima gigas; assembly: GCA_900497675.1. NCBI lineage: Eukaryota > Metazoa > Chordata > Actinopteri > Osteoglossiformes > Osteoglossidae > Arapaima > Arapaima gigas. Next base: position 10,596 of record UFQX01001577.1, on the reverse strand, counting down.
TCTCCGGCAACTGGATGTCTCCTTCACAGCCCTACACTCCCTCGCACCCCGTCTGATGAACGTTCCGAGTGGCTCCGGCGTGTCAGCGCCGTGATGACTTAATGAATACATCGAGGGGGCCGCGTAAGCCGGCCCCCGGGAGTCTTCTCTTTGCTGTTAATCGTGCCTCTGCTTCTGCTGCTCAGGATGCCTGGCAGCACTTGAAAGGAGGGTCCTAAATGAACCAGTCAGCATATCAATAAGACTGAAGAAGCAGGACACAGCAGACACATTCAACAAGCAGGGATGTTACCGCCTGTAGACGACCTGCGTCGCGGGGATTTAAACCCTGAGACTATAAGTAGCTAATTTTTAGAAGATCTGCGGAAAGGTACAACCCACAAGGAGAAACGGTGTCAGCTGTGATAGCACAACTACATACTGTAGTTATCTTCTTAAGACAACTGCTGTTTACTCTGTTTGCTCCTCTCTCTTACCGCAATCCGGCAGAAATCACCTTGACTCTCGGATTCCAGATGAGTCGCGCTGCAAAAAGTTCGGTATTGCTATTAAATTAAATAGCGCCATAAAAGTTAAATGAGCTGGTATAAACTATTTATTAGTAGTCGTGAGCCGGCATAAAAATAATAAACATTTTTTGTTCAATCAGTTTACTGACAGGTTTTGGTGCCGATTCTTTGGACTGGACTCAGTAATGCTGGAGCTTTTAAATGTATATATTTCAGTATTTTGCGTAGGGCCTTCCGGCTGCTGTTATTTGTCTGAATTATGTTATATTTCATGCAGGTATGTTGCCCGAGGGGGTCTCAGCATTTTCCCGCAGGGCTCAACCTGAAGTGCTCGATTAAATAATAACAAGAAGTTGCATCAATGAGTAAAACTCCAAGTTCCGTCGGCAACGTGCCGCGACATCTTTTAACCTTCGACCGCCGCAAATCCGGGTTTCATCTTTTCCGGGAGTCGTGTTTTCCCAAGCGGTGCGGGGATCAAACAAGCCCCCATGTCAGAGTCCCCATGCAGCCACCCAACAGTAACGCGAAGATCACGGAGCACAACCAGGATGAATAATGAATGCTCTCTCCAAGGGACGACTATAAATGTCACCTCCGAGTGGTAATTCACAAGGCCGATTAATTCCGCGCAGCTTCTGAATGCATCCAATAGACTCCCCTTTATTCGTCGGAAATTAGCCTAGCACGTGCCGACTTTGCACCGCCGAGTCTTTCATCATCGACTCCAATTAAGAAAATTGCCCCTGGTCGGCGGTCTCGCTTTATCCTTTTTGAACGGCGAGTACAAAGTTAGCCTCTCACTCTGGGTCGTGTCGCTGCCTTCATCTCAGCATCATTGGAAGGCCCCTGCTGAATGCAAGACATTTTCCCTCCAAAAAAAAAAAAAGATCCGTTATTGTCGCCGTAACGTGTTCCTTCTGCCGGGCTCCCGGGGGGAGCTGGACTCACTGTAGGTGCAGCCGTAGGCGTCGATTCGCAGGCCCACCCAGCCGCTCGGGTTCCAGGCGAGGGGGACGAAGCGGAGGTAGCGGGTCCTCACGGGGTGCGCCAGCTTGTGGACGACCACGCCATCCGCGTCCGAGTTCCCCGGGAACGTCTGGAAAAGCCAAAGAGAGAAGAGGCGCTTGAGCAAAGGATGGGAACGAGCAAAGCATGCTGGGAGAGCAGCTTCCATCAGCTGGGCCTCAAAGTTCACTGATTTTTACATTTTTAGTTATTCTGCGGATGATCTTCTTCAAACTGACTCACGCTGATTTACAGGGCACGGCTTGGGAGTAACATCCGTCCGGTCAAGTGTTCACGGTCGGACAGGTGCGGTCGCTGAGATACGAACGCGATGAGCAGGCGGGCAGTGAATTAACAATAGATATCAGAAAATTGTTGAGATTTGATACAAAATGAACCACCATCATAATGAAGTCACACATCTGATGTCACTACTCTCGCCAGATTTTTGGCCGGAAATTGCATTTTGCAAGAAACAGCTCAGGTACAGCTGACAAAGGGTCGAAACTCCAACAGAAAATATGAGGGGGAAAAAAGGAAAGGAAATACGACAAATTAAAATTAAAGCGTAAATTAACGTGACAAAGTAAGTGGCAAAAAGGAAGATAGAAAAGAAAAACATTTATGTCTTTTTGGGAATAGTCATTTCCTGGCCTGGAACCCTGTAAGTCATGGAAAAAAAGCGCCGATAAAGATTTCTCTTTTTTGCATCACATGTACACAGCAGTTCCCACAAAAGACTGATCGATACACTTATTAACAATAAATATTGTGTTATATTTAAGGATAGATCACAAAAATCCAGATTAAAGGACATTTCGAATGCAGACATTTACTCTTTCTGCGCCAATATTGTGCAAACGAAAAATGTGACAGGACGTGTACGGTGTAAAATACGACATCTCATCCCGGCAGCCAACATAAAAAAACAAAATCCATTGTGAAGCCTTGCAGCAGGGTAATTTTTACTTTGTTAAACCAGGGTAAGTTCTCTGATCAAAGGTACAACAGCAGGAACGAGATCTGAACCCAGGTCTTCCGGCTGCTCTCCCCGACCGCCATGTATCACATTTTTTTTTTCTTATTCCGTCTTGTAAATCATTCGCTTGCTTAAAAAACACTGGGGGAGGGGGGGGGGGGGGNTTTTTTTTTCTTATTCCGTCTTGTAAATCATTCGCTTGCTTAAAAAACACGGGGGGGGGGGGGGGGGGGGGGGGAAAAAAAAAAAGCGCCCGACGGCCTACGTCTGGGCCACCGTGCGGCAAAACAGCGGCGAAACAATCGGAAAGAACCCAAAAAAATCAGCGCGGAACTGTCGGGTCTGAGCTGCGATTATACAGTCATTACGGCTGCATTGAATTCACAGCTCGGATAGTGACACACAACAAAGGGACCTAAACGGAGCCACATCCTCCTTTGTGGGAGGAACATTAATTCAGCGATAAAACAACTGGGTCCGGTTTTTGACAGTTTATTTCCCATCTTCTCTTACTTGGCTCCCTTTTTAGTTTTGCGTCATTATCGTTCTCATTCTAATTCCTTGTCTGTGTGTAATGCCGTGTATTTTTTTAATCTTCCCGGCCTTTGCTCCGATTCTTGGCCTTTCCCCCTGTTTCTTTTTAAGCGGCAAAGCTTTTCATTTGAAAATGGATGTGTGCTATACTCTTTCCCCGTGAAATTTGCCTGCGTTTTACTGCGGGAAAAACAGACTCAAACTGTGCGTTTTAACCTGCTGATGGTGCGGGGCCGGTCGCATTTTTTGGTTTAAATCCGGCTCCGTCCGGCTTTAAGGCTGCTGCGTCTGCAAGGGAGCCGCGTATGAATTAACAATGAGATTTTATTACGGAGAGACGTGGTTTTGATTCGACTTCCATCTGAATATACAGTTGTTTACATTAACATCTGCTCGGTTCGTGCGGAGAGCGGTCGCCGTCCTTCATTCTGCACACGCGGCAATAATGAGACCCAACATTTGGATATGCTCGAAAATTCAGTTAAACCCTCTTCTGGCTCTCGTGTAAAATTATCGTTTATGCTTATATCCAACGAATTATATAAGTTAAAAAAGTCATTATAGACCGACTCTTCGGACGCTTGGGATCGCAGCAGAGACGGGAAGTTTTGTTCGATTTGTCTTGCGACTTCAAAGCCAGTTTTGCCCCGCGATCAGTAGAAGCTTAATAACAGAGACGTGGATTAATTTTACCATTGTGTACAATCTGTGAAATTTGCGAGGGCGTCTGTAATAAATAATGCATAGAATGTAAGACTATATTCATACTTTTATTTCTCACTCAGTTCTATTTAGCCAATGTAAAATGACTGAAAATAAAACTAAGCCGTCTCCAGAATCCCTGTGCCGACCGTTCGCCGATCCTGTCCCAACGTCCCTCATCTTGTCGGCGATCCCTGACGTCCGGCAACGCCAGACCGGAGCTGTGAACACCGGGAAATGAACTGCATCGAGATGGTCCCGCATTCTCGTTCAATCTGGGCGTCCTTCGCCGCCATCTACGGGCCCGGAGGGTAAACGCAGCATAAACAGATACGTGCAGATACCTAAAGTTAAAATTAGTCAGAAATCCAACACAGTGTGCATAGGATATCACTGAAACAGCCCAAAGCGGCAGTTGCCCAACATTCCCGTACGTTCTGCTGACTTTCCCAAGCGCAGGGAACAGCGATGCGAAATCTCCTTCAGCCAAGACGCTGCAGTCAGGTGGCAGGCCTACAGGAAGAACGGCCGGCAGCCGCAGAACCGGCCCAAAGAGATCCAAATGATGATGAGATCACAGAGTACACTGTCACGGCGCGTCGATTCGCTTTGCTAATTCACCCCTCTCGGCATCGCTCATCGCTCACCGATAACCCATAAAACTCTTCTGGCTGTTTTATTAATGTCCTCTGAGTCATAACTCTTCCAAATAACCAAAGATGAACATTTTCCCTCGCCTGCCTGTCTTAAGCTGTGAAATATTACAAGGATGGAGGCTGGAGCAGCGCGGGGCGGGGGGCTGGTGCTGGAAAACGTGGTATATCACAGTAAATTCTTCTGATTGAGGTCAGAGGTCGCGCGGCGCGCGCGGAGCACACACACGAGCAAAGATGAACACAAAAATAATCCAGCCAGATGAGAATGGAATTATGTTAGTTTAAGCGTCGGGTAATAAATGAAAATGATCGTTTAAAAAAAAAAAACTGTTACAGTTGAAACGAAATTAGCCGAACCGATTAGGCGGCAACATGATCTGTTCCATTAAATATAAAGTTTAAATGCAATTTACTCATTTAGCTGATGTTTTGTCTAAGGGAACTTATAATGGTAAGTGAGTCACCCGTTCAGACAGCTGGGTAACTTTTACAGTATCGGTTCAGAGTAAATACCCTGACTGTCGGGGCTACAGCGGGAGGTGAGATTCAGGCCAATGATGTAGAGGTCAGAAGGGGACACTGCAGTGCAGGGGCAGCTGGCACCACCACCACCTCCAGGCAAACAGGGCAAAAGATGGCGGAGGCCTTCGTGTGAGCTGGATGCTCATTGTCGGCATCCTGGTCGTGTGCAAAAAAAATCAATCGAAAAAAACAAACCAGAAAAAAAAAAATCTCTCGGATCAAGATGGTTTCTTAGCACTTTTGAATCTGCATGTTTGGCCACTGTGATGGTTTTATTCCTTAAAAGCCTCAGCAGTTTTCACTTCCAGTTTCTCACGCCCTGCCGCACTGGAGATGGATGTGTCCCAACGTGTGCGGCGCCGTCACTCTCATATTTACCCCAGTCATGGGGGTCCACCTTGGCCTGCCAGTTCCTGTCCTGTTTTGACTCCTCTTTTTGTACGTTTCCCAGAAAGAAATAAAATAAAAACACAAGCAGCGCAGATGTGTGCACCGCGGTGAGCTTCTCCAGCAAGCTCACAACTGTGCTTAGTATAAATTTAAACATGGCCTCACATCTGTATGAGCCGTGAAAAGTGCACAGAGTATCGAGTGAAGGCTTCTCGCCAGTGGCTTTACGAACATAGCAGGACTCCTCGGGGTGCCGTGACTCACATTCGCGGCGTGAGGTTTGGAAAAAGGCTTAGCTTAACTGACCCAGTAAAAACACGGTAACCTTTCCGTGGCCTTTAACATTTGCGCTTATTAACTCAGCTGATACTTTTCTCCACGTTCACCCATTTACGCAGCAGGGGACCTTTGACCGTATCAGTCAGAGCGTTCAAACCCCGTTCCTTTGGGCGTAGGATGGCAGTGGTAAGCACTACGCCACCCGATGCCCACTTTAAAACAAGAGTTAGCGACTAAGAATCATCTCTGCCCTGACAAAACCTCAGGAGTCCCAAGTACAGCTTGAGATATGATTCCTGTATGATATTCATTACAAAATCCTATTAGAATTCGCAAACTGTATTATATATTGATGAGGGCAGTCGAGCCAATTTTCTCCACAAGTTAACGTTCTTTCTCATTTCTGCCCTGCATTGCATCATTCATCTGGAAGGAGAGAATACCACATTGTGAGCTGAGCTCAGTCAGCCAAAACCTTCCCATTCCTCCTCTCCTTCCAGCAGCTGCTTGTATTATGTTCAGCACTTCAGTTACAGTCTACGAGATGGCCGAAGCATCTGCACCCAAATACCTACAGGACCTGGTAACCCCCTACGCCCCAGCAGGAGCTCCTCCACCTCTGGCCTCTTGGTGGTCCTACTCTCACGTTCATAGGGTCCAGAACTGAAAGCCCATTAGTTGTCAGTTTTGGCCCTGATGTGGTAGAGTGAGCCCTCTCAGTCCCTCAGACCTACAGAATCCTCTACATCATTCAATAAGGGTCTCAAACCCATCTGTTTGGGAACCATGTCTCTCCTGACCTCCTGGCAGCTACATGAATGAGTTCAACACCATCTCCTATGTCCACCCATGTATTTTCTGCTTGTATGTCTCCATTCTGGAGAGGTGTGAACCAGCTTTGATCATCCTGTGTCTAAAGGTCTTTGTCTGTTGTCGATGCATTTCGTTTACTCCGAGTTGCATGTCTCTTTAGAGAAACATATTTGATACCCGGATCATTGTAGATGCAGAAGCACCGCATTAAAATATGGTCAGGGGAACTAAGAGATGGACATTGTGGCCTAAATGGGGATACCTAGTAGGTGCAAGTCCTGCCCTGGCCATTAGTCAACTAGCCGAAGACATCAACTAGAAGAGACATTACAAGTCACCTACTGGTGAGAAGGGTCCTCGGAGGTAAAAAAAAAAAAAAAAAACTATGCTTTGTGACTTTCCCTTGTATTTTAAAGTCAACTCAAAATGTATGTTGCCTTTTTTCACCCAGGTAACTAAGGATCTGGTTCTTGGTCTGAACAGTATGAGTTTAACATGTGCACACTTAGAAGACATGGCGTCTTGCTGGGATGTCCTCAACTGCACTGAGATCAGCTAGGGACCCCACCCAGCAGATAAGGATGTGTTGAGAGCTGCTCTCCGAAGGTCACTGGTTCAAATCCCCCTATCTTGCTGTAATACCTGTGACCAAGGTTCTTGCTTTGAATTGACATGTTATAAATTAAACGGATAAATCAGTGCGAGCGCTGATGATAAAGAAAAGTTCATTCACCTTGCAGAAAACAGGTCAGCTACGTAGCAATAACCTGGATGGCACCTTTCTAATACAAAAGAATGTTCGATGCACATTTTAAAAACTGTCAGATAGTCTGTTAATGAGAAATAGTATAAATAATACATATAAATGTATACATTTCACATGGTTCTCACAGCTCCATTAAAAGATGATACTTGCTTGTGGTCGGCGTCACTGGGCTTTCGGTCACTTCAGATTCCGTGGAAATTAATCCTTTATTTCTGACAACAATTTTAATAGAGCTGAACAGGGCAAAAACGGTCCAATTTCTCCTGCCGTGATTCAAAAAAAAAAAAAACAAAAAAAAAACAGTCTGGTTTATTTATTTATATATCCTGAGATAAAATGGCCCAGTCGATCGTATTGATCTCCACAGTCAGTGACCTACAAATTGAAATCTTATCACGCAGAGGAGGGTGTCTTCCCTCTGGTGCTCTGCTAAACTGGCAGCTGAAATAAATGAATAAAACGTAATGGTGATAATGACGGGAGCCTGCGGTCTCTTCTGTGTACTGAACATTTTAAGACAAGACAAACCTTAATGTGCTTTTCGGACTTCTGCGACTCTAAAGCGTGTGAATCGTACTTTGGAGACATCCTGCAAAGACGGACAGTGATTGGAAATGTTGGACGAAGAAGAAGACGGGCAGCAACCAGATGGTGGACTCGGTCAGTAACAATGGACACATCTCCTTCGACGCCAAGGAATCGAAAGAAGGCGAGAATTTTTTGGTAGGAGTCAGCAAGACTTGAAATCAGCTCAGGTGGCACCTAATAACAAAAAGGTACTTAAGGCCACCAAAGGTGGTGCAGACTTGAGATTTTGGACAGATAGATCAGATGATAGTCTTCATCAAAGTCATCGAAAACAGAGGACCCTTGGACCTCCCGAAGTCCACCAACATCTGAGTCTTTCCAACGTTCGACATCAGCTGGTTGTTTTTCATCCTGCTCAGCAAAGTCCTTCACCAGTTTGCCAAAATACTCTGAGCGGTGTGTTTGCTGAGGTTCCTCAAGAGTGCAAACAGGTAGAGCGACTACACAACTCACCGTGACTCTTTGTACAAGCTTCTTGCTAGAAATGTCGACTATTAGCACTTTTGGTGTTTTTTTTCACTGTAAAAAAAATCACACTGACTCAACGCAAGACTTTGGTTTCACGGGCCGTGGTTTTCCCATATGACTCCTGCTCATGGCGAGTTGCATCATATCGCCATCATATCACATCGCCTCCTGGGCCGTCCCTGGCAGCGGATGTGTTTTCTCCACAACATCCTGTCTTGCGGTGACTCACATTTACCAAATAGTAGCAGAAGCCAAAGATACTCTTCTGCCCTCTCTGGTGACCTGCCCAGGTGAGCCACTGTTATAAACGTGTCTCATTAACAACCTGAGGGTATATTTTGGCGCCTTGGTCGTATCCCAGGGCTCAGGCCACTTGGCGTCATGCAAGTAACTTTCCGCTCCTTCCAAGGCCCCCGAGCGAGACAGAACATTAACATGTTCCAGTCGGTGCCCGGTTTCGTCAGCCGCACGTGGCATCCGGGGAGACGCTCCTCCGTTTTTGGTGATGCGTCCCGGGGGGGGGCGAGCGGATACGTGCAAAGCCGCTAATGAGCTGCGAAAAACAAGATCCTGAGCTGAACTGTCAAGAGGAACAATATTTGAATTTACAGTGCAAACATGTGAGGAGCGCCGTGTTACACAGATTTGTACTCTGGTAGGTTTCAGAGGAAGGTTTGTGCTCTAATTGAACGTGCTGCCTTTGAGGGCTGTAACTGCTGGCGCTTGAAACTGTCAGCGCAGCTTAAGATGAGAAAAAGAAAAAAATTCGGACGTTTCGAATGACCTGCTAAGCACATTTTAGCAGTAAATCGTGGGTCGAACCAAGGATCTGGACGTGCTGCGCATAACCGCCACCACCGCGTCGCCCACCATCGGTCAGCTTTGCCCACCCTGTGACTGCTTGTTCACCAGCTTCCACCACCAAAAGCGGGACTGAAAGCCACAGATAGGTGACGATGGGTCCTGGAACATTGTGGTAGGGTTTGGTACCCTTTGAACAACAGCAGGGAGCTTCTGATGACCCTTAAACAGAAGCTTAACAAGGTCAAGTACAACGTTAGACCCCAGCTGTCGTACCCATCACATTCTCATTATTTATTCACTTATTTCACTTTCTCCAAGGCATCTTGGCATTAAGCTGGACCACCAGCCTTTCAGTCCGAAGACAGTGACTCTAACTGCTACATGACCTTTATAAACCACCTTCGCTTTTGTAATTATAAAGGAATAAACTCTCTTGCTGCGGTCTTTCCGATAACAGCCGTCACTAAATACCACCGAATGACTTCTCGGGTGTTTCGGCTGCGGCCCGAAAGCACCATTAGCACCAAAGAGCCGGTTAGCATTTGGTGCGGCTAATCCCATCATTAGCGGCACGCTGGGTGCCACGGGCGACCGTCTGGGGCGTTGCTGTTCTCAAACCCCCCGTCACTGACACCAAGTGTGACTTTGCTTACCCACAATCCTCTGCATCCAGAAAGCCATGTGGAACGAGCAGCATTGCTCTTAGTTAGATACACAGTTCATCGAATTAACTAATACCCTTCTTCAAAGCTACTTTGCACTGATTTACGCAATATTACACCTGAGTACTTTTACTGTATCAGCACCACGTAAGTACCTTGCCCAAGGGTACCGCAGCAAGGGATGGGATTCTGTGGGATTTGGTGGGATTCTACCCCACCTGCTGCCCCATATGTTCCTTTTATACACGCACTGAATGTGTCTTTCTTTTATTTAATGCCTACCGCTGACTGCTGCTTCTCGGAGCAGAAATGGAAGTCATTGCAGACTAAATGCAGTCACATTTTTCACATTTTCACGTCACTTAAAGCAACCAGAAGACAAGGAGAAGAAAGCACACTGTCTGAAACTATATTCTAAACACAGGGGGGAAAAAACCATGCATGATCTTCCAAAGTATTTTCAGGGGGACTCTGTAAAGGACCACATTTGGGTGCCGGGACAAATATATAGAAACAGCGCAAAGTAGAAAATAGACACAAACACATGAACTTGTGGAAGGGAATATGACCTTTCCTCTGTCTTATTAGCAGACGTGACTGTCAGGGTTAAAGCCTCCGGATGGCGCTGTCGCTGTCCTGGTGGCAGCACATCGTCCAGCTCTATGCGACACTCCAAAATGTGTGAGTATCACCCAGATCTGGGGAACCTCTTTGTGGGGGAGTGAGTCAGGCCCTGTGTTGATGGGGGGGTATAAATCACACCATTTGAGTGCGAAGACTTATGAAGGTGTGCATAACCATAGTTGTGAATGAAAAGACACAAACGTCATCTCAGATGGACGAGCAATGATATGTACATACAGTACTGTGCAAAAGTCTTAGGCACCTGTGGGAAAAATGCTATAAAGTGAGGATG
>UFQX01001576.1:0-31696 GCA_900497675.1 Arapaima gigas | reverse complement strand
TTTTAACCAAGGTATCCTTATGGGTACCAGCACTTTCTTGCTTCCTATGAGCAGTTCCCAGTGCTCTTTAGCCATACCCATATTCTGTGTATTGTGTGCTTCTATGAGGGTTTTTCCTTGGCATGCCTACTGGGAATGTTTGTTCATGTGGATCAATAAAGGCTAGAAGAGTGTCAGATCCTGCTGCATGGTTTGTTGGAAAGTCTGTTGAGAAACACAACATGACTACTGTAATGGCTGGCTTATGGTGCAATAGGGCTAAACTGACTACCATTTCAGGTCCTGTGGGGTTTTTTTTTTTTTAAGTAAAAAAAAAAAAAAAAAAGTGATCTGCCATGCGGTGCCCCAAACAGCATGGTGTTTGCTACCTTTGGGTAGATACTCGCAAGATGCACAGTTCTTCTAAAAAGAAGAGTGAGAAATGATCAGTAAATACTTGAATGATGGTTCTCATTCCCATCAAATGGTTGAACTGATTACTTGTGCCAGTTCAGGATGTTCTGTGCTAAAAACTGAACTGTGTTCAAGCTAATCTGGCAATAGTTGAAGTTTTTCTTAGTCGTTTAGTGTCTTTAATTCAGGTTATCTGTACAGCAAACAAAATGAGCAACCCAGCTGGCTGCCTCTGCACCATACTTCAAAACTTCCTTGATCAGTTGATTGACAAAGCTGAGTACATGAAGTGTCTACTGTGTTTCCTGATGAATCATTTGTTTACTTATGCAATGAAAAGTATAGAGTTGGCCAACAGCAGTGGCAGAAGTTCTATGTTTCATTGTTTTTGTGTTTGTATAGTTTATTGTTGCCTTTGCTGGACAGATTTGCTGTAATACTGTATACCTTCAAAGCTGAGATTATTGCCTGGAAATGTGCTGCATTTGTGCCTGAACAGTTTGTGCAGAGATCTGATGACTGTCTCCCTTTGTGTACAAAGTCCATCATGGTGTCCCCCAGGATCTATTGTCTTCTGCCATAGTTTAGCTATACTATTCTTAAGTAGGCAGGTTGTTGAGAAGCTGGTTCATGCCTTTTTTTTTTTTTTTCTCCTCCACCAGGATTGACTACTGTACCACCCTAATCACACTTCCCACATTGAAGTGTATCTAGATCCTAGCAGTAGTATTCTGTATTAAGTGTAATTGTCACTCAAACAGAGGAACGTTGACCATATAACACTGGTTCTTATGTAACTGCATTGGTTTCCTGTTTAGAGTAGATTACAAAATGTTACTCTTGCTTTGAGGCAGTGCATGGCACTGCTCCTATGTACCTGAGTGAGATCAGTGACTTTTCCCCCTATAGCATTGCCTAAAATCATAAAATGCTGATTATCTTAAGCACCTGTGACCATTAAGATTGCTTTCACCTGAAGAACACCTAAACTTTGGAATAGTTTGCTTGATATCAAACACCCTTTCTGTCAAAGTTTAAATTAATTCTTAAAACTCCACTCTTTTCCTACATAAGTAATATTGAATCTTGCTGCTTCACTGTCTTCAGTGTAGTTATGTTGTCTCAGTATAATTAGATTCTAACCACCTCTTGTTTTAAAGTGCCCCCCTTCTCCTGATGAAGCCAAATTCAATGAGGTGAAACTCGCATGTTACTGGGAGTTAGGACTCCTGTCATGTGATCACCTCACCTGCACCTCAGCATCACTTCCTGTCAGTGCTTTTAAATGACAGTTTTTTGTTTCCCTCTCCTCAGTTGTATACAGGTTTACTCTTGCATTTATACTCTGTATAGTTACTCTTATTAAATGCATATCCTGTAGCTACAGCTTCATTATATACCTCATCTGCTCTCTCTTATACACTGACTCAGTGCTGAACAGTAGATTGAGAAGACATTTCTATGACAAGTAACTGAGTTGAAAAACATGCAGGTAATCTTGGGGTAACAGCAACATGTAATGTGCAGAGTATGTATTCACACTGGCTTTTTTTCCTGCTTGACAGTATGCTTTACTGCTATGATAAATGTACTTTGTTACTGAAGCAATTTGACAATACTGACTGCAGGTCAAACAGCAGTAGCAAACATCAAGTTGACAAATGTTTACACATGACAGTTTAGGAATGGCCACCTAGAAAACAAATGCTTCCACCTGCACATAAACAGCTGCCTTTTATGACAGTTTTTCATACACACCCTCTGGGACCCTGGTAGGCCCACCTATGGCTGGTGATCAGTGTGAAATGTGCTGTGGAGCACAAAGACAGCAGCTAATCCAAACGGGAAGATCTATAGAATCTCAATTTCACATTTTGGGTGGTCAAGGATGTCATGTAGTGTGGCCACACTGAGACCCAGGAGAGGTGGGAAAGCCTGTTGCTGTACCAGAATTGAAACAGTTGAATTTAAACACCTGCTAAGGGGAGGTCAACAGTACAGCAGCACCCTGGGAACATAAGGGAAGGCCCCTTTTTCCAGAGAGTTGCTATGTGAGTCTAGGGCCAGGGATTGTGTTGTCTAGCATTGATATTGGTTGGTTTCCACTCATTTTAGTGAGCGGCTTGAACCTTCTATAGCCAGAAGGTCACTCCTTTCATCTTTCCTGTCAGACTAGATATTTGACAATACCATGTCCATTTTGAGCTATGAAAAGGAATTTCCTCACTATAGAATGTGTAATTCATAAGGTGTTTGAATCAATGCTGCCAGAGATATACTGCCTTTAGAAGTTCTAGTATATATGCACTGCCATTTACACTAGCCAAATGGTTTTAAAAATGCTCAGTTAAAGATACATTCAGGACAAGTCATGTAGTAGTTACAACTGGATGTGAGTTTGTCCTTTTGACTCCAGTCCTTCTGCATGGTAGGTTACCACTGCAGTGCCTCTTGGACAAAGATTAAACTAATACCAGGTTTTGGTTGCCAGAGGTAGGCAAAGCAGCCATTCTGTAGAGTACAGGATGGAGACCAACAGGGACAATTGAAACATGGTAACCTCAAGGAATACTTCATGCAGAAATGGAACCACTTGTTGAAATAACCTAAACCAATAACCCCAGTCCAACAATCTAGGTATAGAAATCTTTATTTAGGCTACAGAACTAAAAGTTTAAAAACAGACAGATCAAGACCTGGGCATTTTCCTGCCACTTTTGTATGCGGGATCCCCACCCTTCTGTGGCTGCGCTGCAGCTTTGCCCTTTTGGTGCAGGCCTTCTGGGTTCGCCACCTCTGAAGTCTGGCCTGCTGCCACCCCTTTCTTAGTTGGTGGCACTTTTGGTTTGACACGCTCTCTGGATCTGGAGCCCTGTGAAGAAGCTTCATGAGAAAACACTAGCACATGTTCATGCATCAATTCAGAGGGAGGTACAAACCTGAGACATTTTCTGCTCATTTGTTGTTTGTATGGTCTTCTTAGGGCCTGTATACAAAGTCATGTTACTAGGGATTTGAGAAAACAGTAAGAAAATGCAGCTGAAAATCAAGTTCTATACAACCCTTCAGTGAAACCTTGCATGATCTGCCCAAAACCCTCAGTTTCAGAATCTGACACTAGTTCACCTGCTTCCTCCATGTTAGGACCTCGCTCAATGTTGGGGTCAAAGTTCTGCGAATCCTTCCCTTTGGAATCTTTGGGTTTGCCTTTAGCAGCAATCTGGCAGTGTTGGAGGTAGAAGAAACCCCATTATGATGTTAAGTATTTTCAGAAGTACAGTAGTTGGTAGCCACAGTTACCAGCAAGACATGAGTTCTACTTGGTGATCAGCCCCAGCAGTGACTTGCCCAAGCCAGTGAACTGTTCACAACTACAGAAGCCATCACAGGAACTGTGAAATTAAATGCTATTTAAATTTGTATAGTAACTGAGGCCAAGTTTAGTGACCACTTTTTACATTAAAAAAAAAGTGTCTTAAACATACTACCAGCCTTAAAACAGAGTCAAAATGTGAAGTGAGGTGTCGCACCTTGAACCTCCCTTGGGCACCAGTGACAGAAGAGTTTACTGGTCTCACCAGATCACCACTCTCAAGGCCTTTGATCAAAGCCTTCCGCAGTAAGTACTTAAGCTTAACTGCATCAACTGTTGGATATTTTTTGAGTATAAACCCCCAGATTGCCTGTCTGGAGACCCCTTTCCTAGAGTTCAGCTCTTTTAGGGCTTCTTTGACCATCTCCATGGTGGAAGGATGAGTAGGCTTCTGAACAGCAGGAGCTTTTAGGGACTTTAGGGCACCTGTGGGCCAGCCAGATAAACATACAACAGAATAAATTCAGAGGGTTCTAGGCAAGGGGTATCCAGTGAGACCTTACCTGCTTTAGTCTTCTCTGCTGCATTGGCCTTCTTCAATGGAAGAGCAGAAGGAAGAGACACATCTACTGATTTTTGGGAGGACATCTCACAAAAGTCAGTACAAACAGAAAAGTAAAGGTTTGTGACTATCACCCCCTTCTTTATCACAACTAAAACAGCACTAACCTGAAGGAACACCTTTATAGACCAGGTGTGCCCTGTAACCAATTAACCAACCAATCAGTCAGTCTATCACTCAGTCAAATTTTTAAAAAGATTCACAGTGCTTTTGACAAAACGCTCTTTGCTGCTATACAATATTTCCTGTTAAACTAGTGTATCAATATGTCAGATTTAATGCTGTACATCTATACAAAAACATCACACAATAAAACATTATTTGCAGCAAATATCACAACTAGAACATTAAATGTAACAATTTTTAACCATTACTACAGATACAAAATTCAGTTTCCACAACTGAATTGAATACCTTACACAAACTTACACCCATATAAAATTCATAAGGACATCTCATACCATCCCTACTTCCTCCATACTCTATAAACAAATACTCCCAAATCTCCCTGAAATACATCTACAGTTCCACAGTTCCTTCATATTCACAACAACACAAAAAAATCACCTATACATCCCTCCAATCCCAACACGCTCCTAAAACAATAATACAATTTACCATTCACTCCACGTTTAACACCCAATTCCTCATACATGCCTTCAAAACTTCCAAACACTTTCCAAAGTCCAAACCAAAAAGAAAAGATTTCCATCTTCACATTTTTATCTTTATTATTTGCTGTTAAAAGTATAAGAGCTTCTGAAAATATAATATATCAATATATATATCAATATAAAGTATTACAGCAATTATGAGAGCAAATTGCCCTTGTGAGAGGGGGTTACCCTAGTTTTCACACACACACACACACACACACACACACACAGAACCTTCAAGCTGCAGTAAGCAAATGTCCACAGTTTGATCACATGGAAGTAACACATGGAGGTTTATTGCAGGGAGTGTTTTCACTTTTCTTACAGATAGTGGTGCTATATATGTACATTAATTATTTTATTATTTTTATTATATTTATTTAGCCATTAACCAAATGCACCTGCAAAAAACTGTCAGTTCTACAGGAGGACAGTGAACAGGTTCAGAATTTCCTGCTGGGGTACAAATTGTAGCCTTGTGGTTAATTGTTGCTTCAGGAACTTCATCGCTGCCATTTCACTCTGGTTACACAATACTGTAATATACCGTCGTAACAGTGAGTAAATCCAGTTTAACTGAGACAGATGCTCAGGTCTTCTTACTAGCAGTTCCACTGCTGTCTACTGGAGCAGGAATTTTGATTATTGCCACCAGGAGGTTCGCCTTCCTTTCAGCTCCCTGCTGTCACTAAGTGTCCTTGGAATGCAAGAGCAACAGCATTCTGGAAGTTTCTCTCCTCAAAAAGACTGTCCCAGACTTGAAGGTGCCTCTGGCCTCAGTCTCTGCCTAGTCCTTCAGCTCTAGTTGATGTCAGGGGTTGCTGCACTGCAGAGGTACCATCTCCCAGGTGTTCCCTACCCTGGACTGGCCCAGTCCACGGAGGCCAAGTGCCAGTGAGCGAGACCCTGCCCTCAAGCTGCCTGCCTGGCGCCGTCTGCTCTGCCCCCGGCCCCCTACGGCTCCTGCCAGCTCCGTGAGGAAGCCAAGGCTCTGGGACGGCAGGCTATACAGTGCCAAGCCCCGGAAGAGCTCAGGGAGGGTCTGCCCAGCTTCCAGCGGCACGGGGGGCAAAGACTCGAACTGTGCCAGGACGAAGCGCTTGCCAGCGCAGCCCTGCAGATTGTCAGCCAGAATGCAACTGAGTGAGGCGCTGAAGACGTCGGCATGTGGTGGGCTCTGTCTGGCATTCTGGGGCTCACTAAGGGCCCATTGAGTGGCACACTGCCAGGCTGTCCGAGTCATCAAGAGCACCACCTTGCCACCATGGCACTGCAGGTGGTGGAGGCGCGAATGCAGCCAGGGCACAGGTCCAAGGGCCCCCAGCTCAGTGCTGCTCCACAAGTCCAGTGAGACACAGAAGCCAAGCTGTGAGAGCGACGCGCCCAGTTGGCACACGAGGGTGGCCACGTGGGGGTCAGGATCTGGAGGACACAGCAGCACTACCTGGCCGCCAGTCACGGTACCTATGGGCCGCCACAGCCAGATTAGCACACACACACACACACACACACACACACAAAGCAATGCTACACAGACAAAGAGAACACACTTACCCCTGATGTCACTGCCTTTGACCCACCGGGTAGCCCAGCCTGTGGACACACACACACAGCAATCAGACATAGACTAACCTCTGTGTGTGTGTGTGTGTGTGTGTGTGTGTATGTAGACAGGGACACCTACTTTTGAGGGAGCCACGCACCAGGTACACCACCAGGATGCCCATGAAGACTGTGATGATGGTGAAGAGTAATACCAAGCTCCAGCGACTGCGAGCAGCTGCAGATCAAAGGTCAGAGGTCAGAGTGACAAACACACATCTGAAGAAATACAATGAAATGAACAATATCACATGTACATAATTAATATATGTATTAATCTATGATCCCAGCACCTACCAGCAAGGGGGCAGAAGGGGCCGAGATCCACATTCTTCCCTCTCACTGTGATCTGTAGACACAAGGACATCAGCAACCATCTCACTTACACACACACACACACACACACACACAGTGGGCTGTCCTACCTGCACACACAGGGATGGATGGGGCTGCAAGTCAGAAAACCACCCGCTTTTCTGCAGAAGAAATATAACACCACCAGGTTGTCAGCGAAACACTCACTGTACCCTGATTTACTGTGCTGTATAAAAGGATTAATAATTCCACTGTAATTGGCTTTGAAGAAAAGTGTCATAAGCCTAAACAGTAACAACGAAAGAAACAGTAACAATACGTGCTGTTTCAGTGGGGATACTGTGTTTACCTCAGTCAAAGGCTGTGATTGGCTGACACTGACAGTGTGACAGTGCTATTGTATACACAGTACCTGGTTTTATGACGTAAGGAGCACAGTGTGTTTCAGAGCAACACAGTGAGTAAAACACCTGACCTGCCACAGAGGTAAAACACCTTGTAACCAGGTAAAAAATCCTGTTGCTCTGACTAACAAAGCCATTATTTATTTTCATTAGTGCAAATTAAGTATAAAATTGCGGGCTCATGTTGGGTCTGGATGGCGGGGGTGGGGGGTCACACACCTGGTGCTCGTTCCGCAGCTGCTGCCGCTTCCCCGTCACCTCCCTGCAGCGCCCCCCCTCCCCTGGTGTTGCCCAGCACGGCCACAGTTCTGCATCTAGCCTGCAGGGGGCGCTCACAGCCCACGTCAGCACTGTAAAATCGTCCTGTGTCTCAGACGGGCTCATGGACACAGAGATGTTGTCCCACAGGTTGCGGAGGAGCTCTGTAAGGGTGGCAATCGTCATAACAATTTAATGGAGGCCTAAACTGACACCAGCATTGCTGCTTACAGCTTCTGCTCACTTCATTTGGATCTCATTTGCATTTTAATTTATTGTTCTCACTGCATATTTTACAGATGTGGTGGATTCTGCCATGTGACCCAGGTTCCTGACCCCCCCAATATCCCCTCTTAGTGTAGTGTAGTGTCCCACCTGTGTGGTTTATGAAGGGACAGGTCTTCACTTGTAGAGAGTCATTCTGGATCCACCACACCTGTCATGCAAATGTGACACGGTCAGATGGGCAGACCATATGCTGCCAAAGAACGTGCCATCACCCAACACACCGTCACACAACATGCTGTCACATGACATTTCATACAATTCATAACATGCTGTGCACTGTGGTGTGACGATGAACATATCTAGGTACGTGTACCTGAAAGCAGGTACAGGGGACGACTGAGGTCAGTGGGATGGTGATCTTCTCCACACCGTTCTGTTGGTTCACACACAGAGAAAGCAGGGTCAGTTGTCAAGGATCACATTTTGTTCCTGATGGTTGATATACCCTCCACATACACTTCTGCTTCTCTGACGGACTCTCCAGCAGACTCACCCACTGCTGGTAGGAGTGCATGTTCAGCTCACTGTATCTAATGTTCAGACCCACATCTAGGGGGTGCAGAGTGTTGTGGTTGTCCAGCTGCAGTGTGACCACTTCGTTGTCCCAGTCAACTGCAGTCCGCAGCACCGGCACTAATAAGGAGGAGAATTGGCCAATCAGAAGCTTTGCACCACAGACCCACAGGACTCCACACCTCCACTTGAAGAACCATCCACTCACCGTCACACTCGGCCACGTCCTTCCGCAGCACCGAGGAGCACACTGCCGGGATGAGGCGACATACAGGTTTGTTTTGTATATGAAAGTATACATGTGTGTATGTGTATGTGTGTGTGTTCAATTACCTTCCTCCTTGGAGGGTAAGATGAGGGAGAAGTTCTGTAGATGAACCCACACCTTCACCTGACTGCTGAATGACACCTTTCTCAACATGACCAGAGAGAACCACAGCTGCAGGAAAGGGATAGGGCCACAGGGGGCACTTTAACAGCCATGTACACACTGTGCTGTTACACCGTGTTTGTGTTGCACTGTGTTTTACGCTGTGTGTTTACGGCGCTGTGTGTATGTGTTACGTGACCCCCAACACACCTCCAGCTGGTCCTGGTCCTCCTGGCCAACAGGAGGTACTGTGAAGTCCACTCTCTTGCACACGGGCAACAGGTTTGGGATGCCATAACAGACACTCAGAGAGACGTGAGAGTGACCATTAGAAGGCAGAATGGCGTCAGGCTCCTTCCACACTGAGTGTAATGGAATGACTGCAGAATGGAATAACAGAGTAACAATGTAACAGAGTAACAGTGTTATAGTGCAACAGCCAACAAGGCCAGCATGGTTTAATGCAACAACCTGCAGGCTGGGCGGTGACCATAGGCAGGGCGGGGGGTGCATCCGGGCCACTGATGCTGCCTTCCTCTCTTCCCACATTGTAGTACTCATCATTGACACCACGAAATCCATCACCTTCATCATTGTTAGCATCGCTGTCATCATCACTGTCACCTGACAGATCCTGCTGTTCACTGGAGGTGCCATTCTCTGAGCCACACCAGAGAACACACAACTGTGGTCACACACTGATACACACACCAGTACACACTAACATACACACACATACACACACACACAGACCTATGAGTGTGAGGTGGGTGACCATCTTCACACAGGGCAGACATTGTGTCCCCCCCATGCAGCACAGCATGGGCTTCAGCTCTACTCTTGCGAGGCGCACCGGCCCACTGGGGGGGTGTTGCATTATCTCATCTGGGAAGCAGCCAAAGAAAGAAAGAGGTGGAGTTATACTATGTGGGTCGCTCCCCTGTGGACATGAGGTCAAATGATTACACCAGCATGACCTGGTCACTCTTTACCCTCACCCCCCCCCCCCCCCCCCCCCCCCCCCCCCCCCCCCCCCCCCCCCCCCCCCNTGACCTCCACTCCACCTGCCCCCCCCCCCCCCCCCCCCCAAAAGGGTGCTGTGCTTCTCCATGTCCAGCCACCTGGTAGTACTGCTCATGATGGGCCTGGCTTTGACAGTCTCTACATTCTGGTGGAATGAGCTTCCAGTGTCCCTCAGAGCTGCTGAATGTCTCCTTCTTGAATTGAGCTCTAAATTGCCCATAGTTCTTGTGTGTGTGTGTGTGTGTGTGTGTGTGTGTGTGCGTGTGCGTGTGCGTGTGTGACCCATCCAACCCAATCTCCAGCTGCACTTGAAGATGTAAGGAAAGATGTCAAACAATATATCAAAGAAGTAGTCAAACATTTCAAACATTAGCACAAAAACTTATACACACACACTGCCATCCTCCAAACAGTTCACAGAAAGGTTTTGTTTTTTGTGACCAGGTCAAAAACACTTTCAAGAGTGACATTGACTCACCACCTGCCCCCCTTCACACTCACCTTTGACCCTGCAGTCAGTGAGGACCTGTGAGGGATAAAGGATGAGCATTATGGTGAGAAACACACATGGATATATAAAACATTAGACAGAAGTACCTTATAAAAAATTTAGCCTATCTTATAATACTATATTTTCTTTCATAATGAATAATGACATATTGTGCAGGATTGGTCCATATTTTTACAGTATTTCAAACAAGATTTGAACCTCACTTGAAGATTTGAAGAAACAGTAACAGTAACAGAACTTTTCTCCACTGGGTGGCATGGGGGGAACTAACAGTGCAGTAAAAACAGTGCCTTAAAGTTTCCTTTATTATCTTCCTAAATTAGTTACCCAGTGCTAGCCTGTTTGAGTATTTCTCAACAGCTTCTTGAGAAACTGTTGCTGTCCTGGGGTTTTCATGTACAACAGTCTCCAAATGGTGCTAAAAACAGAAAAAATCTCGTGAGCAGCAATTCTGTAGGTGGAGAAGCCTTGTTGATGAGAGGTTAGAGGAGAACGGCTGGACTGGTTCGAACTGACAGGAAGACTACAGTAACTAAAATAACTTCTCTTTACAACAGTGGTGGGCAGAAAAGCCTCTCTGAACACATGACAAGCCGAACCTTGAGTCAGATAGGCTACAACAGCAGAAGACCACATTGGGTTCTGCTCCTGTCAGCAAAAAACAGGGAGCTGAGCTCCCCGAAACTGGACACCTGTGACATGCAGATGGTCATTCAGAATTTGGCATAAATAATATGAAGCCATCGGCCCAACCTGCCTTGTGTCAACAGTTGAGGAAAGTGGTGGTGTGATGGTGTGGGGAATGTTTCCTTGTCACACATTGGGCCCCTAATGCTACTGTATTGGTACTGACCATGTGTACCCTTTTTTGGCCACAATTTACCCATCTTCTAATTGCTACTTCCAGCTTGATAATGTGGCATGTCACAAAAAGCACAAGTCATCTCAGATGGGTTCCTTGAATCTGATAATGAGTTCAGTGAACTTCAGTGGCCTCCCCATTCACCAGATCTGAGTCCAACAGCGTATCTTTGGGATGTGGTAGAACAGCAGATGGGCAGCTGATGAATGTGCAGCAGTTATGTCATCATGGACAAGAATATGTAAGGAATGTTTTCAGCACTTTGGTGAATCCATGCCAAGAATTCAGGCTGTTCTGAGAGCAAAAGGGGATCCTACCTGATATTAGTATGGTGTTCCTAATAAAGTGCCTTGTGAGTGTACGTCACCAAACTTTATTACCCTTATGCCATTACGTTAGTAACATTTCCATTGCTGTGTCTGTGTGTGTGGTTGCTGAGACCTGGTGGGTACTGGTGACTGCTTCTGAGTACTGTTGAGTATTGCTGACTGCTAGTGACTGCTGGTGAATACTGGTGACTGCTAGTGAGTACTGGTGGCTGCTGCTGACTGCTGGTGACTGCTGGTGAATACTGGTGACTGCTAGTGAGTACTGGTGGCTGCTGCTGACTGCTGGTGAGCATTGATAACTGCTGCTGACTGCTGGTGAATACTAGTGGCTGCTGGTAGGTACTGGTGACTGCTGATGCCTGCTGGTGAGTACTGGATAGTACAGTACTTCACGGTGTTTCCTCAGTTCAATGTGTGCACTTTTAACATGTTCTTGCCCAGCTCTCCGTACACCCCTTTGCCCAACGGCCTCAAACCTGCACGGCAACTGTGCTGCTGCCTGAAATAGCATATGGGCAACCGGCTTCCTTTATTAATCAAGTTTGTTGCTCCTGCCTTTTCTGACTGTGTCCCTCGTCATTGCCGAGCTATATGACTTTGTCACTGCCTCCTCTGACACAGGCCGCCCTCACCAGAATCACCAGAACTGGGTAACCTCAGAAGTGGAGCATGAAACTGTGGGATTAGGTGTCGCTGTGCCACAGCCATGAATAAGTCAGGAGAACTAAATCAGGGTCGAGCAGGAGCTGCATGCCCCCCCCCCATCTGGCAGTGCCTGTAATGAAGTTCACTGAGTCGCAGGCTCAGTGACATCACTATTGTCACAAGTGGCATTATCACAACATAAGCAAACAGTGAAATACAGTAATTCTTCATTATTCGAATATAATTAGTCCTGAAAATGGGCCAGATGCCGAATTTTTCCCATACCAAGTGTCTATTCTAAATGAATGAATAATGTGGTCTTGGCCTGTTGGAAAACACCTATACAACTAGGTAGCCATGAGTTCAGCATGACAAACACTGTAAAAATCAGTTAGCTAATTAGAAAATACTTAATGTTGTCATTAATGTACATGTTTATAGCATGTTTTGCAGTGTATACAGTACAGGACATTTCATGTTAGTCACTGCGTTACACACGGAAGATGAGAGGGCATATATGAGGGGTTCCCAGCTCAACTTCAGTCTCATAACATTGAATAAAGGGAATAAAAACATGTGTCAAACAACAAGGTGTGTGACACAACAACCAGCATTTGAATAAAAAGGCTTTTTTTAAAAAAAATTAAGTGAAACAGGTGAAACAGCTGATAACAGCAGTGTGGTGTGTCTGGCTTTTGATAAATTCCTAACACATTTCATTTACAATACATACAGTGTTATTTTATTACAGTACACTCTACAGGATTTATTCTTAGATTTTTTGCATTTATTTTAATTTTTATTAACAGTTTGATTTTTTTAATATGAATAAATGTTATAGGTGACCTATATGTAGTTGTTCATGTTCCAGAGCCATTATAGAAAAAATTCAGATACAGAGAGTTCAGATACTGAGGAATTGCTGTTCTGACGGAGAGCTGAAGGTGAAGTTTCTGCTGCAAGGACCACAAAGACTCTGGTCAACCATCATTATTACTAGCAGATTGTGTGGAGAGTGCCCCCCTTTGCTGTACATGTCCAGAGCTGTGGGTTCCCTGCTTACCTGTGCACAGGTGAGCTGTGAGCTCCAGCTGAACTCCATCTTTTCCAGGCCCTTGGTTGACGAGGAGCAGGAACAGGGTCTCAGGAATAGCAGCAACGTGATAGACAGCGCAGCCTCCACGGGGTACATGTCATCATATGTGGGAGACAGCCCACAAGGCTTCAGAGACACGCCAGTGGGATCACGCTTCTTTTTCCGTGAATCAGTGCCGGCAGCTGCCTGATCACGCCTGTATGAGCACACACCTGTAGGCAAGTAGATCTACAGGTTCCAGGGGCGTCCTTCAGAACTGATGGTTGCTGTGGGGGAGCACAGCGCACAGTGGTGCTTTACAGCCGGCACACAGTTACTCCCCTGTTTCACTCCTTGGCTTCAGTGCTCCAATCGAGGTGCCTCGGTAACAATGAGCTCCCTGTCAACATCCTGAAATGAGACACCACACTTCTCAGAAACAGGAACTTCAGGGCAAAAGAAAAATATACTAATGTGAACACGAGAGAAGCTCAGTGAGCACTTTGCACAGTTTACTGTTTTCCCCTTTTATACTTCTTTGGTCCTTGGAGGTGATGAACACAGAGTGAATGGATCATGTACACACACACACACACACACACACACACACACACACACACAGGTTAATGACTTAGGCAGAAGGTTGTTGGTTCCCACTGGTCCCACTGCCTCCCCTGATGAAGGCACTGTACTTACCCTGAGATGATCCAGTCAACACAGCCAGCAGGGCATGTGCTTCCAGCAGTGTAAAAATGAAAGTACCTAATGAGGAACTAATAAAGGACAAGTGGATCCATGTGGGCTTTAACAGGCAGCATTTTTTATGCTGTTAAGTGTACACGTAACAGTGAGGTTTGCGGACAGGTAAGCGTTTCTCACATACAGTTTGATTAGCAACGTTCGTTCCTCCAGGAGCACACGCACACACACACACACACACACACACACACGTGCATGCTCAGCTAAATGTCAGTGTTGTGCAATTGGACCCTCACAGTATTGGGCAACACTGTGTGGGCGAGTCCTGTTACATCACAGGAAGGCTGTGGAGCTGTGGACATCTGCTCGAGTCACAGCAGCACCATATGTGTTCAGAGTAGCCTTGGGAACAGGATACGGGTT
The DNA here is from genome assembly GCA_900497675.1 of Arapaima gigas. Lineage (NCBI taxonomy): Eukaryota > Metazoa > Chordata > Actinopteri > Osteoglossiformes > Osteoglossidae > Arapaima > Arapaima gigas. The sequence goes on along the minus strand of UFQX01001576.1, from coordinate 17,395 downwards.
GCGGCAGCACAGTGCTTTCTACAGGGCCCTGTGTGTGTGCAAGTAAAGTAACCCTGGGTCACAGACACCTGGCTGCTGGGAAACAGCTACTGATATGTTATCCTGTGCATTCTGAGTACCAGTGACTCAAGGCAATTCACCCTGAGCAGAGACACTCAGTTGCTGGGTGTGGAGATGAATCAGGGTTTCAGCCACTCGGGGGGGCCCTACCCTATTGTGTATAATAATACACACACCCATTGTGAAGTACTCTGGCTGAGATCCAGGACGTGCTATGGAATGTCTCCCTAAGCAAAACCGCAAAGATAACCAGAAAACCAGCTTTCCAACATAGTGGAATTTGGATTCCAATTGTGTCATACAGGTTGCTATGGTGCCATCTCAGATTTCAGCTAGTGATTTTCAAATGATGCATTTCTTCCCAGTTATACACCCCAAAGTGCAGCTTCACCCACATACTGGGGATCGATATTAGGTTGTATTGGCCCCGGCCCCGGAGATTGATAATTTATTAGCTACATATCCAATTGTATGTATGTGAATCTGAGGGTATTGATGATCCTCTTGGCACTTTCAATATACATAACAACAAGTAAGTAATGATTCTAACAAAAATTTACTACAAAAAATTTTATACAAACTGCTAAATTATACAGTACACAGGAAAGTGTTTGAAGATATCTAAAGTGTGAGTATCGATTATGATGTGAATATTTTGACTGTGGTCACTGAGTTGCCAGTTTATTAGGTATACTTATCTAGCACTGTGTTATACCACCTTTGGCCTTGGAAAGAGCATGAATTTGTCTGAGGTTAGACTCTACAAGATGCTGGATGTATTGCACAGGAATGTTGTACTATATGAAAATGATCATGTTGCATAATCTGAGCAAACTGAACAACTGCAAAGTCTGGCCCTGCTAATGGGTTCCTAGAGTACATTCCCCACACCATCACATTGCCACCATGGTCTGTACTATTCTGATCTTTTCATCAGCAGAATGCAAAAGGAACCTGGATTCATTCAACCAGGTAACTTTTTCCACTCCTCAACAGTCCAGTTTTGATGCTCCTTTGCCCACTGGAGACACACTTTCTTGTTCTTCACTAAAAGCACTGGCACCTAACATGGTTTTTGGCTGTTTTAGCCCATTGAATGGTGTGTTCTGAGATGACAATTCTACACACCAATACTGAATTCAGCCCAGTTGGCTGTGGCTGTCTGCTGCACAATTTTCGTCATGCTCCTTTGACCCCCTCTGATCCGGAAGTTTTTCTCCTCCACTGAGTCCACTGGTCTGTCTGATTTATACCTCGCACCACAGTCAAGTGATGTATGACTGGCTGAAATATAAAATTTCTGTGAAGGTGGGGAGTATAACTATTAAAGCGGTGACTGGATTATTATGACGTGCATCTCAAAGGTTGCTAAGAGCTGTTTTCATGCCATTGTTTGGTATCATTCATGACGATGTGCTGGCTACTCCTCAGTGACAGAAAGTAGCTTCCTCAGCCGCTGCTGAGCCCTGAGTTTGAGAAAATGTGGCCTAGAGAATCCAGCTCTATTAACTGCTTTATTGGACCTGCAGGTGATGCAGTGGTGAGAACTGCCAAGTTGCACTGAAACAATTCTAGAGTAAAAAGTACCCAGCTGTATAAATAGGTAAATCAGTGAACAGAGTGACTTTTTTGATATTGCACGTTTGTTAAAGAGATACGGCCATTCATTTTTATCCATTCCTGAGGACATTCTCTGCTTTTACACGACACCATGTATAGAGGTGAGTTTGGACAACTTCCGAGAAATTGAAAAACTCCAAGCACTGTATTTGCAGCAAGTGATTCCCATGTCACCTCACCTGCTGCTGGGGGTGTACATCTCACCAACATGTGTGGGTTGCAGTACCCCCCCGTCCTGGTGGGCTGATACCACACATACAGGGTGGCATATTCAGACCATTACAGCTTCTACCCCAAAATACTATGTTATCATGTAAACTGTATTTCAGCAGCAAGAAAAACTATATTACAATAAACTGTTTTATGTGAGAAAACATGGATATTTTCCTGCTTTTCAAGAGGATATCACACTGAAGCATCCTGATGTATAAACCTGTCCTGGTCCTCAGCCTAAAGACCACACACTCCCTATTGTGGTGTGTTGCACAATCACGGTAAGTCATTATGTACTTCCACAGAATAAGCATTACAGAGAGATAGAGAGAAAGACTAGTGACACAGCTGTCAACAAGGCTTCATCTGGCCCACCTGACAGGTGAGATTCAGCTCCACTCACCAGGTCTTCTATGTCCAGGTCCCCCTGCTGTCCCTCTCCGTGTCAGTTTAACCCCGTCACCTTCTGTTGACTGTTCACTAACAGAAATTGAAAGACTGCAGTTCTCTGGCTTGCCTGGAATCCAGACGGGCGAGGCCAGTGATCTTGAGTTTCAGGTCCACCACCTGACTGGGAGTCCTGCCTTCCTGGGTCCTATTGCCACTTCTCACAGGTGCGAACACTGTGCTAGTCACACACACACGATTTATACCCTGGTCCATCACACAGGTCCTGCCAATCACTACAGATTCTACAGCGACACTGCTCACCACAGCAGGCCCCCAGAGTGGATTCCCATTTACTGTTTTACCTGATGCTTTTCCCCAAAGCAACTTAGTGTTAAGCTATTTAAACTATACTGATTTTAGCTGTTTATACAGCCACGTAAAGCTTACTGTTTTAATGATACCATAATCCATGGTAAAACACAAGGCGATAAGATTTAAACCGATGATTTCCAAGTCCAGAGGTAGCATCTCTAACTACGGTGCCACTTTCAATGGAACTCTGTGCCTTCCCACAGTCATTGATTAGAAGTCTCATCCCCTCTGTTTGTCACAGTCCACTGCTCATTTGGACCTCATCCCAACCTGGACGGGAACATTCCGCATGCTGTGAGTCCTACTCCCAGTTGATTTCAGCTGTTAGTCCTGGGGAACCCAACTTGCAGAACAGAAGTGCCTGTGTGTACTGTGTCAGGTGAAACATTAACCCACAGTACATGCTATAATCCAGCAGGGTTCAAAGTCCAGGCCCTACATACTATCACCAGGCAGACTGAGATGTACAGCAGTGTGTCAGTGACAGTGTGACATTGTGCTGGTGCGTTGTGGACACATCTGCTATATAAACCATGAACCACAGTGTGTAACATTTTACTTCATGTGAACAAAATGTTTCACTTGTTGTTCTGTAAACGGAAAAGGACACGTTACAACAGGCAGTAAACAGAGAAAACACACGCTCACACTCACAGGTACTGTAAATACAGCAAATGTCCCACAACTTATAGCAGTCATATGAGTCAGTCAATGAGCCCATGTGGAAACACAAACAGCTGTCTTACACACAGACAAAGAGAAGCCAAAACATATAAACCTGTTTTTATAACTGTTGCACAGCACATGTACAGTGGGACCCAGAGCCAAGTCACACAGTACCACACAGCAGAAAAACAACCAGGCAGCTGCATAAACACGTTGACATACGTGTCCAGCTATGTAAGTTGAACAGCAATTGTTCATAACGTGGAAAGTATTTCGGAGAAATTTCTCTGGAAGTTTTCTCACAGACCCTATCTACTGGAAGTGACATGCACACACACATTGAGACACTGTAGACACGGTTGATGGTAAAATACTACTGTCACGCAAATGAAATGTGACGCTACATTATGGCATTAGCTGTTCTGTCCATAAAGCCACCCCCCTTACAGTTTTTACACTCATTTTTACAGCACCGTTCCTGTTCCGCCAGGCTGATGGCTTCCCCATACCCTTGACATCTTGGGCCACTTTTCTACTTGCTGTTTCTTTCCAATGTTTTTATCCACTCATGGGGGGGAGTCCACTTTATTTATTTACCCTGTTTGCAAGACTTCTCTTTCCTCTCCCAGGTGTTGCACAACTCTTTTTTTAAAAAACTTTTGGTTCCTCTTCACTGCCTGGTTTCTCCGTCACTTTCATTTCATACCAAAGCTATGTTGCCAGATAAGGGTCAGCAGCCCTGTTGCTCAGTGGCCACAGTTTGCTCCCCTCATGGTCACCTGTCCACCTGCACTTTTATTTGACTTTCACTGGTCACTTTTACTCTATTAGTACAGGGTTAGTACCTTTACAATAGCACTGAATTTTAACCTGGGTCCTGTGACCTGAAAACAACTGTTAGCATTGCACCCCCTGCTGGACAACAGTGCGGCCACACGATGAGCAACTGTGCAGAAAATCGGTGCTATTTGTTAAACTAGGGGGGCTGTGACTTTGACTCATTGCAAACAGTTGCCCCCTCAGCACGTGAACCATTCTGGTATGTTCTCTATGTTTCCACCTCTGTCTCCATGTTTCAACATCAATCACTCATTTAATTAACTGGCCAATTGATCACTCGGCCTGTGCACAACAAAACAGCCTAATGTAATTTCCTAAGAGACACTGTAAAAAGTTCACAGACACTCTGTCTCTCATGACTGCGTGTGTGTGTTTGTGTGTTTCCATCGAGTTCCTGTTGCCCTCGGCACCCAACTTGGAGTAACTTCAGCAGGCCGGAGCCTCTCGGGCTGCCCTCCCTGTGGACACACGGCCACTCGCATCCAAGTCGGTGACCACATGCCAAGAGCCACTAGCCTTGCCCACCATCCCACTCGTTCTGGATCCTTGGCTGGCAACCAGGGCCGCAGCTTCTGTGCCATCCGTTTTGCCACCATATGAGCCTGGACAGCAGCGTGCAAGCTGTGCCAACAGCGCCGTCTGGTGTCTGGTGGTGGTTCATGCAACACCTGCAGTAGGGAGTTGAAGTCCCGGGGCAGTCTGAAGACAGGCAGCGCATGCAGCTCAGGTGGGATGTCCTGTTGCTGGCAGAGACCCTGGAAGCACACGAGGGCAAAACCGTGATGTGGGTTGTGACCCCGCAGCGCTGCTTGGAGGTACACCAGCGCTGCCCTCAGGACAGGAACAGTAACTGCACTGGGCTCTGTAGCTTCAGGGGGTGCTGTGCCTGCACTCCAGTTCTGATATGCTTGCTTTCCCTCAGGGCTCCAGATGAGAAGCACGCAGCCTCCTGCACCCTGCACTGTCTCACACTGCCCGTAGAGCCAGGGCAGTGGCCCCAGGTCTGCCACACCACCATCACCTCTCTGTGCCAGGAGGGCCAAACGGACACCAGCACACAGCTCTGTCTGCAGGATGGAGGCCAGTGCACACATGGCTGACTTGAGTTGCATGTCGTCTGACGAACACACGAGTAGCACAGGCTTGTGCTCCCCCCTCCAGTCTGCGTGACACAGAGAGAAGGAGAGAGAGAAGTCAGCGAGGGTTGGGTTGGCATGTCCACTTCCCCACAGCAGGTCTGTAAGATGAGGTTGCAGGTTGAAACCCCAGTAAGCAATTTGTTCAGTAACAATTACCAAGCTTTATGAATGTATCTCAGCTCAGTAATTATATAACAGTGAAATCTGTGTACAGTTATACCGCTACGCACCACAATAGAATGTAGTGGCTAAACAGCAGACAGGGAAATAAAACACAGGCTCTGATTTGTTTCTATAAAAAGATGAAACATAATTCTGTGTAAAATGTTGGAATATTTATTCATTTAAATGGTTCATGAAGGTCCTCACATTGAATTTCTGAATATGAGCATCTTTATTTTACTGTTTTTGTTAAAGTGGTATATTTATCTACGCTGTGTTTGATACTGCAGCTTTGAGAGAGGGTCATTGAAGGCAAACTGGAGCCATCAGGAGTACGTCAAAACCAGCACCAAAACCTCTCTTTACCTGTCAGACTCCCCAGGGCCATACGGTAACTCAGATACACCAAGCACACACCACAGATGAGAACAACAAAGGCTGCCATGGCAACCAGGCCCCATCTCCTGTGTGAGCCTGAGAGAGGAGAGCAGGTGAAGGGGAGCAGTTAGTGAGGTGTGAACGGCAGCAAGGGGTCATGGGGTAAGTGCTTGAACACATACAGTTGAGACAGAAGAACCTGCGTCCGTCAAGAGGGGGATCTGAGCGCCACACCTGCAAAGGAGCGACATGCGAGTCACCTCCAGCAAACAGGTTATTGCCCATTAGCAGGACGGTGAGATGGTGGGTAGTAGAGTGGCTGCCTCCTACCTTTCTCCTCAATTAAAATTATACATCATTTCAGACTTTTGGATTGCACAATTTGCAATAATTCTAATCTACTGTAAAAAACTTTTACTGGCACTACACAAACTCATGTTCATTATTATGTCTAAATGCCTTACAGGGAGGCTAGGCCACAGCCAGCTCTGTACTGTAAACATGCTTCTGTGCACTCCAACACACACATCTCTGCAGTACCTGCACGCACAGACGGGGCTGGACATGGAGGACAGGGAGCAGTAGTTCTGCTCTGTTGGCGCCTGCTACCTGCGGGACAAGGAACACCAGCAACACACTCAATACGCGAAGGGGGGTCTCACAGTTATTGTGTGTGTTGCTATGAGGACTTTACACTGACCCTCCCTCTAATGGACTATTCAGAGACAGAGGGAAGCTGACATCTGAACACACACACGCACGCACACACACATAAGCACTGTACAAGCTCCACCTCCTTCACCTGGCGGATGGAGTGAACAGTGCCCCAGGACACACACTCTTCTCCCTGTATGGTACAGAGCTGAGCTGAAAAGGATGCTGGGATCGAGGAGGTGAGCAGTACACGGATGTGCCAGGAGGTGGGAACCACCTCTGCGTGCCACTCCAAGTGCCCTGTGGTGGCAAGCAGACACAGCATGAGGACATTGGGGGACAGGGGCATAGAGTTAATGACAATCAGTCTGAGGGGACCTGCTGTGTTTGGACAAAGTCTGTCACAAGGTCACCGGTGAACGACCAGATGACAATCCAGGGTGAAACACAGCAAGTTACTGAAAGACTGTTACAGTACGTGTTACAGGTTTACAGTAAGAACATGGTGAAATATGTGTGTTATCAATGACGATACAACAGAATAAACCTGTGTGCATTTGTGCGCACACTATATGTTTTATCAGAACCCTTCTCTGCTACTCTGACTTAGGCAAAGGTCAGCCCACAGTTCAGAAGACACCCTCTCTGACCACTTTAAATATAACAGCAAACTTGTGGTGTGCACAGCAGGAACAGTGTAGCTGCAGTCTTACCCTGGGAAAATGGGCAGATCCTGTGCGATGTGCCATTGAGCACCAACTGCAGGGGGCAGGGGGAAAGCGGGGGTGGAGACAAACTTATGCTGTTACACGTTAAGGTCACACTCCACTGACACATACATATCATGTACACAAAAAGCTCTCACCTTGACACACATATCAGGGTGCTTATCCACGTGAGAAATATCATACTTCTGTTCAACGAGAGATAATGAAAAACATTAACAGCAAAATGAGTGCACTTAAATCTACTTTGGATATTTAACTCTTAAGCATGAGAACAGATGTGTTACATGCAGAAGACAGTGACTTTTACGCCATACAGAAATATGTTGCGAGTGGGAGGACGTGGACTGCATGTGTTTACATGTACGTGCTCTATTGGGAGCAGAACTTACTGTCACTGTGGTCCTGGTGTGCTGTGGAGCAAGGAGAAGCAGACAATTCAACAATAGTGCAGTTACAGCTCAGGAAGAAGGGGGGTGGGGGTGGATCTGTTATAACCTGAAGGGACACCTTGCCTCCAAACACAAAATTGCAATCACCTGGCACACTAAAACTTACATTTATTTATTCACCTGATACATTCCTTCAAAGTGACTTAGACTGATTTACCCCTTTACACAGCAGGGTAATTTTCACTCTCTCAGTTCAGGGTAGGTAACCAACTGCTATATCCTGGTGGGCATAATATTTCTGAACCCAGTGTACAGTAACTCATCATAAAACGTAACTAGCATTAGTATGAAGTGTTCATCTTCAGCTCTTTCCCAGGGTGTCTGTGTTTGTCCTGCACTGGACTGCCACCCCATGCCACATAGCGACACACTCACCGCATCCACTTGTAGGGTCGAGTTAGCGATGTGCAGGCAGTCTGGTGACACCTCCAGTAGCCTCCAGCACAGTGTAGCCAAAGGCTGCAAAGGACACTGGGAACTCCAGAGCAAGTTCCTTCCGAGGATATTAGTGTGGCTGGAGCGCCACACATCTGCACATGCACACACACACAAACTTAGTCACACACTCTAGCAGACACATAGCACTGGAGCTGGACGCAGAGTGAATGGCAAGATACACAGAGGTTGACTCACTGTCCAGATGGTGTTCAAAGGGGCATGCTGTGGTGCGGACTGCATCGCACAAATGGAAGTATACCTGGACACACACACACACACACACAGACACACACACACACACACAAAGTAGAAAGAGAGATTAAAAGGTGCTCTAGAGGAATCCTGCAGTTGTCATCCTGAGTAGATGCTTACCTGCACACAGAGACACGGCTGCAGGTCGGGTAACCTGAGGGTAGCATTTGGAGATTGTGGTGTTATCTGACACACACACACACACACACACACACACACAGTAGTTAGAAGAACTTGGAACTAGGTGGAACTATGAATGTCTTGGGCAATGTGAGGGGGTCAGAGGGTGTGGGATCATGAGAAGATGGCTGCACACAGGTTTCATGTACGAGTACAACCACACCATATGATCCCATGCCACCTGACATGTGAACACTCAACAAACAGTGACGTCATGATGGAGCGGAGTTACCAGGTGGACCACAGGGGGCAAGAGCTCTGAGCAGGTCTCCCTGTGCTGCTGGTAACACAAGCGGGCCCGAACATTCCACGCTGTTGCTACAGAGACGGTGAGGGTGCGAGCGCCAGCATCCAGGCTCATGGTGAAGTTGGGCCCAGAGTCTTTTAGAGGAATGGATAGAGTGGCGTTCAGGACCCCATGAGATGACACAGCAGGAGACTGCGAGTGTGCAAAACTCACCTGGCAGCACCACCTGCAAACAGATCAGAAAGAGGATGATATTTAAACATCGTCACACAGAGCTGACGTGCTTCCAGATGTCCTCCTTACATGATTTAAGATCACAGATGTGAGGGGCCTTCAAACTGATGTAAAGCTCACCATCTTCACCTGGTTTTACCACACTAGGGGCAGGCAGAGCAGAGGTCCATGACCAGCACAACAGTACACATCACTCACATTGCACAACATCCCCAAACTCATATCATGTTACAGAAGCAATAATCAGATGTGGACCAAATGTAGAACACGTGACAGGGGCCGTTGGTGATGTGACGCTGTGGAAACAGTAGCTCTGTTACATACTGCAGTTACAGGTAGTGATAAGATCTCGTCTCATGCTGCTCTCAGTCTCCTGCTTCAGATCTCCAGCTGAAGGCACTGAGGAGCCTCTCTGGTGCTGGGAAAGCAGAGTCAATCTGCACCTTTACAAAGGTGCACCGGCCTACTTGAGATGTTTACAGAGCTTCCAGAAAATACTCATCATAAACATGCTGTGTAGGTAGTTTGACAAATGTCACACTGAAACACTGGTAGTGCATTGGGCCCTCTATGCACAAACACAATGAGAACAGGAAGTCTACTCGCAATGCACTCATGCAGCAAAATTTCCATTACTAGCTTCTGAAGGTATGAAAATGCTCTCTGGTTAATGTTTGTTTTTAACAGTATTTTATTCACTGTTCTATTTTCTAGTATTTCTCTGTTGTGGAGCAAAAATGACCTTCAGGAAAACATAGTCAGACAGAATAGGAACAGTATAGGAGTGTGGGACCACCTTAATTCAGCTCACTTGCCCAGTGTTTACAGCTTTTGTGTCATGTTCCTGTGTGTTGGCGATCAGTAACACTGCAAGTGTTTTTTGGGCTGAACCTGTCAACAACGATCACCGGACAGCAGTTTGGACAGAGAATATAATTTTCAGTCATTACTTATATTTATTAAATACAATGCAGGTACCGGTTTAAAATGTTTAAAAAAACCTTTCAAAGTGTTTTTATTCTCTATACCAGTAACATCTTTATATAACCTTACATGTAAATAAACTGAGACACGTTTGACTACGCTTTGACTGTAAATGATGAAGAAAGTAGCTTGAAGCTGACAAACTGGGTTTAAAGTGGAATTCACTCAGTTGATCATGCTGAATGCTGCAGTTATAGTGATAGTTTAGTTCCAAAGGGGGGGTGACACACACACACACACACACACACACACACACACACACACACACACACACACACACCTGCACAAATTGCAGCAGCTGTCTTTCAGCATTCTGAGGCTTTCACACTCCAACGTTGGCATCAGGTAACATTTCATTTATCAGTTAAGGCCCAAGGACTGTCTTCCAGGGAATCAGAAGCCTGGACAGCTGATAAGGAGAACCCTGCAGAGTGCAGAGCGCACTAGCCTGTAGTCAACTTCTACAGGAGGTGGTCGACAGCAGCCAACCAAACTAGCGACCAACGGGTGGTCTTCAGGTGCCCCCGAAAGCGGCCACAGGGCACGTGGCCTTTCATACCTCTGCCCGCAACTCGCTGAGACACAGGCGTGCCCGCAAACCTGGAAAAACCATATTTTTTCACCTCGTTAAAGCTCACCTGGCTGCACCGCTTTGCCGCCGTGTGCTGAAGTGCGAGCAGCGTCAGCAACGCTAGGGCGGCGCGCGCGACTCCACACGAGCGCTCCATGCGCGCGGTCTCCGACTGGCGACTACACAGGTGTAAAAAACTCGAAAGAAAAGTTTAAAATCCCGAGTGGCTTCTCCAGACGAGAAACCGGGAAACCCGTCGGGTCTGAAGAATTGTGAGAAGAGAGATTCGCATATGAACGCGAGCTGCCAGGAAACGCATACGCACCATCACTGTCGCTCGAGGTCGCCTTTTCCCCGGCCGCTCTTCACCACTTCCTGCGTTGCGAGCTCCCATTTCCGATACCTGCACCCCCCCCCACCCCCCTTAGTTAACATGGGCGGAAGTTGTCCGTTATTTTTTTCCAATGATTAATGTGGGCCTCTTGTAAAGATCTGATAAACGTGTATTCCTCTTATTTTATTAGTTATCTTACTGACGCTTTTATCCAGCCAAGCCACGTGTGTTTCAGAGAGAATAATAACTTTACAAGAGAAACATTTAGAAAACAAGAGCAGCCGGCCCGAGACTTCCTGTGCCACCGGTTACCATAGCAACCCTGCATCCGGCCCATGTCCCTGACCGTCTTTGATGTACCGGAACTTTATTATGATCCACAAAAGTTGCCCTTGTGGCTCAGAGTACCGCCAAACTGTGGCTGTATACCTTCATGTATGTCATGGTGTAAAATGGGTTCCCACTTTATTAGGTACACCACCCATCTTCACATAAATTGTACACTACAAGAAGTCATGCATTATTTGACTGTGGTATAAATCAGGTAGTCGAGCATTTCTAGCATCAGTCTGTGTTCAACTGAGTGTTGGAATGGGCAAAACAAGTGTCCTTAATGACTTTGAATGTATCATGATAGTTGGCACCCTTACATGTAAATAAACTGAGAAACTGAGGAGAATGACGAGAACTGTGCAGCAAATAGCCACAGTCAGGCAAATTCGGGCTGAATTCAACATTCGTATGCAGAATATCATCTCAGAACACACCATTCATTGGGCTATATCTTGAATGAACTACAACAGCCAAAAACCATGTTTGGTGCCAGTGCTGTTAGTGAAGAACAAGATAACATGTCCACAATGAGAACAGTAGCATCATAACTGGATGACTGAGGAGTGGAAAAAGCTGCCTGGTTGTATGAATCCAGATTTGCATCACTTTTTAAAGAAAAGATCAATACTTTATTAAATCTCACTGTATTGTTAAAAAAAAGAAGTCAATTCATGAATGCCCATGTGAACACCAGACAATCATTTATAAGTCTTCAAATTTTCCATCAAAAATAACAACACACAACACATTTTAAAAAGAGTACATAAAACAGAACCTTAACATTTTTAATGTAAAAACTTTCCCTTAAGATACCAAGAGTTCTATTATAATCAGGTCTGTTACATGAATTCCACCTGCACCACCAAAGCAAAGCTGTGCCAATTGCCCATGTGACCAGGAGATCCAAAGTTTTCTTTAGCCTGGGACCCAGTAGAAGTGCCAACTGGAGATCCCTCATCAGTCCTAGCCACTGGAAAACTATCCTTTACCTTGGTCCCACTGCCAGTCCCAGCTGTGCCCCCATGCCACCAGACAATGTTCCTCCATTGACCCCCATCATTGCCACACTGGCCCACACTGTCTTGGTGAAGGTCAGCATCTGCAGGGGCCAGCAGCAGGAGTGGTGGTCTCCTCCCCAGAACTGGACACAGTGGCTAGGGTTTTCACAGTCTTTGGCGAAGTGGTCCCTCTCCAGACATTGCTGGCACTTCACGTCCATGCATGTCTGATTGCTGTGTCCCTGGTAAGAGGGAGGCTGTCCTGGATAAAAAAGGTAGCCTTTCACCTTACCTAAGGTGAAGTACCCCAGGGGTGGTAAAGCCCCTCAAATCCTGCAGGGTTAAGATACAAATGGACAAGTAAGCATCGGCATGTGTTCCAGATGCCTAACAGGTCTCTCTCCTCTTCTTGTCCCAGGATCACGTTGAAAAAATTTCCCAGGAAAGCTTCAACCATACTAGCTGACACAAAGGGGTCGAAGACATCCTTAGTTTCAACTCTATTTTTAGTCCTCCAGAATGGTGCAATAGAGTAGGGGAGTAACACAATGTGAAGTGCACTCACCCTACATGTCTCCAACACCCTCTGGTAGCTGTTCTCCATTAGCAAAGTCACATCAAAGAAGGATGATAGCCCATTGCACTAGATGCAGTTAATGCCCTCAGCTGGAAGTCCCAATAGGCCCAGCACAATTTCCCTAGTGAAAGGAATCTGCTCAGGAAATCCAGCGGTGTCTTCCTGGTTCCATCAAAAGCGGATGGTGGTCCTCATTGTCTGCATCCTTAGAGCTGCCATCCTCACTGCAATCACCGTTCTTCCCAGGGAGCTGTTGACATCTGGAGAGAGACCCCAGACTGGACTATCTGGATAAAAACACAAAATCTCTGTGGACTTCTGCAGGGATGGCAGTAACACCACCTGAATCTTGCACCTTAAGCTTTGCAGGTTCTTTTTACATCATATTGAATGAAGGACCAGAATTTGGAGTAAACAACAATGGTCTTTAGAGACATTCTGTTCGGTGTCAACAGTATAGGCCATGGTGCCAGGGTGATGGTTTGGGAAATATATTCCTGATACCAAGAAAGGAGAATGTCTGAATGGTGCAGTATATTTGAAGAGTAATGCTGAGTAGTTTATCCACACTTTGATGGACACTTCCAGCACAAAGCAATATGTTGCAAGGCATAGGTCTTCACAAAATGTTTCTAACAACATTTTGAAAAGTTTTCGTTGTTTCAGTGGCCTGCACAGTTTTTGGATCTTATGGTCTGTTGAGAATCTTTGGGATGAGGTGAAAAGATTCCCAACAAGATGGTGCAGCCATTCAATTTGCAGAAACTGTCCAATGCAAGTCATTTCTATATGCTACAACATTCCTGCACAACACATCCAGGATCTTGTAGACTCTACGCTCAGATGAATTTATGCTGTACTGAAGGCCAAAGGTGGTGTAACAAAGGTGGTGCTTCTAGATAGGTGTGCCTAAAAAACTGATAACTGAGTGAATGCTGTGCTCTGTACTGTACTGTACATCATCTTCTGTGCCATACTCTGTACCATTGTGTATATTGTGCTGTACACTGTGTTCCATACTCTGCTGTATACCATGCTCTGAACCATGCTCTGTACCATGATGTACAATGTGTTCTGTTCCAATACTGTATACCATGCTCTGTGCCATGCTGTATACCATGCTCTGTACCATGTGCTGTACCATGCTGTATACAGTGCCCTTAACCACACTGTATATCATTTTCCATACTATACTCTGTACCATTGTATATACTATGCTGTACATCATGCTTTGCACTTTCCTGTATATTGCACTCCGAACCTTGTTGTGTACCATACTGTATATAGTGCTCTGTACCATGTTGCACATTGTGCTCTGTACTATGCTCTGTACCATGGTGCAGGGATCACAGTACTCTGAGCCATCTGTGCAAAAATCTTGGAAAACATTTGTGCTGGTGCCTGAAGAATACACTTCTGATGGCCAACTGAGCTGCTTGTGACCCAAAATCAGCCCACTGCTGGGGGTTTTCCTTATTTCTAGGACAAAAAAATGAATAAATGAATGTGAGCGAGTAGCGATCAGTGGATCTGGCCAGCAATGTTTCTGCTTTTTGTGCTATAGGTGTGCTAACACCAGTGTGAGTATGTCTTACTGTGTGTCAGTGTGTTTCAGTGCATGTTTCAGTCCATGTCTGTGCGTCTCACAGTGTGTCATTGTGATTCATTGTGTGTCATGGCTCCAGCCCTGTATGCACACAACACTGTTATATTGTTGCAAAAACAAGGTGTGTCAAACCAGTTTCTCTCTTATTGATAATTATGTGAGTAGAATTTGTGTCTATTTTAAACAAAGTGATTTCCAAACAGGAATTTACATGGCTTTCACACATTGTTAGGCAATTAGCCATGCTAATGACAAAACACAAGGTGACAATGGGGTGACATCAGTATACAGACAGGGAGGAGAGGACAATGTCTGAACTTGGTGAATTCTATTACTTATCCTAAGAGGTGGACATTCCACACAGTGTGAGGTGGATCTGGTCCGTCCAGTAGTTCAACTGCACACAGAATCTGCTGTCTTTAGTGCACTTTTTACTGTGTGACTCCATTAAGATGCTGATGAGCAGGTGGTCCAGGAGGGCACTGTGGGCGGAGGGGGCAGCTCTGCCTTTACGGCTCTCTCACAGTGATAGCTGACAGCTCCCCCTGCAGGATGGACTGGTGTGGCAGCAGCCAGCAGCTCACTGTAGGCTTGGAGGGGGTGCTGTAATCCACGGCCGACTCCCTGTCATATACACAGTAGTCTGTAGGAATGCTTCACACACACACAGAGCCAACAGCAATGTGTTTCACTGAGTCCAGCTCACCTGATTGCCACGTGTTGGTGCCCTTGGACCTCCAGTATGACAGAAGGTGATGTTTTTTTCTCTTCATATGAAACACGGTTCTGCCCTGGAGCCCACAAACACAAACATGAAAATTGTTCTTGGGAGTAAGAAGGCCAACATGAACTGAATGTGCTGACAAATGTGGTAAAACACTCTCTAAGCACGCGCGCGCACACACACACACACACACACACACACACACACACACACAGTGCCCCTCACCCATGAGCCCCTTAGCCGAGCTCCCTAGGTGATGCTGTTTGACAGCTGGCCATAGGATGTGGTCTGAACCATCCTTGTGGAGCAAGATGTCAACTTGAGTCTCGCCAACTGTCACCTCCAAGACATCATCTTGTTTGTGAAGCAACAACCTGGCCAGGAGGCGGTATAATGCTGAGCCTCAACATAAAGACGTAACTGATGCCCGATAGACAACCAGTACTACTCCACCTTTAAGATGCACTTTAGTAACCCTGTTGCTAAACTAAAAAAACACCAGGAGGAGGTGCCACTGATGCGCTGCTAACAGTAAGAGAGCTGCTGAGTGAAAAAGGTTTTGGAAGTACCCATTGGACTGGTGCGTGGCTGAAGACTGAGTCCAGGACAGGCGCTCACTCTGCTCTCCCCAGGACACTTCGATGTGGCTCGTGTCCGCGGTGACGTTTCCGCCTTTTTCGGCATGAATGCTGACACGTTGGAAGCCCTTCTGGTTGCTGGTGCCCACCTTGCCCAGCACCACAAGGCCTGAGGAGGGCACAGTAGGGTGAGGCAGCGGTTAACAGACTTGACAGCTGTACAGGTGCCTAAGAAGCTATATGATGTACCTGTCTTGGGGTCCTCTAACAGTATGTAAGTGAGAGGAGAAGGAACCGGGACGTCGAAACACAACGGCAGGTTCTGCTCAGCTGAGGGCACCAGGATCCTGAGGCTCTGGTTAATGGTAACAACTTTGGGGTGACAAGAGGGGCAATTCCTGAGGAGGTCTGACAAGAGAAGCAAAAGATATCCACCTGACTGCTCCAGAACTCACTGGTCAGTCAAGTCAGCATTGTGTTTTATGGTGGTCTAAACAGGGCTGTGTGTGTCTGTACCCATTCAACTACATCTTGAAAACTGAACAGCTTCACTACAGATCACTGTTGTGTCTTTTTGTCCTCAACAATAAATAAATAAATAAATATAAATATAAATAAATAAATAAATAAATTAATTAATTAATTAATAAAGGGAAGACACAATCTTCTTGGATGGGGATGGGATTACAGGAATGGCACAGTACTGGGCATGATGTTAAACTTGGAGCAGGGCCAGAGAAAGAGGTGGCTCTCCAGGTGACAGCTGTTAGGATGACATTCGTAGCACAGTCTGACTCCCCAACTACTGACAGAAACTCCCAGGATTTGTCATGTCTAACTTAAGATAGAGAAAGGGGCAGTAATGAATGTGAGAGAATGATGAAGAAACACAACAAGGAAGTTAGAAACGTACAAATATCAGAAAAGTAAGTATTGTAAAAATTCTTACTCTTGACCTTGAAACGGGTTCGAGACTGTTCTGCATAACAAGTAGACAGAGACACTGGCATTAGCCATTTTCAAAACTTGTACTGAAGTACATCTCCGATATTTCAGTGTTCCAGACTGACTGAATACTTTTTCTGTGTGTTACAGCGTGTTAGAGATTCCATTTTATATCACGGACTGAGAAAGATCTTACTTGTGCCAGGAAGCCTTCTGCCACCACCACGAGAAACTAATAAAGAACCAGTATCTGAAAAAACAAGAACAGAACATTTATCTGTCTTCCAACTATAAACCACTGTTGATCTGATTCTCCATACTGTATATATGAGTCGTATACTGATTCCAGGTGGGATTATTTCACATATTCTACCTTGATACCTACCACTGTCACTGAACTGAGAAACAAAAGCCTGCGCACGAAGACGTGTTCTCTTAGAGGCTCGCACATCTGTAAGATTAAGAACATCACATTGAACCTCACTGTCATCAAATGAATGAAATCTGTACTGATAGCAACAATGGAAAGAGCAGAATGGAGATGAGGTGAGAATATTTTTTGTGGTGAACTGTGGGAAAATGGTAGTACTCTTGCTCACTGGCTACTTTCCAGCAGCTTCCTCACCTACGCTGGGTTTGCCCTGCTTGGGTTTGTGGAGCACCTGGGACCCTTCCCCCTCTGGCTTGGTAACCACCATAGAGGTCAGTGGGGTCACAAAACTG
>UFQX01001575.1:0-33249 GCA_900497675.1 Arapaima gigas | reverse complement strand
TCGCTTTATAGCATTTTTCCCGCAGGTGCCTAAGACTTTTGCACAGTACTGTATGTGTAACGTACATTAATTAACTAAATGTATGAATATTTAGTCATTTATAAAACTGTCCTTTTTATCGCTGTAACAGGAGATGCGAACCTGACGGGTTGATCCTTTACACCACCTGCTTACAACTGGCTATATAACAGCTGACATTACACAATGACCTCTTGTAGTGGAAGCAAGTTAAAGAAAAAATTGTGTTGTAACATTATTCAACATTTCATTAGTTGAAGTTATTGCACTTGCATGGATAAGTTCAGCTAAACTCCACTGTTATGCTGTTACCAAGCAAACTGTAAATTGCTAGGGCTGATCAGAAGTAAATAATGGTGCGCGGTCTTGGTATCAGTGTGGATGTCAGATGAAAACAAAAGCAGGCAGTATTCTACGAAAAACCAACTCGGGTTCATATTCTTGGTGAACCGCATAAATTAGGTTTCGTTGATACTTTAAACTGGCTTTTGGAATCCGCTAGTATCGGTGTTGAAAATCACAGACGGCGGCAACACACGCAAGTTGAACAGGCAGATGAGTCCATAGGTGAGATGCACTGAACAGGGAGTCACGTGCTCCTGTGTTGGGGGGAACAAACAGAGACATCAGGAGAAATGCCCTTTATCTCAGTCTTTTCCACACAGCGCCAGGGAGCAATTAAAGTCCCATCTCAGATATGACGGCTTGCGCTCGTGTTTCTTCCCCCAGGTTATTTGAAAAAAGAAGCTCGCCACGCATGGCTGAGCATTATGTGTAATCTTAAAACTGGAATAAAACACTTCTTCGTTCGCGGAGGGCTTCTTATCAGCCTTTGTTGATTGATAGACAGGCTTTGTTTGGGTTCCAAAGACTCGTGTTGAAACTTTCGTGTAACCGCTGCTAGCGTTTTCTCAACAGCCCTTTGAGTTGCTGATGAAACATTTGGCATCATTGTGATGAAGGGAAATTTGAAATATGTGGCATTATTGTGAAGAAGGGAAATTAACTTCTTTTTTCTTCTTTGGTGTCAGTTGTATTACACGAGAAGCACTGTTACTTAAATATCCTTTGATAAGTAAAATTCCTCCACAGGACAATGTACCTATAGATGCTGACAAATCACATGGTATCATAGTCATGACTTCAGTACTGAGGAAACAATTCAGTCACACACCCTTCTGCCATGAAGTAGAAGTTCCAGTTCTGCTAGTTTGATTTATTATTTTTCTATTTATCTAAGGGTGAAAATTCTCTTTTGAGCACAGATATATTAGAAATGAACAATACAGCATATTTTGCTTAAAGTATAAATTATTTGCCCGTGCAAAGTTCAAGATACGCAGGATGCTGTGGTAGTAATTGCTTTAGAGTATGTATGACATGTTTAAAAATGTCAGTATTGTTAATGTGTGCAAAGTCAAAAGGAAATATGTTCTTGAAGCATTAAAGAAACATAAAAGCGATAGGAACTAATCACATATATTTATATATGCTAGTATTTTTGCTGTTCCTAGGATTCCACTGTTCTGGACTGAGACAAATGTTCCTCCAGCTTAGGGTTCACAACCTCAGGTGCTCCTTTCAACAATGGGACTACCTTGTTTTCACCTTCCACATTCTCCCCAGTTCTTCTTTCAGTCTCTGGTATTTCTCCAGCTTCTTTATATTCCTTTTTCCTGGAGTTTCTATTACTTTGAATTGCTAAATCTATCACCACTGTTGTTTTTTAGCCAGTATCTGTTTATCTGTCTGGATGTGGAAGTCCCACATGTTCTTGGTTCTGTTGTTCTCCACCGCTCTCTATAGTACCTCCCATTTAGACTTGGGAGTGTCCAGGCCGTATTTTTTACAGATTTTCCTGTATGTGATCCCTGCCATTTGATTGTGCCAGTCAGTATACACTGTCCCTCCCTCCATCTTGCAGCCACTAGGCCCTGGAATGTCTCGGGGGCACAGTCTGCAAAAGGGGTCTTGTCTGATATGGTACCTCTGATTTGACTGACATGGTGCTGAGGGCTTGTTCTTGTGCTGCCATGATTAGTGCCTCTGTACTGTCCTTCAGTGCTGCCTATTCCAGCCATTGGTGTGATTTTCTGATTTTGGCCATTTCTGCTGTCTGTCACTGGTACATTCTACAGAGCGGCTTATCCTGCCTTAGCACCTTCTTTGCTTTCCTACTATCTATATCCCCAATGTGCTTAAGAGATTCCCCTAGCGACTCATCTTTAGGGGACATTAGTTGGATGTACTTGTGGATGTTTTGTACCTCGTTCAGGACTGTAGTCATCGCACTTTCCAGGCCCGTCCTATTTCCTACTGGCTGGTTGGCTGGTGTACAGTATCGNTTGTGGATGTTTTGTACCTCGTTCAGGACTGTAGTCATCGCACTTTCCAGGCCCGTCCTATTTCCTACTGGCTGGTTGGCTGGTGTACAGTATCGGGGTGTGTGTGTGTGTACACAGACACGCACGCACGCACACACACACACACACACACACACACACACACATATATATATATATATGCATAAATGTGTCCACGTGTCGAAAAATGTATTGAAAAATCTATTAAAGACCATAACTGCAAAAAAACAGTTAATGTTGCTGGGAAGTCTTGGGTTTACAGTGCAGCAATGACTAATACTGAATGGTCTGACTCCACTGTAGGAGATTTATGGTACATGTTTTCCTGCAGCTTCAGTTAAAGCACTTCCTCATCCAACTATCTGCTGTGTCTTCCACTCAAATGAATGGGCTCCCTCTGCATTGTCTATTGATGCTGCCAAATTGCGATAACTGTCATAGCTGAAAGCTCCAGTGATCCTTAATCGTCGCCATTTCGTAATTCAGTAAAATACACGGTATTTTATTTTGTCATGAATTCTATGGCCATCTACTCTCTGAGCTGAAAGGAATGTAAGAGAAACCATAGGCTTGTATGTAGTAGCACCTGGTTGTCTTATGTGTAAAAATGTCATTCTTTCTGATATTTTGGGTTTCATTTCAATCCAAATTTCTGTTTTTAGAACCTGCAAACGTAGATGTTTGAAAATGCATTTTTAAAATATAATTTTGAATGTAAAACAGTTCATGCTATAATGCTAGCTTGGTGCATGGGTACGTGGTATTTTGAGTTCTTCTATGAAAGTTTTGCTTTAACTGTTCTGAAATGTTATAAATGATAAGCAGTGCCCTTGATCAAGATACTGACCCTGAATTGCTCCACTAGAATAGAAATGAAAAAGTAAGTTCCATTTTATTTTCTTTCTCAGCAGACACTTATGACCAGATCAGTTTAGCAGTATTGCCTTGTATATGTCATCCTTTCATGCAGCTTTTTACTCGAGCGATTGAGCTGAAGTGCATTCCTCAATATAATATAATGTTAGTTGGATTCGTTGAATTCCTGGGCAGATGAAAAAATTTAGAGCTGAGAGAAATCAAGAAAGCTCAATTTGAACCCTTCACTCCCATTGCAAAATCCTTCAACAAGGTACTTGTGGTGAATTAATCTTGTTAAAATTATACAGATGTATAAATGGGTAAATAATTGTAAATAGCTTAGTATAAAAGCCTCACAGTGTAAGTCACTGGTGAGAAAAGTGTCAGGTAAATGAAATAAAAATGAATAAAAGCAGCAGGGTACAGAAAGTAGCATAGCGGTCAAAAGATTCAGTTAATCCTGGTGGTTTCCAGGAGGAAAGGAATTTGCCTAAAATTGCTCCAGTGAAAAGTATCCAGCTGCCTACATGGGTAAATAGTTATAAGTGGCCTAATGTACCAACCTCACGTTGTAAACTGCTTTGGAGTCAAACTGAATGAATAAACGGTACAGTTTGTAAGTGGTGAACAACGATAAACAGCAACTGGTTGCAACACAAAAAATTCCTGCTGCTCCTGCTCTCTCACGCTGACATGCGCTTGTTTTTGGCCCTTCTTTTGTTTATTTGTCTGACCAGAAAGGCAGACACTGTTTGGCTGTCATAGCCTCTTCATTGCCAGATCAATACAGTAATCCACCTCTCCACGGCCTTTGCTTACATTCCCATCACAGCTTAACCCCCCCCCCCCCCCCCCCCCCCCCCCCCCCCCCCCCCCCCCCCCCCCCCCCCCCCCCNNTCCCCCCCCCCCCCCCCCCGCCACACATTGCGCCTGTGTGACCCTGCTCCCGTCCACCCCGCAGGTCAGCGTAATACCAGCCTGCGTCCGGGCGCTGACCAGGATGCTGTACTGCCCATACTGTCGGGGTGTACCAAACACCAAGCCCTGTGGGAACTACTGTCTCAACGTGATGAAGGGCTGTCTGGCTAACCAGGCTGATCTGGACCCAGAGTGGAACCTCTTCATCGGTAAGACTCGGTCCTTCATATCCATTTCACATGTCTTTATTCCCTTGGAAACAAGCAGCCTTTGACCAGATATTTTCATCATGCTGAAAAAAGAAGCACTGCGCATTTTGTTGCCAACGTTGTCAATTCTTTATTTGTCTTGACTCTTTACCATTACCTCTTTTATGTCGGTTAGAGTTTCAACTCAGTAATGTAGCCCCGGAGACAGGGAGATGAGACACAAGTGTTGGCAACGCTTAAGCCCAGGGACCACGTAGCATCTGCAGAACTTCTCGCTAAACACCTGAGATTAAAGGCATGAATTTAACATCCCCTTTTGGTTTGCAGACTCTGTGCAGCTATTTAGAACTAGCAGGAATCCCGCTGGAGCGTGTTAGTGAGCAACACATCAGAGGTTTCTGACAAGCTGGCCGTCAGGAAGGACCAGGCAAAATAATGCCATCCCTCCCACGAGAGTTTTGAGATGCGTCAGAAGAGCAGACGCTCAGAGCACTGAGCACAGAATGTTTTCAGAGTGGTGTGACAGATACAAAGGAATGCGCAATTTGCTCCGCTGAAGCGGCCCGCTATTACGGTATTGCTTCTTTGAGCGGAAGTCTTATAATACGATCCAGATATCGTAAATCGACTGGGCGTTTTAAATTCTCTGTCTTTAGTTAGACCAGACTGAGCAGCCAACCAACAAAATAAAATGGTCACACAGCTGTGGATGTGCTCTGTAATTTCATATTTCACAAATAACTGCAGAAAGGAAATTATAGTTCCTTCGGTTTCCTAGCTAAGACCTTAGAATTATTATGCTCCCAATCCGTCTTCACAGAAAACCTACAGCGTTTGATTGTTTACATAATTCCTTGCTTAGCTTAATAGTGAATCAGTGAAATAGCTGGAATTTTTCCATAGCCTTTGACCTTTCCCAGAACATACATGGGAGTATCACCGAATAGACACCGAGCTTTTTTCGACCTGGGGGCATGGGAAGCTGCGTGACTATTGTTAACACGACAAATTAAATGTCATTTTCATATCTTCTAAAGCCCTGACATTTCATATTCATTTCAGCCCTTAGGATTTTCAATTAGCACTTGGGACAAGCACAAAAAAAAGTATTGATTCTCATTTTGCAAGTTCCTCCCATGTGAGAGTGTTAGATCGATCACCTCTTTCATGGCACTTTTATTTAAATACTCATCAAATAGCCTGTGAAAGGAGGGCAGTTTCTCTGAATGTCTTTAAATGCAATATTAGAGGTGTTTTTTCCTCATAACCGGCATAACTGACAATCCTCTCCAAAGCCCTGCAACCATGACATTTACCATGTGTCATGGGAAGCTTTTGATATGTGGAACAACAGTTTCGACCTTTGACTCACTGAAAGTTGTTTGTTTCCATTTCAGTTCTTTCCTTTCTTCCGTATGCTGCAAAAAATTTTGGTCTATATATACACATGACATGCTATAATAACAAAGGAAGTTGTGTTTGCTGGTGGGTGACTTTTGAAGAGGGACGCACTGTAGTTCAGTAGCGTTGCTTCCTCAGTACCTGGGCTGCTTGGGTGTGGGTTCGAATCCGGTTCAGAATGTGTAAAGTATGCATATTGTCCCTGTATCTGCATGGGTTTCCTCATACAGTCCAAAGACATGTGTTTCAGGTTAATTGGTCACTCTAAATTGCCCATAATGTGTGAGTGTGCATGTGTGTGGCCACCCCACCGTTGCACGCTGTAAATGCTTTTCGAGGTTTTCGATGTCAACTATTAATAAAGGTTATCACATCATTTAGTATTCTTAACTTGACAGGTCACACCGCCTTGGAACGCATGTCAACTGGGATTGGCTCTTGTTGAGTTCTGGCTCCACCTTGTTCCATATGCCAGCTAGGATTGGCTTTCGCTGAGCTTTGGTTTCACGTTTTTCTACGTCCTGACTAGGATTTTGAGAGTGTGAGAGAGAGCCAGGGTTATTGTATAGAACTCCAGATCACAGCTCTTCTCTCAAGCTCGATCATTCATTTAGTTGCCATGATAAATAATGAACATTGGATGCCGTGTTGTGAAATAGACCCAACAGCACTGAATTTGTTGCCTGTCAAATTTGTATATCTATTTTATTCATCCATTCATTTCTCTCTTTAAATTTAATCCGCGTGTTGGAGTATTCATTCTTTTTGCACGTATAAAATTTCCCATCAAATTACAGTTTCACACATAATTTCTATCAATATATATCCTGATTTGCAGATGTCCAGTGAGGTATTTCGGGATGGTACTTTTCTCAAGGGTGTGTCAGCACTGTCCAATATGGGAGTTGAGGCAGCAAGTTCAAAGTTGCATCTATAATCCCTGAAGAACCGGCTGCTTCACATCCAACTTCACGGGATGATCTTTTTACTATCACGCACGTCAGGAAAAAATTTGAAGAAATCCTTTTCTTTTTGAATATGAAATGCATTTTTATTACTATAAAAAATTCTCAAAAACAAACGTTTGTATGGCATTTTGATAAAACAAAATCATGTTTGTAAATTGCTTCAAACTTTTTTAAAGATATGCATCTTAATTCCCGCTCACCTACCAGGTCGCTAGGCTGATGTTTGCTTTATCGGCCAAAGCAGGAGATACCACAGAGAAAAAGTGCAAATCGTCCGCCCGATCTGCTGGCTGAATTCCTGGTTTGTGGCAGCGTTATCGCACTTCAACCCCATATTGTTACATTCCAGGCACCGAGTTGGAGCTATGGCCAAAACATAGCTTCAGCAGAACCTCAGAAATATCAAAATGTTGGCTATTCCCATTCCCTAAGGTCTGTCCTTAACTCATCCTCAGCCAGGTGCTTAATGTAGAATTTTGTGATGCAGCAAAATATCACAGATGTTTACTCAATTAAATTTATTTCTTAATTCTCTCTGTGAAATGGTTGAATTGTCAATATCCACTTGCCAGAGCAGATGATTGGCACTAGTTATACTGGAACGCTATACTGGCATGAGTCACTATTGTGGATTTCTTTAATGGAAGCAGGGTCTTATCTGTAACATGCTGTTATCGTTCTTAAAAAAGCTTCGTTTGGGATTTCATCCTGTTCCGTTGCACTGTGAGGCAAACTATGCTCAAGGACTTGGCTTTTGAAGCCCAGAAGATCTCAAAGCTTCACACCACTGATTGGCCCCAAGACACCCCACTTGTGTATTTATTGTTATTTATTAATTAAAACTAATTTTGCTTCATTCTTTATTCTGGTCATGGCAGTGGCACGTCTTTGCTTTCTCTTGCCTTGGGCAGACAACCGGTGTGGCTGGCCTACAAAGTGGGGCTGCAAAACAGAATTTGAAATTCTGGCACATCCTGCGGGACTCGCAGCCTCCACTGTCACAGGTCTGCAGTGTTTTTAACACCGTTTCTAATTCAAAGTAGGCAGGGTTCGAAGCTAATTTTGTCGAAGGTGCCTTCATCGCGTGCTTGAATGTGTGCCGGGTTGTGCTGCGCTTGCTGTGCAGGACTGGTGGGAAAAAAGGGTGCAATTTGTTCGGCACGAATTGCATGTTTGAGGCCTAACGCACTGAATGAGATGTTTCCGTTCTGAGTTACAATAACGGTCCTTAGAAAATGCCAACATCAGAGAAGCGTTGCAGGTCAACCACTCCGGCCACAGGAAGGCAGAGCCTCAGAGACCTCTGCCTGAGCAAATATATGGGAATGACTTAATTTACAGCAGATGAGACGACATCCAGTTATTTCATTGCCTTTAAGTGTTAATAACTGCAGCACCAAACATGCAGTAAACTGGGAATCCCAGGATTTATTTACCCTTTGAACAAAGAATAATCATAATATAACGCTGTTTATTTTTCCTATCTACACAACAGGGCGTTTTTTGACATCTCATGTAAGAAGCTTTTGGTGCAAGTAGTAATGTTCTAAACTAATGGTGGTGTAGCAGGTAGCGCTGTGTCTCACGGCACCTGGACTGTGGGTTTAAGATATGGGTTCAGTTCCAACTCACTGTATGCATGTTCTCTCCACGTTTCAGCGGGTTTCTTCCGACACTCTAAACACGTGCTTCAGGTAACGCGGTGACTTTCAGTTGCTCATAGTATGTGTGTGTACTTGTGTTACATCGCTCTTGTGTGTAGAAGGGCAAATGACTGTAGGACATTTACTGTAGTGCAGCTAACACTCTGGATCACCTTGGATAAACGTGTCAGCTAAATTCTACACAGTAACTATTGTCCATCACTGTGGTCTGCAATATAAATAAATTTAATGTTAAACAGATTAATTGAGGAGTGAATACAGTTAAAGGGACTCAGCTGGATTTTGGAATAAAGAGACATTTTATATGAGGTTTCAGAAGGTCTTTTGGTCCTCAGCAGGAAGTAGAGAGAGTAAATCCATTCCATCTCACATGCAGATGAAAAAATAGGGACCAGCTTTTTTAAAGTAGTTTTATGACATTGTCATCCTGAACTTTTCAAATACGGTGTTCTGTAGGAGTCTGAAAACTATTTTTCGATGAGTTTTTTTGTTTTTTAGCTTTTGGACACCGAATGCCGTAAGTGTCTCAGCTGGAAAGGAAACAAGAAGGGTTTTATTCCCTCAACCCTGGCATTTAGAGAGCCAGACTTTCAGCTCTGGTTACAAGAGGTCATCTGGTTATTTATATATAAGAACTGAAAGAAAAATGATGTGGATTGCATTTGTTTTGTGGGAGAACCAATGTTGGGTTTCCATACAAAAACTAAAAACTACAGCACCATGTTGGCACTTTCTGTTAAAACTTGAAACACTGACAAACCTAAATAATTTTTTTTTTTGGAAATAAACAGTAGCAGCCTTCAGGTGTATTTGAATACCCAAAATTATAGATTGTTTTGCCATAATGTTTAGAACGTCATCATTTACATTAATATATGTACTGATATATACTGATATGATGTACTAATGTACATTAGTATATCATTTGCAACTTTAGTTTATGGATGCAAGTGATGTGACTCATATAAGGATATGCGTCCAAAACAGTGTTCATGTCCTTTTTGCATTTTCATTCATATGTCTGCAAGACGGATTTATTGGGGCTGATAGTCATGTTTTTTTCAGATGGAAAAATTTTTAAAAAAAACATTAATACATATGCCACGGCCTGCTAACATTTTGAACAGACTGAAGCAAAACAGAAGTATCGTAATATGCGTTTGCCAATAAATTTTAAATACGCTAACATCAGAGTTTTTGTTTTTTCTCTAGCCCTGATATTATCACCTCTTTTAGCAACCTTTCAGAGAACATTTTGCATACTGCTGACTATCGATTTAACTGTGGTGCAGTTATTTCAGTGAGGTGAACAAAAAATTTAGGTTAGAAGTGAAGTATCTATTAAATCTAATTACATTTCAATGATCACATTTCGTTTGCGTCGTATTTGAAAACAACTCTAAGGGTAAATTATCCATATTAACAGTAATGAAAACGGAACAGGAATAACTCACCGTAGTGCCAGATAATTTGCGTCTGATATGATGGGTATGCAAGTGTTCCGCCAGAAAACAATCAAGTTGTCTAAATTCAGAAAAAGCAGAAAGTGATGGCAGATTAAATGCAACAGCTGTTTATTATCCAAATTACAATATGGATCTCTTTTGTAGCATTCCAACCATGGTTAAAGGCATATGAATCAAATAGATATAAACAAAATGAAATGATGAATTGCATTTATTTATTTTGTTCTTTGCTTATTTATTTATTCGTTTTGGTTTTTAATGAACTGTTTAGTTGAGTGTAAATGTGTAATGGCAAATATGATGGAATGTACAGTCTTATATAAAACGGGATAGTTTAGCACAGCAATAAGAAACGTAAATAAGATTAGTAATGGCTTGACCAAAGTGTGAGTATTTTCAGCTATTCCGGGAAATATCTACTGTTGTGAACTGCAAAACGTGCGCAACATAATGCAGTGTAAATGAGTGTAAAATGAGTGGCTAAGCTTTTTGGGAATAATAGCACAGATTTATTAACATGAATGTGCAAAGCAACAGAGGGGCGTAAGGCGGTTTTGTGAACGTGCCCCGAGTGTCCGGACCCCAGGAAACGGGGACCAGACAGAAAACACGAGTGTTAAAGGGCTGCCGGGTGAACTGTGTGTGGGCGCTGCCTTCTGCTCTGATATACTCATCACCAAGGTGAAGATCACCTTGTGCAAGTCGCCACATCTGCTCTCTCAAACCCTACAACAGGCAAAGCAGTTGTAATGAATAAATGAATGGAGCTTCTGATGGGCTGAATGGATGAATTCATTTAGTCGAATTAGACAAATTGCTGACGGATTGCAAGGATTCAAGTGTTACTCGCTTGATGGAGCCGGCACACAGAGCTGGCCATAGGGATTCTAATTCTCCAAATTTAACTTGAAAGAGAATGTGTAGCTGACTCCACATCTGTTTTTTTTTTTGTCTTTCCGCCTATTCATATCTTGGCCTTTGGTATTCTGAGAACCAAATCCCACACAGAGCAGCAGCACTGCTCTCGCAAGGGGCAAGTTATTTCATTAACATACGGCAGCCATTAGGAGGAGATTATCATCTTCATTAATATTTGAACAAGCATCTTCGAAGGACATTATTAAAATGGGGGAATTACACAAATGAACGCTTTTTTTTACATACAGCAGGTCACCATGTCCTTTAGAAACCAAACGCTGCTCTTCAGAGAACATGCTGCTTTTTGGTCATTAACTTGCAGAAGTGTTGGACATGTTTATCTCCATTTCCTATATATTTTAACTTACAGTTTTCCCTGTAAATGTAAGTGTAATTGCAATGTATAGTGTATTTATTTATTCATCATCAGTAACCACATGTCCAGTGCAGGATTGTGTATGATTTCTGTAATATTTGTAAGTTTGTAAGTTTGTCTTGTGAATCTCAGTTACAGTAAGAGATAAGACAGGAAACCCGCACTGAATTATGCTGGATGAAGGAAGAACTAAAACCACTTTCAATGTTCACCATGAAGCAGTAAATAAATCCTATTTTGAAACAAAAGACACGGAAACAGATAAGAAAGCAGCGTGGCGGTCATGGACTAAGAGACCTAGTCCAGCTTAGATCTGTCACCATTAGAAGTCATCTGGCTCCCAGCGAGTCCAGAGGGCTGTTGTATTTGCATACCAAGATTAAGAAAGGCACTTCCAAGTCCATATTTAGACACAGAATATGGGGGATTTTTTTCAAGTTTCTCAATGAGATGAATCCCTCACTTTGCTCAGGAGAGCGGCGGAGGTGCGGTCCTACAGCGCAACGCGGCTGTTAATCTGCAGTAACATCACAGCAGAGCTGACAAGGGCGAGCTATGGATCAACCAAAACAAATGAATCTAATGTGCTTTGATGAGACGACAGCTGTCGTGGAGAACATTTGCCAAAAACAAGAGTCTTGGAGGGAATGGGGGAAATTTTAAAGCAGAAATTCTTGCTCAAAGTAAAAGCGATTTGTGCAGCATTCACGCTCGATGTGGCTCAGTGCTTCATATGAATAATTTTCTGTTTCCAAACCCCAAACCATATGGAAGAATTTATGTACGCTTTAGTTCTAAGTTCATCCTTGTGTCCTAGTCATTTGCCATAATTTGAGAAAGATTAAACACACATGTTGAGTAATTGGATATTATTGTGTTGAATTATTTATGTACAAAAAAAACCTGAGTGCTGCATTTCTTTTTTTCATTGATCTTTATGTCTGTTCTTCCGGAATTATTTTATGAAGGACTGCTATTTGTCTGTTACGCTGACGCAAAGTTCAAAGGTCAGTGGTGAAGATGACTGCTGCAATGTCAGTGTGCACTTTTCCCCAAGACCTTGTTCTCTATATGAAACCCGGGGCCTGACCGGTTATCGCAGCCAACCTGTTTTACAGTAAGACCGTTTCTCAAACACAGCTCTGGCCAGTTGGTGTTTACTGACCATCACTGGATTGAGATGTTTTCAGACAAAGCCGCTGAGGGTTAAGTTTAACACATCTCCCAAAACGTGGTAACTGCAGAACAAATCTGCCTTAATAGAGCAGCAATGAAGCAAGCCACTCTGGTTTTATTGTGGATTATTTCCTGAGGTAGTGGGTGATTTCTCCTCAGCATCTATATGAATGAATTTCACGATCATAAACCAAAATCTGGATTTTTTTTTTTTAATCATTCCATTAGTGATGGGAACACAGCAAATCGGTGGCAGAGTTTCAGGTATTCCACTCTTTTGGGGAAAAATTGTAGGTATTTTGCGTCGAGGAAACATCCGTTCATTTAACAACTTTCCCTTAATACATGCATGAATCTGCAGATGTACTTTTTTCAGCGTGTGTCTTATCCCCCCCGCCACTGCAGGTATTCCTGAGGGTGCCGGTGTAATTGTACTTTAATCACCATCAACCGCAGTGGTTTTACTTTGCAAATCGCTTAATTACATAAACTTTACATCCTTGTTGAATGATGTGCTTAAAGGTCATTCAGGGAAGCGATTTATCTGCGAGACGGTCCGTGGAGCATCTTGGTGTAATCATACGACCACCATAAATTGCGATAGAACATCAGTCTCAGGACAAATGTGTTTCCCTCCAGATTATGCTGGACATGTCATTATCGTTTTTCTTGTTGACAGCTTTTTTTTTTTTTAAACCTTTTTAGGCACTGAGAGGTGACAGAGACCTTAAGTTTATTATGAATTCTCCTCACATACCTGGTGTGTACAAGCTTGTGTGTAGAAAGATGCATACGCATCTCCTTGGACAAAGTCTTAAAGCCGGCTTTCCGGATCATAAAGTTATAAATACAGCAGTGAAGTGGCTCCAGACACATTTTTTATTCTTATGTTAAACCAAGCTGACAAAACTGTGGGCTATAAAACAATGTGCTGTTACATACTGGCCAAATGTACAATATAACTGTACCAAGGTCTTGCATCAAAAAAATATTCACCCTTATATTTTCCCAAAGGTTGTATTAAATGTTCTCTCTACTCAGATGAAGGAAAATATCACTGCCTAAGTCTATTTTTAGGAGAAATATAGAGGGTTTCAAAAAGGCCAGTGGAAATTACTGTGTTTCCTCTAGGTGGTCTCTTCATCATCTCACCTAATTGAGATATGGGCTTGTGTTGTCCTTTGTTGACTCCTTTGTCACCACAGTGTAAATGATCCATATTGATTTTGTTTGCTCATTTCTTTTTAATTGCAAGGTTTGTTTTACTGTGTAACCATACCTAACCGCAACCTTGCAATTCACCAAAATTTTACTCACTAATATTTCCTGCCCTGTGAGAAGGGTCCCTCATGAATTGGATAAAAAAACATACACGCACACACACACACACGCACACACACACACACACACACACACACACACACCTCAACGCAGCCAGTAAACACCAGCGAAAAGACTGAGGAACTGGTAATCTCCACTCGCCTGCTGAGAGCGACTTGACCACAGGCGGAATGCTTTCAGTCTTACTGAAAAAGTAATATTAAAATATCATATGTAATTTATTATGTAATAGCAAACACCACTTAATGCCATCAGCAAATGTGATCCTTGAGAAAAATACAGTAAAACATTTTTGTCTTTTTGAGTAGGCAAAGAAAAGAAATAACATGATCCGGCTCATCACAGTTTTAAGATGGTGGTGCTATCTTTTGACACTGGAGGCTAGTTTGAGCCGTCTGTCTTCACCCCCTGAAATATCATATGACATAATGGGAGTTGTGTTATGTAAACGTTCTAGAAACTTTTGTACAGGTCAGAATGTGATAGCTGAGTTTGAATTTGAAATATGAAAGTGAAGTTTTTGTTAAACATAATGTTGTTATTATTATCAGAGAAGACCAAAGCAGAAAGGCACCACTGCTTTGCATTGATCTCAGTTGTAGTCCAGCAATGACTGTCCACACATGGAAGCCATGTGTCGTTTTTAGTCAATATTGCAAGGCTGTGGAGTTGAATGTGAGGACAAATAAGTACTTCAGGCTTGAATAATCCATTCCAGCTAATGTGACCAGCATTGCCTGGGTCCAGTACATACACAACTGTGACAGTCTGGTTCACATTCCATAGATCCTTTTGGATTTTGCTGACCAAATCAGAAGCAAAGAATGAACAGTTCAGATTCTTTAAAAAGAGGTCTTGGGGAAAAAAGTAAATATCAAACCAGGTATGAGCTTTATTCCCGGTGATGGAAATTGCTCTCCATCCACCCCAGACTGAATGAGGTTGTCCTCTTTAGCGGTGGGCACATTTGTTCACACTGAGCTGAGTTTCCTCTATAGCACCCAGAGGGGCAACCAGTGCTTACTCTTTCAGAATGTACCTCTTCCAAATGTTTTCTGTTTATGCTGTCCTTTAGCTCCGCTCGGGTACTTACTATAATTTTTCAAGGTTTTCTTCGATTCGGGACCCTGAGGTTTCCTGAGATAAGAGTGTGTCACAGAGTACACTCAAGGTCTAATCCAAAGGACAGCTTTCCCTTTTGGATAATGGTTAAATGGATAGTGAATTAACCCTCTGCATGCCATCCTGCATGGATATCTATAGGACTCAGGGCTCTGAGATTCAAGTTGCTTTTGCTTTTTTTTCTGTTTCCTTTACAACATACATTCGGTATTCCCTTTGAGGCAGTGGATGCGAACAAGTTCCCCGTTCTATGGCGTCCGTTGAAATGACTGAGCAGCTGATAGTGTCTGTGACAGATATGGCAGGTACAAACAAGATAGTCTGTTCCTGCTTGTCAGACGCCGAGGGGGCGGACGGCTTTACTCCAAACTGCGCACTGGTGTGTTCTGCGTCTTCCTTCAAGGGGGCTCTAATCTCGACTGACGTGTGCAAGGACGACCGTACCTCGGTTTCCCATGTTTACCTGAAAGTGTGGGAGGGCAGCCTTTGCCTCTGGTTCGTGCTTAAAAACGGCATCCGTGCTCCATTTACCGCGCATATTTTTCCAAGTGCACAGCGGTTGAGGTTCGTCGTATGGTCTTCGTCAGAACACCAACCAGTCTTTTTTTTTTTAGCCTACATGTTGGAGGAAATGGATGGATGGCCTTTAACTGAAATGAAGGACACTGTTTAGTTCTGTTTCTCCCTTGCTGTGTCTAATCCTCTGAAGAGTAACTACTGCTGTGCTACTGGAGCACGCCATTGCCAGGAGGCCCTGGTCCTGCAGTGTGTCCTCCATGGACCAGCTGGCAGGATGCAAGGTGACCCGCTGGGAAATCACACCGGATCCATGACCCACACAGCAGCCTTTTCACTTTGATATGGCTCTTCTGATTGGATAAAAGTGCTACTTGGAAAATTTTCCCCATTTTAAACATAATTTAGCTCTTGAGTTGAGTATAAACAGAGACATTTGGTCAACATAGGTGATCAGGGGTGCGTAACAAACGTTCACCTGGCTCAGGCTACTCTGCTCAAGGCGGGGTGAAGCTGTATGCTTTTATTGCAAAATAAGGTGTTTCATGCCATTTATGGAAATAGACTATCATATTTATTTCTATATTTTCTTTTTCTTTATTTTTTCTTTCTATCGCTACATGTAAATTATCTTCAACAAGCATCACTTTAAACACTTAGATTCCACATCTTCACCTGAAAGTTAAGTACTGTTGTTTATTTTTATTTTCAAAATTTCTTATTTTATTTTCTCTGCGTGTATGTCAGTTTTGTGGTTCCGAGAACCAAAAAAAATAATAATTCTTAAGTAAAGACTGAATTTCCTTTGTTTATGAAAGAAAAGGGATAGCCTTGAGCATAAAGTATAAGATTGAACTGCACCACACTATCATCCCTCATCTTAATGGACATCTGGATATGATGTCTTTGTTTGGTTTTCTCATATTGATTTGCTCTCTAGTTCTCTAGGTATAGATGTTGCATTGTTTTTGTGAGGAAATCAGAACTACCTGGAAAGATAAGAAAAGTGTTTGTCTATGCAGTTCTTTGAAGAAAAGAATATTTTATATTGCATCTAAAAATTTTATGACTGAGAAGTAAAAAGATAAAGACACTTAAGGAAAAGATATTAAACACGACATCAAATCGTGTTCATCTTGAAACAGTACCATGGTTAGCTATTATTCAATCTATCTAAAAACTAAGTATAAATGTTTAAAGGCACATGCTATCAAAAAGGGTTTTCTGTGTGAAAACGTGAAAATATTTGTGTTTTCACAACTAGTCCCGTATATAGGGCTATGGATCACCGATCAATTTTGTATGTCTCTTTCAAAATTTTATAAAACACATTTCTTTCTTTGGCAGCATCCAAAGATGCTGAGAGGAAGCTGAGACTGATAACATTCAAAAGTTAAGTTAAATATTATTGCATAGCTTTTTGGTCTTCCACCTCCAAGTAAGTGGATCCAGGTGGCAATTGGCAAGTAGGTGAACTTTTCACGCAGCATAATTGCCTCTGTGAATATTATGTGATTAAAAATAATGTGTAAATGAAAGTGAAAGAGCGTAAAAAATGTAATCGGCGGAATGTGACAAAACTAACATACTAATTTATGTATGCGATCTTGAAACATTGAAACATAAACATGTGAAAAAAAGTTTGAAATTGAAACATTTGGTGATTTTTTTGCACTATCTCAGAATTTGAACAATATTCATTCCAACCTAAATATATAAAAACGGCCAAGTTTGGTTGGATTAGAAATTTCCTTTTATTTCCTGTTACCAGCTTGGAAATGGACTTACATTAAATACTGAGAATTAAATTTTCTAGCCTTATTCTAACCTTTTCCGCCTCATTTGGCAATGAAGTATAAATGGAACTGTAACTAAATACATTTGATATATCAACACAAAATGATTCAAACAAGGGATGCACTTGGAGCAAGGAGAGATTAAGTACTTACTGTAGCCACATTCCTCTGAATTCTCAACCTGACCTCACTATTCAGGTTTTTTTAATATCAGAAGATGAACTTTTTAAGCATTGAAAGCTTACATTTTACATAAACCTGTTATAACAGTGGAGCAAGCCTCACACCTCTGTACACTGACATATGTTTAATGTTTTAATTTCAAATGTAATTTCAAGTCATTAGTTTATTAGGTGATTTTTCCATTACCGTTAACTGCTTTTCCCACAGCCTGTCCCAGCATCGCTGGGTGCTAGCCTGAGAAATACACCCTCAATGGGACACCTGCCCAGCCACACATGCACGCAGTTGCACACTATAGACGATTTTGAGTAACCAGAAACACGTGTCTGTGGTGTGTGGGAGGAAACCAGAGCACCGGCGGCACCGCTGTGCCATCAAAATGATGAAGTATTAAAGATAATGACATAATAAAATCATAATTTCAAAAGTAATTCTAATTTAAGTGGCACCAGAATCTAGGTCCTTTCTACACCTGTATATCGAGCTGTTAGAATTTATATGTCGATTTGCGCGTGTAATTTTATGACTTGTGCGGTTTCTTCAGATTTGGTTTTGGGATGTCATTTTATTCAACATAGACATCCAAGAGAGACTGACATCTAATCTGTTGTGAACTGATCCTTTCATTTAACTTTTTATGGCAGAAAATTAAAAATAGGCAGTATGAAAATTTTGTTACACAAACATCAAAGTGCTAAAGTCAGAAAAATGGGCAGCAGGTGGGTAAGTCAGAGCTGCTGCCTTTGGACAGGTAAGGATTGAATCTCACCTTTGGTTGTAGAACCAGGGAGGAAGGAACATATCCTAAGCTGCTCTAGTAAAAGGTACCCTGCTGAAAAAAATAGGTGATTAATTGTACGCAGCTTAACACTGTTATTCACTATGGAGAAAAGCAACTAAATAAGTAAATATCCAATTAAATACAATAAATATCAATGTAATATGGCACCCCGCATCCTGGTGCCCTGATATTTTTCTGCTGTCAGACTAATGAAGTGTTTGCAGGTTCTGTGGTATCTCTCAGAGAGATGCCTGCTAAGGAGGGAAACAAGTAGACTCTTCTGGCTGGAAGACACCAGGGTCTTGTCTCCACACAGAGAGGCTAGAGATTCCACAGAACACAGTCAGTCTAGCACAGAGCACAGCCACCGCTGTGTATCTAGCAGTGATAAAAGCTATAACACTCAAATCTAGCTGTGGCTGTTGCTGAATGGAGATGTAAGGAGCAGCCATGGCTGACAGCGGGACTCAAGAACAGGAGACGTCAACAATACATCTCGCTTCCCACCAATTCGCTGACTCAGCAGATCATCACAATGCTCAACGCTCCTGCCCAGACAGGCAGCCTTTAAAGAGGGTCTAATTAAGATTCAAGGCCCACTATTGCTCTGTGCTGTTCAGTCTGTTTCCAAAAAAAAAAAATCTAAACCGAGAATGTGAATAATAAGTCTCAGAGCTCAGCGTGCTCAAGCGGGGGTTATCAGTGCACCATATAGTGAAAATGCAGCAACAGAAGACCTTACCGTGTTTTCCCAGTAATGAGCACGGGGAGGGTTGCTATCCTTCTTCTGTGGAAATGAAAGGGGTGGGGTACAACTGTAGGGAAGGGCTCTTTAACAACAACCTGCCCATTACTTTCTTAGTGGTCTTTAGAACCGGTAAATAGGTTTTTAATAGCTGGTTGCTTGCATAATATTCTGTGTCCCATTTGCAGAGTTCAGCAAACATATAAACCTCATCTTGAATCGTTCCTGACTGTTGCCATAAGCCACCTCTTTGGAGTGTTTTTGGAACGTGTTAACAAGAAACGGTCAATTTGAGTTCCGCACTACTAGTACAGTAGTCTGTGATGGCGAAAGCCAACTGCGTGCAGGAAAAACCTACACAACAAAGTAAACGCATACATGTAGTCATTGATGGCTCAGCAAGAGACGTGGCGATAAGATCCCATGTGCAGTACAGGGAAAATGGCCTTTGATATCTCTATGCACGTTACTATAAGCGAGAAAGAACTGAAAGAACAATGTAAGTTTTACTGATTGTTTAATTTTGAGACCAAAGTTTCGACATAAAGTTAGTGTACAGTACGTGCACGGACATTCTTTGACCTGAGATTCAAGGCAGACTTTAAAAATGATCGCCGAAACCAAAATTTAAGCCTACCAAATCTGCATTTGAAAGTGAAATTTAGTGCTTGCTGGGTCCGGTTTTTCTTCCAGCATTTTAGTACAGTATGTTTCCAAACCTGAAAGGTAATTTCCCAGGTAGCAGCTTTGATTTGAGATCATAGCAATAACCAGCCCTGAATAAACAAATTGCCGCTGTGTTTGAGTTGGACAGAAAAAAATATGATTTCAAACACCTTATGATGGCTGAACCTGGAAAGGAATACTGCTTAACCAAAAAAGAAATATGTAAACATTTTAAGGTTTTATAACGTGGCGTGCTACTTGTTTAGTGCACGTGCCTTATTGCGCTGTTTAATATGCCATTTCATTTAGTCTCCCATCGAGATTATCTAGTCAGTTATATTTGAATTTGGGGTTATTATTGTTGCTCCTGTTAAAATGTTTACACACTATACTAATAATCTTAAATCATGCCTGATATCACACTGAAGTTTGTTCAAGAGGCTTTTTCTCAGTTCCCAATACCACAGAAACCATGATCTTCTAACCATGACTGGAGAACTGCGCTTGTGTGGGGAACTCAGTGACACATTATAAAAGTTGTGTCTTTCAAGGAATCTTTGAAATCTGTTTTCCACATTGTGTTTTATAAAAAGAAGGGGGGGGAAGAGAACTATCGTATGGTTAAAAAATAAAAAAAAACACAATACGATAGAAATGCTCATAAGATGCAGTAATCGGATTGATTATTTGGGGGGGTTGGTGATGCGTATCTTTATGATGTGAACATTAACATAACAAAAAGGACTTTATCAAACATGTCTGGAATTTGCCAACACAGCCTTCATTTTGCCTGATATGATAGGTTTACTAACAGTTGTTTTGTAGAAACAAAATCACAAGTAAACTATCCCATTTCCATTTCTCATTACATGTAGGATCATTTGAAGTGTTTTTTGTCTGTCTGTTTACTTGTTTGTTTGTTTGTTTGTTTTGAGTCAACTGCACAATATCATTAAGTCATAGGAATGGCTAATGACTCATTTCTGGAAGCATATCTTCCTAGTGAAACGTTTGCTGGAATCTATGCCTATTGTACTATTGGCATTGCTAAATTGTTAGATGTAAAAAAAAATCACAATTGTTGAAATGGTGAAGGAGTTTATTTTATGCCAGCCGTTTCACATAAACACCCCTGAGAGTTGATTTTCACTGCCGAATTGGCCGTGAGCACATCAAGGGAAATGCAGTGTCCGAGACTGCTTATGGGTATCAACTTATATTTCTTCCACTTTATCCACTTAAACAGCAGAGTATTGACTGGAGCGCTTAACCACTTTCCTCAAGGGTGTAACACCAGGGGTCCTCCTTGGAAGTGAGCCTGCCACTTCTGGGTCATGAGTTCCTTAAACGCTCGGTACTATGTCCTTACAAAACTTATGCATTTAAATTGGCGTCAAATAGCTTTGTCCACATTCGTGCTTAATCCAAATAATCTCTCCAAGCTCATGTTAAGGGTGAGGTGTAGAACCTGCTCCAAGCCTGTTCCTTATGTGCTGCATTTCTCCAAACTCGGATCGAGCTGCTGGCCTGCGTTTTCTTACACGCTTTTTAACGCGCATGCGATGCTGTGGACTCTGCTCATCCGGTTCAAGTCAAGTACTGCACTTAAACCGGCAGCCTATTAGTTATAAGTGTTATGAATCATTTAATCCCATGAAATCATTTGTTATTATATTACTTCCTCTCATTGTTTTGCTGAAGACATTGTCTACTGATAATAAACAGTTTTGTCTGTATACACCGCTTAATTATTTTAACCAGTTCTCCGTTTATAATGATGTAGCAGAAGCAAATCGTGTGCACTATTTATCGAGAACTTTTCGCTTGCAGTGCTGGAGACACTACAGTAGAGTACAGTCCACTTGCGGTCATTCACTCATCTATGCACCAGAGTAAAGTAACTCACTTAAACACTACATTCAGTGTTGAGCCACCAATCATCCAGAATAAATGCATGTCTTTTGCGTGTGAGAGGAAACCCACCCAAACACACAGAGAACATGCAAACTCTACACAAACCAAGTAGAGATGGAACCTATGTCCTCCCGCATCTGCAGCGCCACCATGCCTTTTTATTTCAGTAGTACCCAAATAATCACTGCTGAAATAGATGGCAGAACAGGAATCTGAACAGTGAAAGTTGTGACTGTAAGAATACAAAGTGGATGAGTGGGAGGTGAAACACATTATTTTTAACAGTCATATCTGTGGCTTTGTCTGAAAAAAAGACAGGCAATATAGTGTCCAGCTGGATGCTCCTAGTTTTTGGTTCCCGCTGCTTATTCACAAACCCTTTTGGTGATCATTAGACTAGAGTCCCACTCAGTGGGGTCAGATCTGACCCAATTTGGCTTTTCACTCATCATCTCCAACAGCAGCACTTCAAAGCCTTCCAGAAACCCCACTTCTCCCAGCACTGAGGACAAACATTGTTATAGTCCTCATCCATATTTTTTTCCAGTATGAGACCCTCACCCGTCAGCGGCCGCTGCATGGGAGTACAGACATTTATCAACGTTTCCCTTTCGTCCTCCGCGTCCGCCAAACCTTACGCGGCTTAATGAGGTCTTGAAAGAGGAGATTGGACCGCGTGGCGCCCGTCGCTTTGACCAGCGGTCCAATCACCAAGAGGATCCTGGTCACCACCATGCCACGTTTCCTCAGGCAGATATGTAGGTCAAAGAACATTCATCTATCACAGCGGGGAAGCAGATACCTCTTCGAGTTCAGGAGAGCGGAAGCCGACCGAAAACCTTTCCTCTGACATTGTTTGTCGTCCAAGGTTGTGTGAACACATATAGGCGTGTAAGGTTTGCACAGACCTCTGTAACTTGCGTATGTGCATTAAACCAGACTACCCCGGACAGTCTCCTTCTCGAGGGGCTGTTGCGTTTTATTTACTGTCGGTAAGACTACAGGTTGTTTGCAAGAACATTTCGATCAGAGTAAACTTTATGATGCATGCAACAAATCTCACAGACTTATTTTGTTTATTACTGGATTTTTAAGTGTCACTCCACCTCAGTGTTACACAGTGCTTGGAGCTCCTGCAAGTACAAAAATCCCCAAATAACAAAGATGCTGTTTATCGTGGGTCTTATTTGCTCTGAAAGATCTGTCCTTGAAAGAGCCGGGCTCACGCAGGGATGTCATCGTAAAACCCTAAAGCCGGCCGCTGTTGTGCGCAAACAACTGTGAGCCGCCTCTGTTTTTTCAGTCTCTCCCCAGTTCTGTCTTCCATGCAAAGTTGTGATGTAAACGCGGACGGAGCAGAACAGCTCCTTATACTTTTGTCTTGTTAATGCGGCTCCACAGAGATCAGTAAACGGATTGCCACTGCTGCGACAGCCAAAATATACTGGCCTTTTTCCCCATCGTTCATATCTTCACCGAGACATCTGAGCATCATGGCAGCGTCTTCCTGCTACCTGAAAACAATCCCTAACACACCATCAAGTGGACGGATGAAATTAATTTCAAAGGTCTTCCACCCTAGGCGAAATGGCACTTTCTTTTTTGAACCCTTCTGTATCTCGCAGGTATTTGGTTTATGGTTTGTTTTTGTGTCAGTTATATTATCTTTTTTATGCCTGAATTTCCCCCAGCCATCTGTCTGAAAGATAAAGGGAGAATACAGTTGTGTATGCATCAGTGTGCAGCACAGTTTGTTTTTGGACGGCCTAATTTGGATTACAGGGGATTTGTGAGCTTGCTGTGTAGCGGGTCTGTGTTTGATTTGGCTGATACGTGTGCCATTTGATTTCTGCGGAAGCCTCCTTCCTCAACGTAAAGGAAATGACAAAAAAAAAAAAAAAAACCGACCAGAAACATTGTCACCGAATTGAAGAGAGCTCCCCGAATTTTTAAAAGTTTAACAGAGGAGTCTTATGCTTGTTTGCGTTACCTTTTATTTCTTACTGACATCATTCTATTCTGATGCTCTTGATGCTCACGCACACACACCCTCACACCCACACACTCGTACAGACAACTTCCGGTTGTAGTTTTGTCTCTTATTGACACTTTTATTTATTTTACTGCCTGTTCTTCCAGAGTGACTTACAATTTTAAACTACTTTCACCAATTTGTACAGCAGTTTCATAGCAAAGCCCTCACTCAGGGATACTGTAGAAGGACTTGGTGTCCGAACCCAGGTCCTTCAAGTCAAAAGGTTGCTCCAGCCATAACACCACCCCAGGCCCATGTGTTGCTCAATTTGGTAAAATAGGCTCAGTTTTTAAAGTAATTCTCAGACCTCATATTTACGTTGCTGAAATGCAGTCTGATCTACAGGTCTGGAATCGGTTTCATTTGTGCAAGAGTTTTGAATTAACTCCCAAGACACATGTATTTTCTACCTCTTAATATAAGCATTTCATCCGATCAGATTGTTCTAAGCAGAACAGTAAGTATCACAGCTTTTATAAGATTTAATACTGTTATGACATATGTGGTCCATGAGTGCAAGAGTACAGATAAGGCTAAGTGCTGCATGGCACAAAACACTGTATTTTTGTAAAAAATCCATTTACCCAGTGGCTTGACCAAAGCCTCTTAGGTTTATGCAAAAGGAAACAGGATCTCAACATTATATTTCTGTGATTCAAAGTAAAAGCAAATGCGCTGCTCAGGTTTAAAGTAGATGTGCTAAATTTGTTTATATGATTTTCAGAGCTCTGCCATGGGCTGGCATCTCATCTAAGGTGCACCCTGCCATTTGCTCCGTGCTTCCAGAATAAGCTCCAGATTGCATTAGAAGGTGCTTATTGATGATGAATGAATTAATGATTATTAGGCCTAATACAGCTTATTATTTAAAGCAGTGCTGGCTGAAAGTTGCTTTCTATATTTCTATCTTCTTCATTTGTTGAAGACTTCTTTCAAAATCCACTGTCAGCCAGAGTTCTTACAATGATGCTGGACCGTCATTTTCTAGTTTTGAGTGTGATTACATCCAACCAGAACAAACAGTGATGACAACATGGAGACCTAGGGATTACAGCACCTCCTCACATAGAGGTCAGTCTATACCTCCATAAGAGGCCACATGTCAGGCTTCCCAGCCAACAGCGCTCTTCCTCTGAAATA
This sequence comes from Arapaima gigas, assembly GCA_900497675.1. NCBI lineage: Eukaryota > Metazoa > Chordata > Actinopteri > Osteoglossiformes > Osteoglossidae > Arapaima > Arapaima gigas. Next base: position 8,675 of record UFQX01001575.1, on the reverse strand, counting down.
AAATCACAGGTGAGGCCTTTTGTCAGACCCTGGCCATCTCCAGAAAGCCAGCAAGGTCAAAACTGAAAGGAAACACACACATAAACTGACAGAGGAATCACAGAGCCTCTAAAGTACTTTGACAAGACCACAGCCAGGACAAGCTAATGACCCATGTAAGCCCCTTTGATGTGAGACATTAATAAAGCTGTACATTAATCTGTAATGCAGTTTGTACCATCTTTTAAATGTGTTAAACTAGAAATGAAGGAATTGTGTTTTTTGATTTTGTTTCTTCTTCATTATGCATATAAAATTATGATTGATCATTTGTATGGACGAGCTTGGCATTCAAAATGCAATAAAAAATACGTAGCTCTTGATGATCAAACCTACTTGGTAAACAATGCAGGAGTTATAAAGAACACGATTTAATGTCGGTTGGATATCTAGAAAGGGAAAAAATAATGTAGGTCCTCCCTTTAAAATGCTGAGTTATTAATATCCGTCCATTTTTTTAGTAACTGTATTGTGATGATGCTTATTATCTACAATATGATCAGCCTTCCTTCCACAACAAAGTGCTGTTTCAGATTTCTTTGAAAGGAAATTGTGAGGCTTAAATGATCATTTTCCTGCTTCAAGCCCCCTGAAGATGTCCATTTTCGCTAGCAACCTGAATTGGTGTCACATCGCTGTTCGCTGTTGATAAACAGATTTCGTCCGATTGGAGGTGGTCCCACATTTATGCCTCTAAAGGGAGGAGGGGTATGGGGGGAGGGTGGTATAAAACCTGTAGCATGACAGTCCAAAATGGCCTAACTGTGTTTCCCACTTAAATGAGAATATAAAAGCCTGTGCGTGGGCTGCTGGCAGACAGTGCCCGCTGCGTCCCCTACAGGGAATTTTGGCTTCCGGCAGGCACGGACGTTGCGCTCAGTCTCACACTCGATGCTCCATTCGGTCCCTGGTGCAAAGCTGTAAACCTGCCTCCAGTCGCTGTCGGCCCTATCTCTCCGTCTACAGCTGTCCCAGCACCATCGGCAGTTCCGGCTACCTGCTCTCTGGCGCACCCCTTGGAGCCCATCTGATAAGCATTTACGGCTCTCTGCTCAGCTCTGCTGACCATTGCCGGTAATGGCTGTGCCCCCTCCCAACCCTCAAAGGCCGTCATCTGCAGTCTCCCTGCAGCTCCTCCAACCCGTTTTTATTCTGCTCCAAATAAAACTTGTGTTTCTCACAGGCCAGAGAACCTTCACTAACAGGAAGTGGGCTCCAGCACAAAGTCCTCTGCAAATACGTTTCTTTTTTCTATCTGACCATGAAGTTTCGTGACAACTGGACTGGATGGAGAAGCACATTGCAGCTCCACACTGACTTTTGCGTCAGCTGGAGATGAATGACAGCTCATCCCTTTTCCACTTGATCCCCCTCCAGTCTCATACATGTAATTACGGGCTCCATCTTTTCCTTGTTAATGAGCACATTCTAAGACCCCAGCTGAGGAAGTCTTATTTATGAGGACATTCAAACCAATGATCAATTTAATACCCAATAATTATGAACAGCAAATAAATCTCTCCTTTCTATTGCAATTTACATTTGTCAGAACTCCATTTATGATACAGTAGGTCAATTTTGAGGAGCTGAATGCATTGTATTTTATTCATTTTATTTTTTAAATTTTGGTTATGTGCATATATTTCAAAGAGAGCACTAATTTGCTTGCTGCTTTTGAAAAGTCTAGTTTATCAGGGTGAATGAGAGCACTGCAGTCTGGTGCTGCTGAGGACTTTGGAAAACTCTGGTTAGTTTGCTGTGCCACACAACCCAAGTCTGTTACATAAGAACCACCTGTGAAGTCAATGTGAAACTCCACCGCAAGCAAAAACCCAAGATCTAAGGACACCTCGAATGCAAAGCAGGGGAAGGAAGATGGCAGCAAAATGTGCTGAGATTCAAGGTGGCTTCACTCTACTCTTTGGTGGTGACCGCTTGATAACTGGTCCCTCTAAGGAGGGCTATGAGCCAGTCCAGATAGGAATTAATTTCGATATATTAGAAAAAAGAAAAAGATGTCCAAAAAGCAGCTCATCATCAAACATGCAAGAGAACTCCAGGATAAAAAATTGCTTTTAACTACAGCATTTATGCATAAGAAGATAGAATTATGATTATTCAAGGTTTTAAGCAAAAAGGACTCTATTTATAAAGGGAAGAAGTGTGTGTGTGTGTGTGTGTGTGTGTGTGTGTGTGTGCGCGCGTGCGCGCACATACACACGGGTATGCTTTTGTGTATACGCCATATCCTAATTTTTGCTATAATGGCTCTTGAAAATGAATACCTACATATCAGTATCTGAATGGAAACTTTTGGTAAAACAAATTTTTATCCATAAAAAAAAACAAAATGGGAATAAAAATCAAAAGAAATGTTAAAAATCTTAAAATGAATACTATAAGTACTGCACAACCTAATTTAATAAAATGATGCTCTATATAGTGTAATAAACTTCATTGTGTACTGTTACAAATGTATCCAAAGCCAGATGCAGGCATGCATTTGTGTTATCAGCTGTTTCTGCCCGTTTTGCTTTGTATGAATACGTTTGTGCCAGATCACCACATCTATTGCAGATTTAATTTTTTTTAAATAAACCTATTTAGTGAAATTCCTGTTGTTGTGTCAGACAGAAGCAGATGCAGCAGGTTACTTTGACACATGTCTTTATCCCCTTGATTAAACATCTTATTCCACTGAACTCCTACTGCAAACTACACCATGCACCATCTCATCTCCCGTGTGTAATGCAGTGACACTGGAGGGGACTAACATATGAAATGTCCTCTACTGTACATGCTGCACCATGTGTTATAAACATTTAACTTAATGACAACATTAAGTGTTTTCTTATTACGTAACTGGTGTTTACAGTGTTTATCATACTGGAGTTCTGAGTTAATAGCTATATAGGTGTTTTCCCATGGACTGGGGCGCATTGTTTATTTGTTTTCTCTCATTTAAATGGGAAATAGGCACTCAGTGTCTGACAAATTTGGTATTTGATGCTTTCAGGGATGAATTGGATTTGGATACCGAGAAATTACTGTACACAGAGTATATAACCTGTCACTGAAAAACAAACAACTAATAAATTTTCACCACAACTGTGGATTGTAACAAGAAAGGGACCCAGACAAAGACTAGTGCATAGACTTCAGCCCAAAGCAAACGTGATGAATTAAAAGCATTTACATTTCTGGGATGAGTTTTGTGAGAGGTGAATGGGGGTGGGGGCTGGCAGTAAAATGAAAGACAGAGCTTCAAAGTTAGGTGCATCAAATAGAAAATACAAAAAAGTTTGTTTTTCTGTTTTTTTGACATCCCAGGAGCCTTCTGGGTTTATGCTTTTAACAATCATTCCTGTTTGGTAAAAAAAGAGAAACAAGAACAAGTCACAGAAAAAAGGTTTAGGGTGAAAGTGATGTTTTTTAATGGTGGGAAAAGTGATATTTCCTCAGCAAGAGGCCTCACTACTGTTCTCTGCTGCATTGTTGTTAAATGTAACCTTGCTGTTGTGCATTAGCCTGAAAGCAGTTCATATAAAGCTTTTGCAAAGCTACTTGCATATGTAAGTGCTGGTCTTTCTCTAAAACTTACCAAGTGCTTTGCCATTGATTACAAGTTCAAAAAAAACTGTTTTTCTTCTCAATGTCGTCATTTTCGGTTGTTAGCTTTACTGAGTTTCCTTTGCAGCCATGTTATAATATAACAGCAACAAACTGCCAGGGTCCAGTAAACATCCCTGCATTTTTTTCCTATTGTGTTTAGCTATGACTGGTAAAAAGGTTCCAGTCTCGAACACTTGATAGAAGCAGGAAAGAAACTATTGAGCATCTTTCCACGTTGAGGTTAGACCTCGATTGATTGCAAATGGGCTCATAATGTTTGTCGGTTCCGCACCACAATGCCGCTCACCAAGTGTGTCTCTGAGCCTTGTGGCTGTAGGGAGGCACCATCAATTCAGAGCTCATGGTAGCTCCTTTCCTGAAAGATTTTTAGGCCCTAATTGATAATACAAATCCAAAACCTCACCTTTCCATCTCAAATGGAGACAAAGATCTGCCTCATTCACAGCTTTTATCTGTGGCTGTGGAATTTTTCAAAGTCATAATTTCTGCAAAAATTGCAGTCTTTTATGGTAAAACCCAAGTATATATTTCATTCTTAGTACCTTTATTATTGTAAAAATTGCATTAATATCATTATATAAATCAATGCTGTTTTTTTTCTTAATACAGCATGTGCAAATTATAGCGTCTTGAAATTTATAAGTCGTGCCATGACTGGAATAATCTAGAGTCACCACTACACTTATCGGATATCAGAATGTCTTTCTAATAACTGTCGTAGGATTTAAACAAATGCAGTCATTCATCTAAAATCACTGCATCTGCATGTTTTTGTAAAGGTTTTGACCTTGGTATTGATATGTTTGTGGCTGTGAAAAGAAACATCTCAGTGGAGTTAAGATTTAATATTTTAAAATTTTCTGAAGGTGCAGCATAGCCAACATAGTCATTCCAGTAAAGCTGTAAAACAAATACATTTCAAGCCTGCACTTTAACTGCAGAGAAGTAATTGCATTAAGGGGTCTGAAGGTTAGAAGTATATTCAGTAAATGTCTTGTTCCACAGCCCAAAACAGTGTAGAACAGAAAAGTGAAAAATAATAGAATAATGGAGAATGTGTTGATTTAAACATTAAAACAGCTTTAAAAAACAACTAATAGTACTACCTCCCATAAAGTTTCAGTATTTTTATGTACATTTTATTACTATTCAAAAGGTGTCCAATTCTCAGGTTTCCTGAAGCGGAATTACATTTCATTTGCAGTTATTTAGTGGCGAATGACAGCAGTTTGGGTGGAAAGGAGGCAACTCTGTGTAGCATTGTAGCTTTGCAGGTTCTGGTCTGTGGATGTGGCTTTAAGTTTGACTGTGAGGAGTTGGCATTTTACACCTGTGGTAGTTAAATTTTTCCTCCCACAATCCAAGGACACGAGGTGCCCTACGTGTGTGAGACTGAATGACTGTGCAATGGATGTGTGTCACACGCAGGGTTTACCCTGCCTCATGCCTAATGTTCTCGGGGCTTGTTCTGCACCACTGCAACCCTGTATTCCACCGGCAGTCGTATAACAAATGATTTAGATATAAGTGCAAGTGCCACATATACCTGTCACAAGAATAAAAAAACCTTAAACTCCCCGCTGAACCAAGAATTACAACTTTTACTTTTTATTTATTTAACAAAACTGAATGGATCGCAGTGAGGAGTTCTCAACAACAGGATCAAATAGAAGGCGGGTTAGACCCTTTCGGTCGGTTTTCCAAAATGTGTTAATTAAAGGGATGCGGAAATTAACTTTGTCTTTCTGAATTTAAGGGAGTTTTGGCCTTCAAATATATCCTTTGATGTTGACGTGAATCAAAAGCAGGAGCGCCTTCTACTTTTTTATGAACACCCGATTTCTCGATGCCAACACATTTAGTGGTCGGACGAAAAATCGGCCAACCAAATGCGTGATTTCCTCTGCATTTTGAGGTTTTTCACCTGCATCCTTTTCTGGAAAAAGCATATTGAATTAAGAATAATGTGTTAATCTGATCCTATTTAGGACGTGGTTATAGTCATTATCATCCATACACTCTTGATCAAATCCAGTGACATGAAGGGAAACGCAGGGGCTGCAGGCAGACATGAAGATATTTACCCTGAATTAATACAGTAAAATTCACTGCTGCGTCAATGGGCAAATTTTTGGGAAGTTCTTTGACTTCCGCTTCATTTTGTCTGGGACAAATAAATGTTGATAATAACATTGTTGATTACGTAAAATCACAGCATCGGATTTGGTGATACTGTGTCTGTAAAGATTCAGTGAGTAATGAGTTTAAAAATGTGTTCAGTTTCGCATCAAATTTCACATATTTTTTCAGACCAGAAAAGTTTGGTAACATAAAAAATAAGTCTAGAATTTTTCAATTCCCAGAGGCAAACACTTCATTTTTTTTTTATCTGGCAAATTTATGCCTGTTGTTTACTTTACGGTCCTCATTCAACTTGATTTGTAGAAATTATTTTTCTAATATTTTTCATGTAAGTCTGTTCAGATATTTTTATGTAACGGTTACTGGTTCTGCAGACTTAGGATGATTTCCAAATTTCGTGTCCTATATTTTGTTAATTAAAAGTTTTAAAGTTATACTTTATGAGGCAACAGTTTAACCTCTGGTATGTTGCTTAAAATTCATTTTGCCACAGTATGTGTTTGCATTGAGGCGATATTAAATGAGTTTCTCAGTTTCTGTGGTTTTTTTACCCCCCTTTTGTCCCAATTTAGTCATTCTCAATTACACAATTTCAATGTCTCCCCCCTCGAAGCACAACACCCACGCTGGGTTGGGAGGGATGAACAGTGGCACAGACCCCCAGCGTGTGGGTGCCTGCTGGGAACCTCCTGCTTCTTTTCACTATGCGGGCTATAGGCTCCATCCGGCGCTATAACACACTCGGAGGAGACGCGATACGCTGAGTTCCCCGCACAACCCTGCAGGTACCCAGCTGACCTTAGGTGTTGCCGTGAGCAACGAGAGGAGGAGAATCCTAGTCACCTCACCCACCCTAGGGATCACTGGCAAGTGTGTGCTCCCTGCACCCCCCGATACATAGCAAGAACTCACACTCAGGCCCAGCTGCAGGGCACACAGCAGTTTTACCAGAGTGCCACAGGGGAGGCTGTTCTGTTTCCATCTCCTTGCTTGTTTGTTTTCTGTTCCCTAGTCTGTTGAGCTCTGGCTCTAGAGAATCAGTGTTCCAAAGGCAGGTTCACCCAGCCTGTACGCAGCGATCATATGCAGCAGGATATTGTCAAAGCATCCGATCGTCCCGCAGTCCCGGGCTTCGGTGTCTCACGCCGGATGGCAAATTGGCCCTACGTTAGCGGAAGACCATGCATTAGCGCTTTGGATGTCAGAGGATATGTGAACAAAGGCGCCATCAGTCATGGGCACCGCAGTAATTCATTCTACTGCTGAGTGTGCACACAGAGATTGGTGGTTGGGGAAGTGCAACTCATACTGGGGTAAAACAAACTAACCGCTGGCAAAGGAAGCGGAAAATTAAGAATAAAGAATGACTTACAGAATGACTGACAGGTGACGTTACGGTGCTGGCAATGTGCTGGGATATTAGGCCACGTTTCAGACGACTATTACCTAAATTGACAAAATATTATTTGTTTTGTTTCAGCGCAAAGACAACCGCTGTCATTTGGGAGCAGCATCATTTGTGGGAGCTCTACTTCATTTCACTAGCGATTCTTTCAAAAATCACAAGCCTTGGATTTAGAATCACATTTTCAAGAAAGAAAAAAGTGCCTCTCGATTGCGAAGGTTACAGTGCTGAGGATGATTGAGGGAGGATCAATCAACACTGTGTTTCCATTTTATCAAAAGCATTTCATTTTCTCTGAAGGGAGAGTCCAATTTACAAGTAAATGGATTTACACAGAAAAATGTGATATGTGAAAATACTAGTAGATGAATGGATTCAGAGAAAAAATGAAATTGCTTCAGTTTTTTTTTATAGACGTAACATCTTGGCATCTAGGCTTCTGCAGCAGATAATGTTTCACCTTCAGATGAACATTCGCAGCTTTGTTAAAGGTTGTATTTTGCTTAATGCACGAAGAATGTTCTCCGTGCAATCTGCAGAAATGATTTGCGTAGTCGTGCACGTTTGACTAGATCGTATGGCTTTATTATTGCATCATAATTTTGATGTTTAGTGACAAATGATGTCAAGGATTTTAAAAAAACTGCAGCCTCATGTATAAGTGCACACAGAGGATTGTATAAATGTTAATATGAGATGTTGCACAGCAGCACACTGTGCATCCTTCACTGTTTACAAACAAGCCAGATGCACAAGTAGCATTTCAGTTATCTAACATGCACATATGTGCTTCTAGAAGGCATTGGGTTTAAAAAAATTTCCCAAATTAGTTAACATTTTAGCATAGAATTTTATATATCCCTAGATCATAATTTACAGTTCGGAGCTGAATTATCTGTGCTGTGAAAAACAACCTGCCATACTAATTCAGGTTCATATTTTAGATGCTTTTCATGTGTTCTGCAGCAAGGCTTCTGAAGGGGCTTGAACCTGCAGCCTTTATAATATAATTCTGCTGCTCACCACGAGGTGACTGTTGCCTAGTTATACACCCGTGTCAGTTATTGCTTTACCAATGCCAGTTATTTCTTTGGACACGGTATGCAGAAATATGAGTCACTCAAATGCTTGGGTAAGCTGAGGGATGAAGGAGAAAAGGACGAGCCACAAACAGATGGACTGACCCATTCACAGCAACAGTGGACACGTCCCCTTTAACAATAAAGGCACAAGAAAGGGACAGAACCTCTGGAGGGGCTCTAGATATGTGGTGCCTAGAAGTCAATATCAAATGAATGGCACTTAACAGCAACAAATTATTGTACGTGAAACAGTTTTATGCAGTACTACTTTACTGGTTTGTTTACAAACACTACAAGTATGTGGTTGAGTTTGGGTGTCACGTTGAAAGAGAATAAGCAGACGTGCGCAGGCACAAATGCGATGAACTCCGTTT
>UFQX01001574.1:0-23585 GCA_900497675.1 Arapaima gigas | reverse complement strand
TGAATTCTGAATTATACCAGCAAATTCTAAAGGAAAATGTCAGGACATCTGTTCGTGAGCTGAGTCTCCAACGACCCCAAGCACACAAGTTGTTCTTCCAAAGAATGGTTAAAGAAGAACAAAGTTAAGGTTTTGGAATGGCTAAGTCAAAGTCCTCACCTTAATCCAATAGAAATGTTGTGGAAGGACCTGAAGCGAGCAGTTCAAGGGAGGAAACCCACCAACATAACGNAGGTTTTGGAATGGCTAAGTCAAAGTCCTCACCTTAATCCAATAGAAATGTTGTGGAAGGACCTGAAGCGAGCAGTTCAAGGGAGGAAACCCACCAACATAACGGAGTTGAAGCTGTTTTGTAAGGAGGAATGGTCTAAAATTCCTCCAAGCTGATGTGCAGGACTAATCAACAATTACCGGAAATGTTTAGTTGCAGTTATTGCTGCACAAGGGGGTCACACCAGATACTGAAAGCAAAGGTTCAAATACTTTTGCCACTCAGATATGTGTTATTGGATAATTTTCCTCAGTAAATAAATGACCATGTCTAATTTTTTTTACTTATTTGATTTGGTTCTCTTTATCTACTTTTAGGACGTGTGAAAATCTGGTGTAGTTTTAGGTCAAATTTATGCAGAAATATAGAAAGTTCTGAAGGGTTCACAAACTTTCAAGCACCACTGTATTGATACCAGCAGCTTGGAAAGGAGCATTACTATATTTTTTGTTTTATGATAAGAAGACCCTTATGATAAGATTGTCATTTTTAAGATTTTTAGCTATCAACAGTAATCAAACATCACCAAACATAATGGTTATTGTGACCTTTAATGAGCAGTTAAGGCTGTTTCACATAATCATGATTAGTCATGTTTCAAAAATCTCCTTAACAAATGGCCTATCCACTACATGTATGCAGGCAACCTTATGAAATTGCACCCTAAAACTTTCTTCTGCCTAAGCATTCCAGCTCCCACTCACCGTGACGCATCAGTCATAACTGGTGGAGAAGGCAGTTGATGTTCAGGAACGCAAGCACAGAACTCATTGGCATTGGGGATTTGGTATTAACAGTGCACAGCTTTCCACATAGGGCCTTGATTTCTTAAATTCAGTGGCACTGACAATGGCTGACAAAACTGTCCCCTTTACTTTCCCCATGGCTCACACCCCTCTGCCAAAGCAGACCCTGACTTTGCCAAATGGATTTACAATCATTAGCTTTATTACTGGTTCATAATGTGATTTGTTCCCTCCCATTACCTATCAGGTGGACCAGAAGCCCACCTGCAGTAGTGCTGAATTTGAAAAAAGATTACTGCCAGGCAGAACTCAAAAGCTTTCATCTTTTACTTTTGTAGGAGTAATTCTGCTCCCTTTGTCTACAAAATGATGGATTTTACTGTCCCATTTCCTGTCCCATGTACAGTAATGTACATCTTGAGGATGAAAATGAGATTCCCTATAACACAAAACTGGGGTGCCTCAATTCCACCGCTGAAGCCTGGTCTTTCTCAACCAGCGTGTGCCAAAGCCTTGGGGATTCTTTCCACATTACTGGATCCAGAAATAGCAGTCTGAAGTATAACTTTAAGATGCTCCTTGCAAAGCTGACAGTGGTGCACAGATTAAATCTGATCCTTTAAAATATGCTTTAAAGCTGCTGATGGCACATTTTTTTAAGTCCTTGGCATATTAATTTTCAAATTGGAGCCAGGAGGTAGTGCAAGCTCCCATTTTGCACTCAAAGGACCCAGCCTGGAATCCCACTCCCTCTATTCATACTTCTGATCAAGATGCTTACCTTGAACTTCTCCAATAAATATGTAACACCAGTGCTGGGAAGCAGACACGTGCAGGCACAAGCTGACGATCTTTGTTTATTGTGGAAGGAGGTTCCAAAGACGTGGTCACAAAACAGGCAAGGGTCGAATCCAGTAGTCAGTACAACACAGGCAAGGTAACAAGCAAGGATGAGGCGTAGGCAATAATCAGACAAAAGCACAGGTTGATATCAGTTGAGGCAAACAGGAGAAATGCTCAGTATGCTATGACACGTCATGGGCAATAGTTTGCGGGGATTACTGATAAATACAGATGTACTTATAAGGGCTGGTAAACGAGGAACAGGTGTACAGGATCAGTCATCAGGCAGGACGGAGTCCGGAGCAGGGGGCGTGACAAAATATTTTCGTACTATATACGCAATAAATAATTAGAAGTGGGATTCCAGGCTGGGTCCTAGTAGGATAGCTAGAGTCCTGGAGAAAAACATCAAGTAAAATAATTTTCTATTTTTTTGGCCCTTGTTTATTCTTTTGACTGGGTCCTTTTTTGATACAAACAATTGATCCATGTATCTTGCAACAAAATGGAAAATATTTTATGATGCAGGAGGAGTAATGGAAGATGTTAAATACTGTGTGTACTCACATTCTAGAAAAAAAAAGAAATACTGTCATATTTATAAGCCAGTGACAGCCACTGTTATTTTGATGTAGTGTGGAAGCCTTCAGATATAATTTTGCACCCTCTAATCTTGCTGCAAGTTGTGAATAAACACTTTTTGCCACTGTTTCTAGTCTCTGGGGAATAATTTTATATGCTGCGGAGGCTTCAGTGTAAACAGAAGGGAATGAAAGAAACTGGACAGCTGTGTTTCATATTAAATCTACACTTGCTGGAAAGTTTAGGAATATTTACTGCAATAAGATGTACAACGTGCATGTATGTTTTTTTTAAAGTCCCCCTCCTACAGATGGCTGCAAGAAGGCATTAGTTGAACTCCAAACATACATTGTCTTTGCTTAAAAAAAATACAATATATGTAAAATAAAAGCTTAGGTTATCATTGCTCTGTATATTCATATTGTTCATACAGAGAATGCAACCTTGGCACTTCACATTGATGGTCTGGGGTGGACTTGAATAGTAAAAGAAAACCATGTGGGTGTTTACAGCCCCAGGTATCTGTTTCTAGAACAAAAAGTTCTGACCTTTGCTATAGGATTATCATGATTAGGATGTTGACTTTATCATGGAATTTCTGGGTCGATATCTCTCTACTTCTGCTTTCTACTCATTCATTTCCAACAAAGCAGAAATGCTTTGGCAATAATGTGTTCTTAGTAGTTCTTCCCTTGGTTTAATAAGCCTTTTGGTTTTGTGTTGTTAGTTGCTATTAGGAATGACCTGTTATGCATTTGCACAATCAGTACCTGAAAAAAGGTTGAAAGCAACAACACATTAAATATTGTTGAATTTCTGCAGATACTAGGTGATATTAACAATATAACTTATATACTGTATCTCTACATCTATAGACTTCACTCTGCTATTTATGTAAAGCTTTGTTTTTCAAGCCACAGACTTGAAATTCAGCACAGAATTACTTCTGACCCTCAGTGCTATGATTCATTAGTTGAATGTCCTAACCATATTATACATTTTAAACAATTTAAGATAAGGTACTGCACTCAATTGTTCTAACAGTGGCATGAAGTATTATTTGAGGTTGTAAGTCTAGATCCTTAAACTTATTCCCAATATACTGGTACAGTTCTAGTTACTGGTGATAGTAATCCATTGGTCATATTTATAGCCCCCACCAATTTGTCTTGAAAATGCTTAGTATACAAATGTTAAACACTGCCAATTTTCATTTATGTTTGTATACTCTTGGGTATCTGATCATTAGCGCCTTGGTTCCTTAAACAGCTCTATGTATTTGCTTTCACCATCAATATTTAATTCCTCACTGCCAAAGTGCCTCTGCCACTGCTACTGCCCCACTGCATCTTTAGCTTCTGTTAGGTAATGTGGTGGATATTTCAAAACCAAATGTATACAATAATATATACTTTAAAAATCAACACTTTCTGATACTTTTGAAGGGTGTTGTGTAAAATTCACACTGAACATACTGATGTCAGTTGTTAGTCTTGGACTCCCTTTTCACATTGTTGCCACTGTTACCTTGGCAGTCAAATTTTTTTCGAATTAATCCACAGTTTCCATTCTGACACATTGGGATGTTTTTTTTAAAGAAAAAAATAAACAATAGAAATGTATGGCAGGCTCTTGTTTTGAGATGAGATTAAGTGATACTATGAGATGGACGATATGTAGTTTAAGAAACTGTGCACTAGTGGCAACTAAAAATTACTTTTCCTTTGTATTATAAAATGCTAGTTTGCATAGTAATGAACATTTTGTACCAGTTATAAAGGGACAGACCAAAATTTGTCCCATGGATAATTAAAAAAAAATTGTAGGAACTTTCCAGGCTAATAAACAGCCAACTTAGCAGAAAGTGGTCGAACAAGTGGAGAGACACATTCATCGGTCACTGGGTTGTATAATGGGAAGGCTATGGCTTACTATAGACTAAAAAGGGGGAAAGCCCTCATGCTTCTAAGCAGTATACATGCAGCCATACCTGTAGATAAACCCAGAAATAATGTACGATGAAATAAAAGTTTTCTAGGCCATGTGATTGATTGGCCATGTCATTCTACTTAATATAACATATATTCTACAAACTCCTGGTCAGACAGCAGTGATGTTCATATCAGTAAGTGATAGCTCTCATTTACACTGTACACAAAGTATTAAGTGTCACGGGCCTGAAAGAGTGATACTAATTAATCAAGGTAATTCTGAGCCGTCGCTAACTAATGACTGCTGTTCACCCACAAATCAGTTGGTGATCTAAAGTTGACTGCATATAAATATAATTATGTCACTGTCTTTAAAAATGTAAATGAATATACCAAGAACTGGAGTAATGCTGGAAACAAATTTTATTTTAAGCCAACAGTAAATAACAGCAGTGGGTGTTTTAAGTAGAGCTGGACGATAAGAATAGAAACTAACCATGGCATCTACAGTATTTTAGATTGAAACAAATGTCATATGCTTGTAACACCTTGCTTGATATGGGAGTTTTTTTTAACCTTCTCTTCGTGTCAGTATTACAGTGATGGTCCGATATGAGGAAATAACTTTAACCGAGCTCAGCTGTCACGCTGAAGGAAGGGCGCAGACACATGCAAGTGTAAGTGAAGAAATCCATTTATTGCCAAAAGGAGATTCCAAAGTCGTAGTCAGAAAACGGGAGTGGGTCAAAACCAGAAAGTAATTCAATACAAGCATCAAAGCAGATAAGGATTAAACACAAGTGAAAGCCGTAAGACAAAGCAGGTCGGTAACTGGAGTGGCAAACAGACAGAATGCTCACTACATATGGGATCATGGCAATATCTCGCAAAGATCATTTCAGACAGACAGGTATTTATAAGTCTTAGTGATAGCCAGGTGCATATGATCAGCAATCAAGACCAGCGGAGTCAGGACCAGGGGGCGTGACATCAGCAAATGAAAATAATTTGGTTATGTTGGGGGGGTGGGGAGTAAATTGTGATGGCATAAAATTCTGATGTTTGTTGCAGCAGTGCAATGCCCCAAATCACGGCTTACGACCTTCAATGAATGTTCACATCAAAGTTCAGAATGGGTATATTTCTCTCCTGTAAAAAAAATCCAGCAGAGAGGGCAGTGGAGACTGGCCAGATTGCTTTGAGTTGACAGGAAGGCTACAATGACTCAATAACATCAGCGGTGGGCAGAAAAGTGTCTCTGAATCCCAGACATGTCACACCTACCTTCAGATGGGGTATAACAGTAGAACACAGGTTCCACACCTGTCAGCCAAGAACAGAAAGAAAAGGCAGTTGGCACCGGCTCACCAAAAGTGGGCACAAAGATTGTAAAAATGTCAACTGGACCGATGAATCAGTTTCTGCTTGGACAAGCACATGCTAGGGTCTGACCTTTGTGTAAACAAGAAATCACGGACACAACATAACTTGTTAGTTCAAGCTGATGATCATGTGAGGAATGTTTTCTTGAAACACACTGAGCTTCTATTACCCATTTAAATGCTTAGTCTTAATTTACCCATCTTCCACTCAGTAAGATGTTTAAAAATGTACTCTGAAGATGAAGTCACATATGATTATATCTTTTGATCCGTATCTCTTGACTCCTTGTCTTACATTAAGGAATCATATAAAGTAAAAGTATGGGGCTTCTGCCCAAGTGTGATTTGGCCCTCTTTTCCTGCCTTAAAAGGACCTGAATTTCTTAACAAGTGTTTTGCATCAACAGTTATCGAAATGCGATTTGTTGAATTTGTCCACAGAAATTGTTCAATTTTACAGTAACCTGATTAAGTTGTGTTTACTCCTGTACCCTAAGTGTGCAGAAAAATATGAAAGAGTTACTATATCAAATGTAAAACTTATTTTTTTTCCAAATGTTTTACCAGTGACCAAAGGAAATTGTCACAGATGTATCATGGTGTTATAACCCAGCCCGCAAAGAGAAAGGAGCCAGGGGGGCAAATGCATGCAGTTTATTCTATAAACACTGCCTGACAGGTTTAGCGGTTTACACCTAAAAATGGCGTGCTGAATACCTTGGCCCCACTGCTGGGAATCCAGGTTCCTCAAAACTGTGTAGGCAAGGCTGCCATCAATGATTTGAAGAGGGGTTGGAGGGAAGAAAGGGCTGGTGATGAATGGTTTGAGGAGGGAGATGTGAAAGACCGGGTGAACCTTCAGTGATGAAGGCAGCTGGAGCCGGTAGGTGACAGGGCTGATTCAGTGGGTGATACAGTAGAGTCCAATGTATCTGGGGGTGAGTTTGTGAGAATCTCTCACTAGGTTGAGATGTTGTGTGGACAGCCAAACCTTGTCATCTCGATGGAACAAGCATCTCAGCCGGTGCCAGCGTTGATGTTGTTATTGGTATTGGGCGTTAGCCTGCTGGATGGTGTGTTGAGCCCTCTCCCAGGGGCACTGGCACCGATGGACCAACTGCTGGCCTGCAGGTATCTCGAGCTCCTTCTTCTTACTCCTCCTTATTATTATAATTTATTTATTAAGTTAGTTTTTTATGTGGAATTGCTTGCAATTATTTCACCGTTCATACAGCTGAGTAATTTGTATTGGAGCAATTCAGACTAAACACCATGCTTGGGGCAACTATAGCAGGACTGGGGATTTCAGTGTGGGTCAACTTGGTTTTTTTCTAGTGTTTCATAATAATAAGATGCTTACAAGATAGTGTCATGTTGCCCGGCAACTTTACTTCATTCTGTGAAGACAAAGGGGACACTGGCAGCTGACATTGAGATAAGACTAAGATATTCGGTGAGACCTTAGTGCCCATTTATCTCTCAGAACCCTGACCTGGTGACCTTGGCCGTGTTCAAGGATAGGAGGCACTGGATTGCACACATTTGGTAGGCCCATCCTAGAGCAAAAGGGAAAGAAATTAAATCTCTTTTCAATGCAATAATGAAGTACAAAGGATTAATGCAACTTCAAAACACACCTATGGTAATTCCTCCTGTGTTTTGTTAGTAAATTGCATCCTGGAACACCTTGAAAATGTGCCACAGTCAACTTAAGTTTGGGGGATAAAACTTCCATTGCTCACTTCAAAAAAGCGCAGTTTAACATTAAAGGCTACTTCCCTGATAACAAAAATAGCTGTGGCTGTGAGACACGTTAAAACCCGTAGTGGTGGCTTCCTGGGGCTAAACTTCTCATTATTTCAATTGAATAGAGCTATTTTTTCATTAGCGACCTCACAGACACGTGACCTTCTGCATGTTTGGATAATCCCCCAAGCTCTCCTGGGCCTCAGTAAGCCTCACTTGCAGCCATGCTGTCACTGCCAATTTGATGCAACATTAGTGACATTCTAGAAAATTACAAAAAGGGCTATGAAGGGACATAAAGCTGACAAAATGTTTCTAACAAGCTGTCACGGGTGTCAGTACATTTCCTTTTGTTAAAAAGGTCTTTTTTTATTGGCTTAAATGCTGTGATGGAAACAGACCACCATAGGTGTTCCTGTAGGCCTGATTGTGCTGTACTCAGTATAATGGGCAGTGAGAACCCTCAAACCCACAGCTGCCTCACCACCAGGTATGTTTCTTGCACCAAATGCCCCCAAAAGTATAAATCGAGTTCCATTGCATCCTTAGAGAAAAAGTACAATTTGCTGCTACAATGAAGAGGCGAGCAGAATTTTTTTAACCTGTTTCCAGGAGCAACACTGAGGGGTTTATAATCAATTTCAGTTATTGTGGCAAAAAAAGACAGAAACAGCAGTGGCAAAGCTAGCAATATTGCAGAGCCCTGTCCACTCAGAGTTCCCATCAGATTTGTTGCAGGTTGGCTATAATCATCTCATTAAAGACAATGATATGTGTCAAAACTGCCTCCCTCTTGCTAAACTATATGACTTGGAGAGATCCCAAATCAAATCTGCCAAGGGTGAAGGTTACACTATGGAAACGCCCCTGAAATGCCCCTTGTGCCTTAATAAGTGGATCATGTCATACGTGTTAAAAACAAGATAACATCAGAGGGTGTGTCACCACAGGAGAAATGAAAGCTGAGATCTCCCACTTGAATCCCAAGGGCACTTTTCCTTGGAGGACGTTGAGTATAGTGGAACGACACGCAGTCATCTGTTTGAGTGGGACTCCTGATCAGGGACGGATCACGGGTTGGTGGGGGCCTTCTTAAGCTCAGAACCCCATGGGGCAGCTGTTGCCTTACTTTGGAGCAGATAAGTCAGAAAATGCTACAAGACCCAGTTAGAATTAATCCCCTCACAGGCTCACTGACTTTGACAGATTTAAAAAACCCAGTTCAGTCCTGAGCACTGACACTGTAGCTTGTTTATATGAATATATCAGGAGCAACTGTGAATAGTGGGAGGACTCTGGGAAAAATAAACGAATATCTCTCCCGCTTGAGAGGCAGCATTACAATGGCTTTCAGAAAGAAAATAAGGAGGCTAGTGGAACAGAAGTCAGTCACTCCATTTGTATTTTCTGTGCTGTCAACAAAAAAAACACAAATGTCCTACATTTCTCACTGTGCAGCAGATAAGCAATAACTTATTTGTCTGTTGAACTATCATTCTTATCAGGTGCAAAAATAAATATACAAAAATAATCCAATGAAAAAAATAAAAATAATTTTAAAAAATGCCATAAAGTCTTGAATATTAACTTCAAAATGTGTTCATTATAAAGAATTTCTTTGGCTTTTTAGTATCATTGCTGGTGTCTTACTTGGCTCAGGTGACTGTTAGTTCAGTGAAAACCTAAAAGTTCCCTGCATGGTTTGTGACTGTATTGCATCTTCCTCCCCCCACTGGCCCAATCAGAATTTCTCAAAAGCATACAGAAACATCAGTATAGTGCAATATTAGCACCTTATACTGGATTTAGATATATTCAGGAGGTTTAGCACTCCTAAGAATCTTGGGGGGAATCCAGGGGGTTTCAGGTTTTAGAGCTTGATGTCCTATTAGGCAAATAAGAAATCCTAATTGTACAGATTTCACATTGGAAGATGCATAAAGTTTCATTCCTGAAGTGTTTTCTTTTTTAACTGTATTTCCATTTTATTTTTGTGTGAATCCCTTTGAGCTATAAAATATGTACAAAAGATGCTATAGAAGTAAAATTATTTTTATCTATCCATCCATCATCCTGGTCAGAGTTGTAAGGGTCTGGAACCCATCCCAAAATCCCTGGGTGCTATGCTCTGAAACAACACCAAAAATGGGATGCACGTCCATCACAGGGTAACCATTCATTGTGCACACACTGGGATTAGATGATGAACAGAATCTTGTCAACTGAAGTGATGTGTGCAGTCTGTCTGTTCCCCCTGTGTTTGCATATGTTTCTTCCAGTAGTTTAGTTTCCTCCCACAGTCCAAAGACATGTTTTAGATTTGTGTTGCCCAATGTTGTGAATGCATTTGCTATACTGTATAGTTAGTTTAGGCAGTGTGTCTAGCACTGTCATCTTGGACAAAGTTGTCAACAAAACACTATGCTACCATATTCAATTTATTGGACCAATTGCTCTAGTGTGGTGACCTACAGAAGTTGAATGGCTGCTTTAATCCTCAAGGCTTTTGCACAATTCATCATTGGAGTTGACTATGAATGCCACCATCTCTGTTTTCAGACCATTGTCTCATGGGCCAGTTGCAGTTTTTTCCCCCTCTTTTTTAATCCTTGATAGCAGCTATTTGGACACTGTGTAGTCTGACTGCTTCTACAGACACTCCCTTATCTGGATGGCAACACTCCTACGTTTGAATTTAATAGTCATTGCTTCATTTTTCCAATTTCTCCCCCTTTGCAACACACCTCTGTCACTCGTGGATCTGGGCCTGCATACCAATGTCCAGATAATCATCCGCATTTGGATGATGCACCATGCACTGTGACTATGTGAATCCATTCAGAAAACATCCTTCATGTTGTTTCCATTTTTTTCAGTGGTGTATATCAATTGAGCAACATATTGTATACTATTCTACAAAAAAGTGTGTAAAATGTTATGAAGTATATACTTATTCCAGTTACTATACTGATAAATATTGAGCTCATCCACCTTGACCTTCTCAGGTGGTTGCATTTTGTTCTAGCACTAATTTGATGAAAAAACCCAGTGTTTAAGCGGAACATGTTGAGTTTGTCCTAATTTTGTGTTACAATTTGTCACAAAGTCATTTTGGTAGCTTGAGGTTGGAACCCTTTGCTGGCCACTGTAGTGCACTAAGGGTATCATCTCTAGTCCTGCAACTTATGTCTATAACTCTTGGTTGGTGTACAAAATTTTTAGTAACAATACATTAGAAGTGACATACAAAGTTGTTAAAGGAATATGTTCATAAAATTGCCCAGGCCACAACCAGATATATTCTTGCTCAAATTCAAGGCAGTTTCTCAGGAATTTAGCTGTACTGTGCCTGTCAAAAAGTTGACCCCAGCTTGGCAGCCTGAGTGATAAAAATACATATGAATCAATAAGGATAGAAAGTTAGGTGGAAGAATAACACGAGTTCCCTACTGCTACCGTTCAACTGGGAAAACAAGGCATCCTATTTCCAGTTCAAAGGTTAACCTAATGCCTTGTTAAAAAGTGTGTGCAAACAAAGCATCTTATAATAAGGTCCGTTAAAATGTATTAAACATGAAAAAATAAATTAGATCTGCTTACATGTCCCTTCATAGTTTTGTGAATCAGAAATTGAATTATGACAAAGGCTATGGCACTTTTCTGAGGGCTCCAACCAGGATTTTTAAAGTTTGCCATACCAGCTCAACTGGACAAAGTTGAACTTTCAGTGCATTTGAGAAACTTATAATAAACAATGTGTTGACTCTTACAGAGTTAAGCTTTAGTCATGGTTCAAATTGTCTTCCTACTGCTGTGGACAGGAAAATCATTCAGGTCAGGAAGACAGATCAAGCCATTACAAAATTGAACAAGAATATATTACAAATCAATGTGGCCTCTTTCCATATTAAATTTAATCTGTCTGGTTCTCGTCCTCCAGACTGTTTCTGATGTCATGTTTAAGAAAACTATTGTAATGTCTGGTGGAATTGTGGCTCCCATCATGCAATGCTCTGTAAATAGTTGGGTTGTCTAACCATGGGAGGAAGCCCAGGGCTCGACAATGACCCTGAGGCTGTGGTGGCTGTACAATAGTTCTGTGGGTGGGTGTGTTGTCTAGCAAGTTTTTGATCCCACAACTCTGCCTTCTGAGCCCTTTATCTGTAACACTGCTGACGCGGATTGTTACACTATCTTGATGCTCAAAGCAGTCCCTAAGGAGAACGTTCTCAGCTGCTGTCCTTGCTCCTTTCAGACAAAAAAATACCATATTACTATACCATAATTATACCAATTATCCCATTGCCATTATACCATATCATACCAAGACAGCAAAACAGATTCCACTAGGGAGATGGAGCTATTGCTCCCATGACCATTCCCATTTCTTGGGGAGTGTATTATACATTGAATTTCTTTTCTGGAATAGTTACACAAAAGCTTTTCAATTTCCACATGAATTGTTTTCTGCCTTTGTGATCATTCCTCCTTTTATAGGGACCTCTGATTTGGGTAGACCTCAGTGGTTCAGAGATGGAGAAGAAATTGGAAGATTGGATATTTTCATTAATACCTTATTGGACTGAGCCCCTTGTCCACTGAACATAAACAATAGTTGCCTAAGCAAAATCTTGTGCATCAGTAACATCTAATACTTGGGCATGTGTCAAAATCCATTATTTCAGTACTCCAAGGCCAGAGTCTAATATATCCCACACAGTGAAGAGGTAATTGGCTGTTTGATGAAATGCTAAAAAACTCCAAAGGGAGACTTGAGACCACATTAAAAAAGAAAAAAGGGAAAAACCAAATTAACCTACCCCCATTTGTAGCTTACAGATTTTCATTAAATACACTGGCAGAAAATTAAGTGCAATGTTTTAAAGTTCTCAGAGAAGCTGAAGGTAATTCAATGTTGCTGAAGTAGAGTCCATATGAGCCTGTAATTTACCTAAACAGCTTATGGTTGCTGCCTTCTGGGAATGTGAGAGGCCACTGAGCTACACTGCATGCAGTTTGATTTTATAAGCATTAAAACCTTGAGTCTTTGTTGAAAATTACTTTCTGGACATTTTAGCTTTATAGTGCTAAAAATTGGTAATTTAAAAGTTTGTAACTAACTATACTAACAATATACATACATACATCAGAAAAATAGAACCTGCTGAGGCCACAACAAATGGTCCCTGCAGTTCTTATATAAGGAGTCAGAGATGTGGTTCCCAATAAAAAGCCAGTTAATTATAATAATTGAACACAAATGTTTTATATGTAATATAGTTTGATTGATATATAATTTGCTATTATTTTGTGCACATCACTATTTCAGGAGCATGTGCTGCTGATAGTGTCATCTGCATATTTTGTCTGTGTAGCCAGTAGTAGAAGATATAAAAATGAGATGTGTAAGAATTTATATGACACAAAATATAACAAATAATTCAGTAAGTGAGTACACACAGTGCTGTTCAGATTGGTGACACACAGTTTGGAAATATTTTTCTTCCCTTTCCACTTGACCAGCGTATGTCCGTCCCTGTGAGACCCACCTGTTCAATAACACTAACATTTAAGAACTACAGCGTGGACTGGAGATTACTGGTGCACACAGAACAGAGAGGGAGCATAGAAGGGAAAGGCTGTGTAGATATTTGAGACTGCCATAGTGGTA
Source organism: Arapaima gigas (assembly GCA_900497675.1). Classification (NCBI taxonomy): domain Eukaryota; kingdom Metazoa; phylum Chordata; class Actinopteri; order Osteoglossiformes; family Osteoglossidae; genus Arapaima; species Arapaima gigas. The sequence continues at coordinate 10,413 of UFQX01001574.1, read as the reverse complement.
GATTACAAGAAGCTCACCTAGTATGGAAGCACCTCTGTTTGACTGATAGGCTACGCCATGGGATACAAATTCCAAGAAAGAGGACATGACATCTGTGCTGGAAAGGCCTCATAGTAAACCTGAATTGCTGATGAACAGAGCAGCAGCCAGTCAATGTAGCTGAGTCCTGCCTTACTTTTATTATGAAGCTGTTAGCATCGCTGGGCCACAGCGAGGCCTTTGCCATTTATTCTTGGTCAATACAAATAACATTCCATTTACCAACGGGCCACAAAATAAGCATCATACAGATTTTTTCCCCAAAAGGCACAAAACTAAACCTCTTTATGGTGGCCTGTGTACTATTCTAAAAAAAAATCTTATTTTGTTTGTGAGAACATTTCTATTTGCATAGAGTGAACACCCGCGAAAAGGATCCTTTATGGTGACGGGTGGCAGGTCCCTTTACTTACGGATGAAAACAATGCAATACTATACAACAACTGTAAAAAGAATCTGCAGCACTGAAACAAGCCATAATACATTAAACAATTTTATTAAAATCAAAGTAGGCCTTTGAGCCACAAAATGTTATTATTTTAAAAAATGAGAATAGATAGAAAGGTAACAAAAATGAAATCTGTATGAAAAATATTTTTCATATACAATTGACAAGAGTGTAAACAATTTAGCATTTTTTTTATTGTAAGAAAATTGTAAGAGCACATTATCTGTAGATAATTTAAATGTGTGGAAAACATAGACGAGTGAGCATTTTTGTATAATTTTCACAGCGTGAAAAGCATATTCAATATAAACTGGCTATGAAAGGCAACAGAATCACTTAAAAAGGCAGAAGGGTTTGGATTTAAATAGTGTCAGGCTGTATTCTGTATTCTGTCAGCTAACTGTGCGGCAGTGATTCTGTGTTGACTGCAGATGAAGCTCTGACATTTATAAGCACCACATTTATTATTTGGGACAGCAGGTGGTTAGAATCTGTCACTTAAAGGTCCCAGGGTGTATAATCTCAACTGCTATAGTAACAAAACCAGATCAATTAAAAATTAAACCATTCTAAGCAGCTTAGTGTACAAACATAACATACTGAGATGCTTTTTAGAAATTCATAAGCTAAATGAATAAATAATATGAGGTATCTAGTGTCATCTGGACTAATTATCACAATTTTAAAGTTCATTAAGAAGGAAGTAGTTTAAACCAATGACAGAATCTAAGATAACATATACAGCGAATACGAGATGCAGAAGTAAAGCAAGCAGAATTCAATATTACTTATGACGAAAATGGCAAAAAAAATGTTTTAAGCAATTATTTAAAGGCTGGCACAGAAGGGACATTTCTGAAACCATCAGGCAGAGTTTTCCAAATCTTGGGCACTCAATAGGTAAAGGCACATCCTACTACTGTAATCTTATTGGTCACAGGTACTTTAAGATAACCATCATTTAATGAGGTAATGCTTTGGAACTTAAATGTCAATGATCTCTCTAAGGTACACAGGAGCCATGCCAGGTACAGCCTTATAAACTGAGTGAGAGTTTATAATCTACTTAACAGGAAGTCAGAGTTTAAGTTCCTAAAAACTGGTGTTATATGGTTGTACTTCCTGGTTTGAGTGACAATGCTAATGGCAGCAATTTGTATTAACTGTAGTCTAGATATGGTCTGGTCCAGACACTCAGCTGTAAATTTCAGAGCAGGTGTGCATATTAAGGTTATTATGAAGGGGTCTGATCAATTCCTTTTCCAACTATTATCTGTATTTTTGCTTATTCCAACAGTTCCTTGTTATGATTTCTGGTTTATTAGTGAACTCTCATACTGATGAAGAAAAGTATACCTGGGAGGTGGGAACTCAACCTGTGATGAACTGAAGTGAGGGTAACTGTTGCTTCAAGGCAAGCAGATGGTGTCATTGTATTACTGTTGACCCTTTTGACTCCCAGTCAAATGGCATGACTTTGTGTTCTATCCCCTGTTTATTGAGTTCTTGTCTTATTCTCGGTCTTCCTATTAGCTCTAAAATATTCTGCTCTCCATTTCTGCAACATGGCAATGTTAAAATTCCAGCAAGTTTAGCAACTTTCACACAAAGAGCCACACAACATGTATATCATTAAATAACCTGGACATTTAGTATATTGACGGACTTTTAAAATACAGTTGGTATTCATGCTATTCTGCTAGGGCTTGTATCAATCCATGTTAATGCTGGGTAAGTTAAACTGCTTGGACTATTTACTCACTCACTCAAAAGTTGTCACTGCCAGCCGTTTAATGTTCTGCGCACCAGGCCGCATTTGTAATACAGACATTTTCATAAAGCAGGAATATTCATCAGCTCCATAAATGCAACACCGCTGAATCTTTGACATTTCCAAAACAAGAAAAACAAGGATACAGCCAAAGCCAAGGCTATTAGAGGACATTACAACTGGAGCTGAAGGTAAGAAATGGCATGGGCAACCAGGCACAGACAGGAACATGCACTATGAGATTTTTGTCTGTTTGTGTCAGGCCTATGACATGTCATAAAAACGGACCTTAAAGTGCCTCCAGCCAGCTTTTGCTTGAACAACACTACAGGATGAAAACTGTCTTGATAAACAACAGTGGACCAGAGGAGGGTTTGCAAGATACACTTGTCACAAGCTAAGGTCTCTGTCCCTTGGGGATGGTTTTTTAGAATATGGAGCTTTCCAATGAGTTGAGAGCTGCATCAGCAGACAACTGTTCTTGGTAATCTGCTCAGGAGTTCAACATGGTTCACAACTCCCACAATTTGAGAACAAGGAGATTTATCTGTAGGAAGACAGAAGAACGGCCTGGGTTTGCAATCAAGTATGGGTTAGGGTTTTAATTAATTGATAATATTGTTTAGCCTAAAGCTTAGAACTATAAATTATTACTGTGGCACAGGTAGAATAACTTCTTTCTTTTTCTATTACGGTGTCCGAGATAATGCTGAAGATAGATCCACTGCCATGGAGTCAAAGAACGTGAATAAGGTGCTAAAAGATATGCCATTACTGATAAAAGCATCAACCAAATGGAAAAAATATATATATCGGTGCAAGCTTTATGATTTGCAGGGTAAAGAACAGAGGATTTGTTTCATTAATTTTGTAGCGCATAATTATCAAATGAAAGCAACACAACATAATAGTTAAAAAGAACTTCTCCCTTTGGTGAGATTTAATTTTCATATCAAAACCAAATGTTCCTTTCATGCTTATGTTCAAAGAATAATAAAATGTAAACTCATCAGTAGATAGTGACAAAAACTGTTTTTTGAAGTGTAAGATCTCCAACTTTCTATAAAAATGACAGAAAATGTGACCATAAGATATAATAAACAGAGAGTGTATTCTTGCATAGTGTGATTAATATGAACTGCTAGGAGATCATTAAAGCATTTTTCACAAGGAGAAACCAGGAGTAGCAAGGAACACATGCATAACAATGCCTGCTGTACAACTGTATTCTTTCTTTTAACACTGACGCACCAAGTCTTACCCACCTCCCGCCAATCCATCTCTGAACTTGGAATGCAGTTCAGAACATGCATTGGGTGGCAGTAGAGCTGGGGGGGGGGTGTGCAGTGAAAATGTATCCAGGTAAACATGACTACTGCTAACTTAGTAGTAGGAAAGCTAGCAGGATATCTAAATAAACTGAAAGCTGCATCAGAAGTGAAGGCTTCAGTGAAGACCAGGGTTATAAACTGTATTAGATGTGGGATGTCATTAAAGCTTTCATCCACTGGTTTCTTCAGCTCCCTCAGTAGATTTTTGTTTTTAGTGGTCCATCAATTGTTTCAAATGGTCCTGTATGTGTACATCTGCCAGAGGCAGGCCAACAGCTTGCATTGGGGTGAAGTTCTGAATATATATCATACTTAAGTACAAGGTACTCCTGGCTACCTTGTCCTCCTTTAATAGGAGGTAAATGGCAGCGTTAGTCCTCCAAATGGTTGCTGTCCTGTTTCTTTCCATTTATGGAAAGTTCCTATCAAGGAAAGAGAATTCCAGGTTTAAAAAAATGGAGGAAAATTTGCAAATTGAGAGCTTTTCTTGTAATTATTTTCAGCAGTGGTGTTTAAATGCTTTGGACAGAGCTATATAAGAAGTCAAAAGAACCAGTGTGTAATAATGACACAGTAACAATTGGAGTTCATCAAAAACAGTGATAGTCGTTGACAAACAGAGCTGTTTCCAGAGCCGCCTGCAAAGAGGAAACTGGTCTGTGGCGTATTGTACAACAGGGCTGAGAAAATCCCAACAGCACTTGACAAAAGATTTTCTAAGAACAGGGTAGCACTTTCTCTGTCATTTAACAGATCACTAAGGCTGATCATGTCCTAAAATTGTAGTCAGTGCTTCATCTTTTGAAGCCATTTCATCAGCTGACAAATTCATGATGTGGGGATGGTTTTCATTCTACAGAAAACCCAGAACAACATTTTGCAGTTCATTCCAGTTTCACTTCAAAGCCTTTAGAGAATTTAAGTTTTAATCTGAAAAGTATGGTTAGATTTGGGTTATATTTTGTTTAGCAATAAATGAATTAATCCAAAAATTAGTTTCAATTAGTTTAAAAAGGTAAAATGAAGCATTTCTAATGTAGCCCTGTGTATCTTGTTTAAGGTTTTAAAAGCAGCACCCAGCAGTCTACATCAATTACAGTTACATGTCTTTCTACATATACAGTCATTTCTCAGTTACCACTCCAGATTCTCTAATCTTAAGAAATGGAGCATAAAGAAAACAGCGCTATTACAGGTTATTAATACAGTGTATTGTGCAAATGGAGAATTAAACTGTGCATACACAGTAGAACACAAAACAAACATGTTATGTCTCTAATTGCAAGTGAAGAAAGAAAACAATCTATTTTATGTATAACAAATATAAAAATGTTTTAAAAACCTTCTTAAGAAGTGTAAAAATATGGTAAATTATTCAGATAATTTACTGAAAAGCTATGATGAAATGATGATACTGTGTGCATTGCTAAACTCACGTACATGAATATCTTCTAACTTCTGAACATTTTGATACTGCAAATATGGAACTTTTCACGTACACTGAGCTGTTTATCTAAAGCTCACCTAACCTGTGAAAAGAATTACTCTCTTACAGTTACAAAAGAAGGACTTCATTTTTCAATGACTGTCATGTCCACTACCCCTGTTTTCCTAAATATAGTCTTTATATCAGGAGATGGCTCAAAGCATATTCTTCAAAATATTTTCTGCAACTTGAGGAGGTGAGATCACTGAATCAGAAGAAATGATGATCATTTCCAAATCCTCTTTCAAATATCAAAGGGAAACCATAATTCAAGCTGTCTGCAGATTTTTGAGGATTAAACACGTTACTGGACAATTTCCCAAAAAGGCCTAACCGAGGGGTTCATTAGAGAAGCTCCTCTTTTCGGAACTGAAGATGGACAGTTGGCTGAAGACCAGTGTGTGGTCCGAAAGGTAATGTATTTTCCAAATGGAGCCCTTGAAATTTTCGTAATCATTAGAGCTTTTATGTGGAAGTAGATTAGGAGGCCATGCAATGGGATCTCTTACATGTTCGAGCAGAATAAAATATAACTTTAAACTTTCTGTGCTAATGTAACAAAATATTGTTTACCTCTCATAGTTTGTGTGAAAAACATGATCATGTAAAACAAGTGTACATTGACTGTGTGCAGGTTTGTTACTACTGAGAGCTCTTCAATTAAAAGCATGACAACACTTGACTGCATCGAAGGTATCAGAACTGGGACTTGACTCTGAGAATTTAAAACTATTATAATATTTAAAAGGAATATTTATTAAAGGAAAACATCCATTACGAAATGAACACAGTGCCTGTTTTACAGTACCTTGTTTTCCTTGCAGTTCTGGCCAAATTTTAGATTGTATAGATTTTTTTTCGTGTAGACCTTTACAAACTGCTGCTTTATACCTAGCTGAGCATCAATCAAAATGTTCAGTGCACATTTAGAGGTAGATGAAATATGGAAGCCCTTTTCTTTCTTGCTAAACCATTATTTAGGTGAGCAATGGTTACAAAATTCAATTATTCCATTTTTATTGGGTTTTGTTTCACTAAAAAACTAAACCGATTTTGTTAACCAAAGGCTTTCATTAATACCACAAGAAAAGCATGTGTAAAACACGTTTACAACAGTCACTCTTACAACAGTTAAAACTCAACCCTACTCCTTTTATTTTAATAAACTATTTTCTGCTAAGCTTTATGTTCAGTTTGTTTCCTTTTTTGACCTATGAGCACGGTGTTGCAATCCATACCAGGCTACAATCCATGCATTTACACAATGTAATTCTGTCCAAGTTTTTATTGGCTAAAGGACTCTCATTTACAAGAACAAGTTATTTTATGACGGTTTGCTCCATATGGTTTAGATGCAGCATCATCCACGTACATAATGATACGTTATGTAACAACGGCCTTTTCTGTATCTTGTCATGAATGTGAAAATTATGTCCAGCTGTTAAATATTCATTATGCAGTCCTGACTCATGCCAGAGTGCAGCACGATAATAACATAAAAGTTAATAAAATATGGAGCTTTGACCCTTGTATCGGTCAGCTTTAATTCACTGTAAGCTGAACAGGAATGAAAAGCAGAGGGTGTGCTGTACTGTTTTTGCTAGCAGTATTCTGATTAAAGGCCAGGATTGAAATTGATCTCTCTTCTTGTTATTTTTTGCTAATCACTGCTGCACTGAAACAGCACAGTTAATATACGTATATGCTTTAAAAGTGAAGGATATATTATAGCGTGTGTAAGAGCACAGCAGTGGGTAGAATCCTTGGTATGAGTTTGCAAAGCAAAGGCAAGACTGATACTCTGAGCAAATCTAAACATTTGACAAGAATTCTCACTGACAGAGTTGACTCTTACACATTAATACCAGGATATTTACTGTCAGCCTCTTTATTCTTAGCCCAGTTTTCCAAGGTGCTGGTGTCCGACAATTTGCCGTAATCTCTCCCACCCATTTGAAGTATTTAAGCTTTCAAAGTGTTCATTTGTGTCAATCATCCTCATAATCACTCATATGTAATCCCTGTACTAGCATCAGATGTCTGCCATTGGAAACTGAAGCATCCATTTCAATTAAAAGCAAAATGTTGATTAATGGCTCTGGAATTCAGTATTAAAAAAAAATCAATTTTCAAAGACCCTGAAGTTTTCATATTCGAACATCCATTTACGTTTGCGTGCAGATGACAAATTGTCACACAAAGCAATTGCCAATGTAGGGATGTACAAATAATTTTCTCTAGTATACATGAACCCAGAACACTTCAATGGAGTAATTAACTGTCCAGTTCCTTTCATCACATCAAAAGTATTAGTTAGTGTGTATATATTATTCAAAATAATGACTTGCACTGTCATCTTCTGTTACTGAGACTTCTAAGAACAATAACATCTTGCCTGTTTTAAAGTCTCAAAACTTGAAGCTGCATTTACGATAAAGCATTAGTGACAGCCCATCAAACCACATCACATAGGGTATTTAAAAGGTTTCCAAAGAAACTTTAAATAATGAAACAGAAATGAGATTATATGTTGCCATATAAAACAGGCATAATTTCACAATGGAACTTTTAGCCTGTAACGTTTTTAGGGAGTATCATATCATTATAGCATGCAGCCTACAATTTTCTCTTTTCATGATACGTTGAGACTTATCTTTTATGCCTCTAATTGACTTGTCTGAAGGTTTATTAACAGAATATCAAGCAATGGAATTTATTCTGGTTTTCTTGCATATTACAGTCGGCACGATGTGGTCCATCCACACAGCAGTATAGATCCAAGGAATTCACAGTAGCACTAAGATTGTAACGTTGCAGTCAGAACGCAGATGCATGCAGATGTAAAACGAAGAATTCCGTTTAATGATAGGAGTTGTNTCACAGTAGCACTAAGATTGTAACGTTGCAGTCAGAACGCAGATGCATGCAGATGTAAAACGAAGAATTCCGTTTAATGATAGGAGTTGTTCCAAAGTCATGGTCACAAGACAAGCGCGGGTCAAAACCAGGAATCAGTCCAGAACAAGCGACGTAACAAACAAGGATGAAGCACAAGCAATATCTGTAATACAAAACAGGTTGGTAACCGGAGTAGCAAAGAGAAAGAACGCTCGGTATGCATAGAAAAATCATGGCAATACTTTGCAAAGATATGTTGAAAACACAGAGGTATATATAGGGGTGAGTGAATGAGAAACAGGTGCAGGGAACTAGCAATCAGGAGAGGCGGAGTCTGGACCAGGGGTCATGACAGTACCCCCCGGCCCCCAAGGAGTCAGAGCCAGCTGAGTGACGAGGACGGCCAAGATAACCACTACCCACGCCCCCAGAGGACAGAACCCGCGACCAAGTACTGGGTCAGCTGCAGTGCTGGACAGAACGCCAACGTTCCTCTGTGGACCACACTGGAGGGGCACCGGGGTTACTCCTGGCAAGGACCCAGCTTCTTGGGATGGAGCCCGTGGAAGTCAGCCACCAGGCCCGCATCCAGAATGTCCCATGCGGGCACCCAACTCCTCTCCTCTGGGCCATAACCCTCCCAGTCCACCAAATACTGTAACTGTCCCATTCTTCTCCAACAGTCCAGCAACTTACACACAGCATAGACTGGGGTGCCATCTACCTCAACAGGAGGGGGTGGCATATTGTCAGGCAGTGCCTCATCTAACGGTCTCGGAATGACTGGCTTAAGGAGGGAGACACAAAAGTTATCAAACACATTAACGTTAACAGGCAAGTCTAACTTGTATGTGACATCATTGATCTGCTTCACTACTTTATAAGGACCCAGGTATTTGGGTCCTTATTTGGGAATTTAAAGTCCTTCGAAGATAACCAGACACGATCTCCTGGATGGTAAACCGGAGCCTCCCTGTGGTGCTTATCCACATGAGCCTTGTAGCAATGGAGAACCCTTTCAATCCGCTGATGGGTCCTCTCCCAGACCTCCTCACTCTTCTTCATCCAATCGTCTACAGCGGGAATGTCAGCAGACTCTACAGTCCAGGGCATGAGAGGTGGTTGATAACCTAAATAGCATTCGAAAGTTGTTAACCCGCTGGCGGAGCTGACTAGCGAATTCTGCGCCATCTTAGCCCAAGGCAGAAACCAACTACAGTCGGATGGATTCTCATGACAATATACTCTCAAGAATTTCTCTAACTCCTGGTTTACCTACTCACACCGACCATTCGACTAAGGACGATAGGGGTTAACGTCAGTCTGACCTCAGGCTAAGCGTTCAAAGAAGGCAGACCACATTTTTGAGGTAAACTGAGGTCCACGGTTGGAAACTGTCTTCTGGAACTCCAAAGAATCTAAACACATGGTTAAAAAGCACTTCTGCAGTTTGGAATGCTGTGGGCAACCCCTCAAAGGGGATAAATCGGACTCTGCGCGAAAACCTATCAATCACAGTTAAAACACAGGTATACGACTGGGATGGGGGAAGATCTGTGACAAAATCTACAGCAAGGTGAGACTAGGGACAAGAGGGAACAGGAAGGGGAACCAATTTCCCTTCAGGTAAGGTCTTGGGGGTTTTGCACTGTGCGCATGTAGTGCAAGAGGCGACAAACCGATGAACATCTAGAGCCATGTTCTCCCACCAGTAACGTGTAGAGAGCAACTGGTAAGTACATGTTTCCCCAGGATGGCCTGATGCTAATGACACATGAGCGCAAGTAAAAAAGGTGATCTCTATGTGTCAAGGGGACATATTATTTATCGGCCGGGCACTGTGACGGAACTGGGGTGTCTTCTAACTCCCTAGCGATCTCCTCGTCAATCTCCCACCTTTTGGATGCCATCTGGCAATCTGGGGGCAAGATATTTGCAAGCTCTTCCTCCCTAGGCTTACTAGGGGAATCATACAACCTGGACAGTCTCTGCCTGGGGATTCCATGACAGTGTTCTGGACCCCTTCTTACCCTTATGTAAGAGAGTGAGAGGTGCCACCATACCACTTAAGTTTCTAATAAACAACCAATAAAAATCCATTACTATCAATCCATCATTTGTTGCCTCTCAGGAGAGGCAGAGTCCGGACCAGGGGGTGTGACAAAGATACTCCTGTTTTTACGTTCAAGCAGATTTAAATTCTGCTTTGAGCTCAAGGGCAGTGCTACGAAGGCAAACACAGATCTGAATAAATTAAAGTTAAGGATTATGCAAGGGATTAAGTTGTTTCTTTCTTCAACTCCAATGCCAAGGCCTTCTTGAATAAGTTGACCCCATAACGACATTGCCAGAGTCCTTTGTGTCACACTAACAACAATTTTTCAGCTTTTTCATTGCCTTTAATTTGTCACTTTGCTTCAGCAGTGAATTCAAAAATAAT
>UFQX01001573.1:41340-92703 GCA_900497675.1 Arapaima gigas | reverse complement strand
CACACACACACACACACACACACACACACACACTTGTCGTGCTGCAGCATCAAAATATTATTTTTTTTTACTTCCTTCCTTTTGCCAGAAAACACGAGCGCTGTTTACACCCCAGAAACCCGTTACTGCTTGTTTTTATTTAAATTTCTTTCAGAATATTTGAGCCGTGGTTTTCACTTGAAGGTTATGAAGCTAAAATAACTGAATAATGAGAGAATAATGCTGGAAATGACTGAATTACCATAATAATAATAATAACAATAGTAGGGGAGGCGCCGCCATCTCAGGGCACCTGGACTGTTTGAATCTGGCTCAGTCTGTGTGGAGTTTCTGTGCTCTTGCCATGATGGAAAGATCTGTGAGGGCTTCCTACCACAGTCCAAAGACAGCAGTTTTAGTATAACCAGTCACTCTGAATTGCCCACAGTGTGTGTGTGTGTGTGTGTGTGTGTGTGTGTGTGTGTCCCATCCAGGGGCTGTTTCATAGCTCATCTCCCTGTGACTTCAGCATAGTCTCCAGACCACCAAGACCCAGCTCAGGATTAAGAGGTTTTAACGGTAATTGATAGATAATAATAATAATAATAATAATAATAATAATAATAATAATAATCGTGACCTGTTACCATTAATCGCGTTTCCTGAGGAGGGCTGTAGTGGTCCAGAGTCGGTCCCAGAAGAAGAGGGTGCCAGGCTGTGCAACAGCCCTTGGATGGGAGTCCAGTCCATCACAGGGTGACCATACACACACACACACACACACACACACACACACACACACACACACACAATGGCAATTTAGAGTGACCAATCCACCTAAACCACATGACTTTGGAGTGTGGGAGGAAACCCGCGCAGATATGGGGAGACCATGCAGAGTGAGGTGAATGACGGAGATGCGATGTGGAACGTAGTCACCGGTTACCTGAAGCTCCAGACAAACAAGCACAGTGTTTACATCTTCACTTTCGGTCCTGCACGCGACATAAATCGACTAAATGCAACTGAGAGCCGGAAAAATGTCAACAGGTTCCCTGTAGCTGCGAGAGCAGGACTTTCCAAGCGGGGGAGAATTATCACACGAGACACAATTACGAAGACTGATAGAGAAACGGCTTTTGCGGCGAGGGCTGCGGCACCTCGAGTGACATTTCATCAAAGGAAAAGGTCAAACGTGTCATTTTCCCCTGTTGTTAAAGGTATATAAACCACCATGTTATTATGAAAGGTCAAAAATCAACACTGAGGATAAAATGTGTCACAATGAAATGGGACTCGGAGGAGTAAATAGTTACAATTTCGTACGGATGTCTTGTAAGACTTCGTATCGCTCCCCTCAGTCCACAGGAAGGAGCAGGGATGGAAAATGGCAGGTTTAACCCACAAAGTCCAGGCTATAATGTTTATACTCAGCAAGTCAGACTTACAATTCAAGACAACCGACTTAAACCTTTGAAATATTAGATTTAATATTATCCATCCAAAAAAAAAAAAAAATTCATCACATTTAACAGCTTTGGGCTCCGCAACAGTCAACGCGAAGGGCGGTCGGACGCCCTCTTCACCCCATTTAGACACCAAAAACACTTTAGCAGTTTTAGGCACCTTCTCTGCACCTTCCCGCTTTCACAGCCGGGATTTAGGAGAGACGTCGGAGATCCTAACTGTGAGAGACACCAGCGAAGCTGGCAACAAATTCCCATGAATTATCCAGCGTTTCGGTGTCTCTGCTCCGCTTTGCTTTCTGAAGACGATTGTTCTTTCTTGCATTCTTGATTTAAGCTCCTGACACTAAGAAATGTTTGCCGGATAGGCATCCGCGGGGCAAACGTTTTGGTTTGTAGAGTCTTGAAAAACATCCGTCAATCAGAGCTCCAACCCCCCCCATCTCATCTATATTTACCGTCACTCACCCTTCTGGTTGCTTCTCACGTCGACGCCAGGTAGACCCATGAAACACAGACACACACACCTAAATAAATAACCGAGACACCAGGAAACGCCAAAAACACGTTTTAAACATCATCTAAAAGACCGATTCAACAAGAGGTGTCCAGACATGAATCATTTTAGCCAGAAAAGGAAATATTTCCTATGCAAACAGTCGAAAGCCGGCCTTGTCGTAGCGGCTACACCTGTAAGATTTCTCACAACATCAGGAGGGAACATGGGGACAGGCGGAGGTCCCGATTCCGGGCTGACGGCACTCGACAACCGAGAAGGAAGATGCTTGCTGAACCTTCACACGGCCCTTCCACGCCAACACACTGCACTTTCGCACACGTTGTGCAGAACCGTGCCACTCCGGCAGTGGATCATTTTGCACATTTGCCTGAGTTGTGGAGACGACGAGAACTTTTGCTGAATCGACAGTGATGGCAACAGAGATGCTCTAGTGAAGGCAAGTATGTTCAGACAAAGGTACCAGGTGCATCTGGAGAAACTAAGACAGCTTGACATTGTTAAGGGTTGTCTGTGGTGTGAGACAGGCAGTAAGCTGCACCTGTGGAAGGTATCTAGAGATATGTAAATAAATAGAAGCAGAAATACAGGTTCACGTGTTAGAAGGCATTTGGTTGTCTGTCAGGCGGACACAGTAAATGTACATGTGACAAGTTACTGGGCAAACGTTTTCACTTCACAAGGTCAACGAACCAACAGAGGTAATTCCTCGGTCTCTGAGCTCTCTATACTCAGAGTTTTGTTATAACAGCTCTTGAAAACAAATATATTGGTATCCAGATGGAAACTTTTGCTATAGCAAATTTTTACCTGAAGCTTTTCCACAATGAAAAAAATGAAAATGCAAATCAATATAAGTTTAAAAATGTACAAATAAATATTACACATTGAATACAGTGCACTGTAATAAAATAACAAAATAAGCTCTACGGTTCAACTGTTAGAAATGTGTCGGAAGTCAGACGCGCTGCACAGGTCTTATCAGCTGTTTCCGTGTTTCAATTTGTCTGAACGGGTTTGCGCCACATCACCACATTTATTACCCCATTTCATTTTTCAAATAAACCTATTTATTTAAATGTCAGTTGTTGTGTTAAAGACGCAGACGGCGGGTTACTTTGACACACATCTTTATTCCTATTATTCAACGTGTCGTAAAACTGAAGCGGGGCTGCGAACCTCTCACCTCCCGTGTGTAACGCAGTGACTAACGTGAAATGTGCTGTACTGTACACACTGTACACACTGCAGCGCGGTATAAACATGCACATCCGTGACAACATTACATGTTAACTGGTGTTTACAGTGTTTATCCAGCTCAGCTCATGGCTTCACAGTTATACAGGTGTTTTCCGATGGGCTGGGAGCAAGTTATTTATTTACTTTCCTCATTTATAGTAATGAGGAATAAGCACTTGGTATCCAAAAAAACTCGCCGGATAGTGAAGAATTACTGTACGTGCCTTTGCAGGTTGTGTTTGTATGAGCATCATACTGGATTTTTGTTACTGATTCCATGCAGACTTTCCAGACTGTTCTAAGACAGGGCGTACAGACATCAACTTTCCCTCTACAGTCAGCCGGGCATTTCGCAATTTTTGTCAGTTCCAAGGACGCGACGTTTGTTTTTCGTCGGGAAATCGAGGCCCCGTCCCGCGTCGTCGGCCATTAAAACCCGGCGCCACGTGACCGAGAGCAGCCGCTCTTGGACGTACGTCGGGAGCATCGGCCAAAAAGTGACGTTTTACAGGGAACAGCGGCACAAACTGTATCGGCAGCTTTCTCCACCACCGCCTGTGGTTTTATGTTAACTGTAGCCGGTGAGCCTTTACATACTTGCTATATAACAAATGTGAAAAGTGAGAAGACGCCATTCTTACTCACTTGATCAATAAATAACCAAAAAATAGTGTTTAAAAAGATGCGTTTTGAGTTGTTTGACTTTTAATTGACTATTCAGATCAGATCGAGACAAACTGAGTCTGGAACTTCTCCACGAAGGTGAGCGATCTGTTTGTTTTCAATAAAGTAAGAAAATTCTTTTGAACCAAAGTTAAGTATAATGCGGCGCATCCCGGCCGACCCCCCCCAGCCCCCACAACCGGCAGCTCAAATCTCGGCGCTGACCAGCGACAAGCTGCAACTGATATATAAATAGAGCGGCACCCATTGATCGACGGCCTGCGAACACTAGAAACGTAAGACGGATATTGTGGGAGTCGTGAGTTTTTCAAACTGCCAGCTCCTGTGCGGCGGACGCAGCGAAAAACATGCAAACCGGCGAGGCTCACTTGCCCACAACCGAAACACTTGCAGGAATAAACAATAGAAAAGGAGTGAAATTATAAAGGTTAGACTGAAGCCCACCGGGCTCTTTGAGGGGGCCGGCAGACTCGGATACCGCCTGAGTGCAAATAAAGGGTTTATTTTGAAGATGGTAGCTACGTGGAGGAAAAGACGGGAGAATCGATAAAGGAAAACAACCTTGGAACTCAGGGCGGGTGGCAGACGGGCGCAGGGCTGCAGGTGTTGTGGGGTCTGGTTTCGGGGGTCTCGTTTTCAAAAAAATGGGAAACAGGGAGTCGGTGTCTGAAATTTCGGGATCCGGCCACTTTCTGGAGCAAATTCGATTCGGGTATGGGGTTGTCCTGTAAACGTTCAGCTTTTACCTCCATCCTTGCCACATCTATACGCAGGTATATATTCAGAGTTCATACAGCTGTTCGCTTAAGCACTC
The DNA here is from genome assembly GCA_900497675.1 of Arapaima gigas. NCBI lineage: Eukaryota > Metazoa > Chordata > Actinopteri > Osteoglossiformes > Osteoglossidae > Arapaima > Arapaima gigas. Next base: position 88,004 of record UFQX01001573.1, on the reverse strand, counting down.
AGTTTCCCAGAATGCATCCAGAGGCCCGGCTCCGAGTTACCAACTTCCAGCACCGATTTGATGAGACACGTTCATCATGAACCGTCACGCTTTGCAGGACGTGCCGAGGTCTGCAAAAGCCAGCGTTGTGTGAATGACAGTTTTACAACACCGTCTGAAGGCTGTCAACCAGAACGGCAGGTGCCTTTCCTGGAAAGCACAGTCCCCGCTGTCGGGGGGGTGGGATTCGGATGCAGGCCAAGCCTTGGGACACCTCCGGGCTTCTCACAGCACCAGGGCTGCAGTTGTGTCATGTCGCCTGGCGAACACCTTCATTGCTGACTGCGAGGCAACATCTCACCATATCTGGACGCCGTTTTTGTTTCCCCGACTTTAGAAACGGAACATCCACCGCGGCTCTCGGGAGTAGAACTCGCCATCCGTCACCTGCGTCTTTATTACAAGCCGTAGGTCCCCGTTCGGTGGCGTCGCTTCGGCCCGCGGGTTTAACATGGACGGCTCTGCGTATTTAACGCCGCAAGTTCGACGCAGCCGAACCAGCGTGTCTGAGACACACCGGCAGAAGACGGACAGAGAAGGGGGACGTCAGGCAGCGCGCGGGTCTGACAAACAACGCTCTTCGAAGTCAACGCGGAGGCGGCAGCGCTGCGGCGAGAGGACGGATTGTGAGGCGCGGTGAGTCGTGGCGCCACTCAAAACCAGCACCCCCCCCGAACAGGACGCTTCCAGAAGCAGTTGCTTCCAAGGGCCACTTTCTCCGGACGACTGGATGCACAGCGAAGTCCTCGGACCGCTTTCTTCTCCGACTGGCTGTCGGGAAGGGGCCTCGAGGCAAGAGCAGCGGGGGACGGAGGACGTACATCTGTGCCCGTCTGATCACCCCAGGAGAACACAGTCACACGTACGTCAATGTCACCGTAAATGTGATTTTTGTACAGAAGATTTAACACTTAGCTGTGTGTGGACTGTTACAGCGCAGAAGCCCTGAAAATGTCGACGTGGATTACTTATCAAAACAGCTGCGTTCTGCACGGCCCCCCGGTCACACTTACTGCACCGCGTTCAGGTCGGGATGGTCACTTGGGGAGGGGCGGCGGGCTCTTGGTGCGTGGGGTCGAATCCGCCTCAGTCTGCGTGGGGTTTTCGCAGTCTCCCTGCGTCCGGCTGGGATTCCTTCAGGTGCTCTTGTTTCCTCCCACAGTCCAAACAGTTGTTCAGGTTAACTGGGGACTGCGATATTGGTAGCATTATCTGATCATGGAACAAAAAAAAATCATTACTACATAAAACGGAAGGGAATTTGTGATTACGGTAAGATGCACTTGCAGTTGTGCGCTGGACAGACATTTGTACAATTTAAACAAAAAAAATAAACTTTCCATCAAGTTGCTTATGAGGGGAAAACCTGCCATCTAGTGGTGAAAATTGCTCACATGCGGGAAGACAAAAAAAAAAAAGATCAGTCTTGTGTGCATCAATATCCAGATCCGGTTTAATCCTCTAGAACCAATTTATTCCCCTGCGCAAAACCTTAGTTTATAAGATAGAGCAAGTTTTTTCCCTAAATTTAATATTTTTGCCACACTTTTGGGGGTAAATGATGAGAAACATCAAACTGCTGGAGCGCAGTGGGGCCGACAGGACTGCGGCTTATCTGGCTCTCCTGCTCCTTCCTCGGCTCCCTTCCGCAGCTGCTGCCGGGTTCTCCTTCGCTCCGAGAACATCTCGCGTCCCCACATTCACCGCGCGCCACTAAAAATACCGCCGCCTTTGCCTTCTTCTGGCAAGGATCACGCGAGACGGCCGTTCCGCCGAACGGGAGCCCAGAAGTGAGATGATGTCGGTTTTGCCACCGGCACCTGGATGCTTCGCATGAGGCTCCCCAGGGGGGCTGCGGGAATTGGGCTCTGGGGATTTGCGTTGACGCCTGGAAGCCCAGGTCTCCCACCACCTCCCCCGTGCGATCGGGGCTCCGCCGGCTGCCCTCCTCATGGCGTTTAGAACCTCTTGTTTTCGCTGTGTCGTCCAGGCCTCCTGTTCTCAGGTTATCTTCCTAATCCGGTACAAAGAAATTATTACCCCGCAAAGGTCAATTCCACTAAGGTAGTAGATATTGGCAGGAGGCTGAATGTGAAGAAGGTCCAAGGAGTCACACGGATCCAGATTATTATTATTCTAGGATTAGCCTAAATCTTGGCTTATGCATGTGGTGAGCTTAACTTTACTGCCTTTATTGGCTGTTCCTGGTCCTCAACACACGTCTGCCATTCCTTTACTTTGGTGCTTTACTTTAACCTCAGCTGTCCACAAAAGCCCGTCTTCCCTTCTGCTGGGGAGCAGTTCACACCATCCAGTAGAGCCCCTTCTCCTCCCGTCCACATGTTCTATTTTCTTTCTTCTATTTGAATAACCTGTGCTCAGTCTGTCTGACTTCACCCTCCCCCCTCCCCTACTGTCCACATGTTGCTGTCCATGTCCAAACCAGGGACCGGTTTCCTCACTGCAAGTTTTCTCTCCATCCACCCTCAAAATGGAGGTCTTGCCATTCAGATGCTGCTTTTCCACCGAGATTCACATTACAGACGTCGACAGCCGACTGAGGATATTTCCCACGTTTGTCCCGTGTTTATTGTTCCATCTGAAGTCCATTCTTCACACAGAGGTTGAAATTGAACTGATGCACAAACGGAACATTTTTCCCGCTGATTTTAATGTCTCACAAATACTACACAGTCATGTTTGACAACAGAGCTGCCTTTAACCGTCTGTTTACCGGCGCCTGCCAAAAAACCCTTCCTTAAAACAACACTTAAAGTCTTCTTTATGTGCTTGATAATAAATATGATAAGCTTAGAATACTGGGTTAGTGCTGCCTGCAGGCAGAGGTTGAATTTATTTTCCATTTGGTTGAGAAAAAAGAAAGTGAGACAAACAGACTTTCTGGATGACCTCCCGTTGCGTGTGGCTGAAATGCTCCCTTTAGATGTCTCTGCCTCAAGTGTTTCCTTGATTTCTTTTTAAAAAGTTGTAACATCAATTCTGACGGTAATCCAGCTTTCAGAACGGCGGTGAGCAGTAGCAGGGGAAGGTTTGCGGCCCCCGGTGGCTGTCATGACTGCAGGGGGCCACTTTGAGGCTTAGCAAAGCTGGCTGTGCGGGGCGGGGGGGGGCTTCCGTCACAGAAACTAGGTGAAAAGCTGACTCGCCTCTTCATCGGATCTCCACCTCGGCCACAGTGACCAAAGTATGTTCACATCAGGGAGAAAGAGGTGCGAAGGCCTCCAGGCTGCACAGCTCTACAGCGGAGGTTTCTCACTGGTTCTGTGTGGGAAAGTTCAGCTGAACCATCTACGAATATGACTTTGAGCAAACCAGGAGGCAAGGGACCACAGTTCTGAGAAAGAACCTTAACTGTAAGATAAACTATAGAACTCATCACCTCCACAAACCATGGGACTGAATAAACAGGAGGCCGTTTTGAATAGAAAAGACACATACATGTAAACAAAAGATTCCTTAAACATTTAAATACTCTCTCAGGGCAGCCAAAAGTCTACTTTCTAAAGCGTTTTACATGATACAGCAATCTGATAAGTTCATTAAACTTCTCAGGGTAGCTGCACGTTGTAACTTTCAAACATCTACTTGAGACTGATGGAACTCCAGGGGAGCAGAGCATCTTACTTGTCCAGTCAGTTAACGGTAACTGCGTTTCCGAGTTAAAACAGACCATTTGAAAGATCCCACCTGTGTGACGACTGGGTGCCGACGCTGCGTCGGAAGGTAGAAACCAGGGACGTTATTAAAATGACGCCCGCCGAACGCTCCAAACACCATTCAAAGTCCCACTCCACACGCTCCCCCTCGAGGGGGGCGGGTTAAACTGAACGTGCGTCGGTTACCTGGGCCGTTCGCGCGCAGAGCGGCGCTGTGCGTTCTTAACACGTCTTCCGCGATGGCAGGGCCCTGGTTGCTAAGCAACGGCATAGTGGGAGCTCAACGTGCGAGACCCCCCCCCCCCCCCCCCCCCCCCCCCCCCACACCCCCCCCCCCCCCCCCCCCCCCCCCCCCCCCCCCNGCCCCCCCCCCCCCCCCCCTTACCTGTACTATTACATCCGTGCAGATGTCTTCTGAAAGTTCTCGGGTTCTCATCCCGTATGAACCCCCATCCCGGAAAGGGAGGGAAGTTCAATAAGTTACGCGTTTCTAACATCTTGGCGCATTAGATATAAAATCCTGACTCTAAACACAGACTGATATTGTTAGCAGTAACAACTGGTTCTAATGTAACTTCCTATGAACATATAAAGTACACAGGACCTCAAGGCAAAATTTATTAACCACTAATAACTGCTTGTTTTTTTGCACGTGGGGCTACACTGATGGACGCCCCCTCCAGCGTGTTCCCCTCCATGCCTGGTGCCCAGGGATCTGGATGGACTCTGGTCCGCCACAACCCTGTAAAAGTTAAACTGAGTGATTTTTTTAAATAAGTCTGAACTACAGCAAGTGTTGCGCAATGAAGCCCCTCAAAGACGGCCCACGCTGTACCATCTACATGAGAACTTGGGTATCTACCTGCTGAATTTGTGATCACGACACCCCCGGGTTCACACACGGATGAGCCTTTGAAAAAAAAAAAAACAGACGGTCACGATGCAAATGGTGCAACGGTAACATGCAGGATCACAGGCTGCAGGAAAGAAGTTTGGGTCGAGAGTGAAACGTGCCGTTTATTTTTGAGGCGCCGACGTTCGGCCCGATGCTGAGCACGGCCTAGTAACACAAGTGGGCGCGTGACGGGGACGGGAGAGGCTGTCGCTATGGAGCAAAGATGCAGGCGAAACACACCAGCAAGAATGACCGAGTCGCACGATTTAACGTGTCAAAGGCCCCCAAAACGCCATCGATGCGGCATTTCGTGGGCTCGGGTCCCACCGCTGTCCGAGGGGGCGAAGCGAGACGACAAAGCGGTAATTTCGACCTCCTGAAACAAGGTGGTATGTGTTGAACTTCCGCAGTAGATTCATCTTACACGGCCGAGTCAAAAATTCCAGCAGACCCACATAACAAGACGCTGCAAGTGTGCGATGTGAGACACGGCTGAGAAAAACTGACAACAGCACCTGATTCTGTGGTCAGAACATGTTGGCAATATAACACAAAAACAAACGTGTAGCCACACACACACACCAAGTCACCGAGCGCATGAAGATATACAATATCAGACGTATTTCCAGCATCGCGAAATGGTGCCAAAAATGCCCTGCCTGACAAGCCATAATAATGCAAAAACACATCACATTCCAGAGACCTGGAGATATGATATAAAGTGTGCAGAAGAACAGAGCAAACATCTGGCCTTGAACGGAAAGTCTTCTAAAGAGAGAAGACAACGCCAGCGCTGGAGGACCTCAGCGGGCAGCAGAGATCAGCCAGCGTTCCTCGCTTTCCAAATGTCTACCGTCGGAAACAATTTCCTCAAGGACATCACGCTGGGGAGCCGGGCAAACCACCTTCATTCAGTTCTCACTGCCCTCTTCTTTCTTGTGGGCCACCACAGGGTCCCAGCTGCTAAAACAAAGCGGGTGTTTCAATAAGGATCCACGAAAGGCATCCGGTCGCTCACCAGACGCCAGTTAAGTCTCAGTTAAGCAGTTTGACTCATTCGTTCAGTTCTGGCCTCAGGGGACCAGAGAGAAACACAAGTAGCTCCTATCAAAAGATGGTCGTTTTTTGTTGAAGAATCGGGTCGATCCAGTTTAAGCTGACAGTGTTCCACGTCTTCAGAAAACACCCCCCCTCCTCCTCCTCAAATGGTCCCGTGCAGAAGAAAACCGTGGGTCTCCATACACACCCCCATCAGACAAGGAGCAGTGATTCTGTTTGAACAAAAAAAAAATTGATATGAATAATTTCGTCCTACACACTTTCACGCGGGGTCCGACGAAGGAACACGGAAAGTGGCCCGGTTCCCGTTTCTCGCCTTATTGACAAAGTCCTATCAGCCGTGGTCTCCGCGACAAGCGGACCCCTCATCCTGCGGACAGATAAGCAGCGGATGTCTCTCTTGTGATACGAAGCATGTAGATCTTTCAATCTTCCGCCCAGAGCGGAGAAGAACTTTCGGGCCCTCGGATCAACGTGTCTTTCAGATGGCTTAAGCCGGATCCCGGCACGTTCTTCCCGGGACGCGGCCTTTTCTTAAAGGTGCGCTTTCACACCAATAAAGCCCCCGACCCCGACGGCTCGGCCCCTTTCCCGCTCACCCGGAAGGGCCTCTCCTCTTGCTTGACAAGAGGAACATCTCACCAGGCTGAGAAGTGAAATTTAGAGACGCGGCAGATCCACCTCCACCCAAACCGGCTCCTGCCAGGGTCTTCCCAAGACAGAGACCCCACAGACAGGCCTGTCAGTTTGCTCCTACCTGAGGACGAGCCCCCCCCCCACGAACCAGTCCGATTCTGCACTATTAAGCTGACATGAATCGGCGCACCGGGATCGATAAACAACACCCTTTATGGCCGCAGACTTGCTTCACGCGGTTGTTCTGGATGGAAGCTGCCGGAACGTTTGGGGAAGGGGGAAAAAAGGCGGAACGGAATCCTCAGTTTAGCAGCGTTTCAGTCGATCAAAAAAGCCGCGTCTTGATTTTATTCGCCGTTTAGGGGCCTTATTGTCACCTGTAAACGGGAGCCGGCCCGGGCGGGCTGGGAAACACGGGAGCCGTCGAGGGGGCCGATACAAGGCGTGCTGCGGAGCGGGACGTCAGGACCGCGCGTGTCCTTTGTTTCTGCGAACCTGCTTCGCTGACAAACGCCTTACATCAGCCTCGATTAAGGGGCTTCGTTGGAATGTTCTCAAAGTTTCTGCCGAGGATAATGCGGCAAACAATTACGGCTGCGAGGTGTCATTACGGCGACGCTTAAATCCCCGCGCCTTAAATGAGACGGCTTTGTCTCAGTTATGCACACAAATGGAGCGTCTTTCAGATAAGCGCAAATGATGAGTCAGAACATTTAGAAAGAGGAGTAGATCAAACTGTAATAGCGCTCATGAATCAACAGGCCACTTAGCTGAGACAGCAACGGTAACACGAGCTTTCGGCGTGGGAGACGGAAGGTTGCGAGCGTCACCGAGCGTCGGCTCCGCGGGGAACGCCGTCGAACCGCGGGCCCGCTGCTCGCGTTGCGCGTTGCGTTCGCCGCTGGTGTCGCTCGGGGTTTTGCTCAGTGCTGCGGCCCCTCCGTCGCCAGACACCTTCACCCACGCGGTGGGGTCGAGAGCCTTAAACCCACCGGTCACCTCTCCGGACCCACATCTAGACGCCTCGGTAAGAGCTTTGGCAGCCTTTCTCCTCTGACTGCTGCTGAGACCCAGCCGGCTACGGGTCCCATATAAGGGCTTCCCTGCGAAGGCTCCACGGCCAGCCGAGGTGCCACAGCTCCCCCGCCTCCGTCCGTTCTCCCCCGTCCCGGATGGAGGATGAGGCCCGGGATGAGGATGAGCATCGATGGTAGCTGGCAGGGTTTCTGAAGGTTGAAACGTGAATTTCTTTTTATCACCTGGTTTACATCACACCTTTAGCATTTAGCGGAAGTCGTGTTATTACTGCTACTCTCCGCGTTTTGACCCAGAGAAACCTCTTTGTTCCTTTTATACACTTCAATGTGCCCACCCTGGTTAAAGACACTGTCCGGCAAAAAAATCCCCCCAGTTGTCCAGAACTTTCCAAATTCACAGCCTTCACATTCGAAGTCGGTGTCCTTCACGTGCGGCCTCTTCATACGGCTTTTTCCATCGCATTATGTTTATTACAGCAGCTTCTTATGTGGAATATTTTTCCTGTATAAAGTTTGTCCTGTTTTACACACAGTTTATGTTTTATGCTGCTTATATATATATATATATATATATATATATATAGTTATATAATTTGTTTATATTATACATACTGCATGTGGTGACGTGTCCACTTGGTGGCGCTGTACTGTAACCCCAAGTCACCCTGTTGTCTGGACCAGGCAGCAGGGATTTCCCATTAACTCAGCTACACGATGAGAGCCGACAAAAGTTCTGTGTTACAACTGAAGGAAAAGCGTTTGAATTGCGCGTGGGAAACCCAGGGCTGTCAAAACCACGCGGAGCCGGAAACACGCAGACAGGGCTCGGCGTAAACAGGCCGATTCCACCGTGACCAGGCGGCCGCTGGTCTCGTGTGAAACAGAGCGAGTTCGCCCACCTCAGCGGACCCGGCCGCGATCGCGACGCTCCCCGGGAGGAGACATCTGTACAAAGGAACTTTTGCTTTGATCGAGATGGCGAGCGGAGCCTCTTCTCCTCCCTTCAGGAAGTGGCTTCTGTCTGTGTCAGAAGCGGAAAACCAGAAAGCACCGTATCAAAAATGTGCCTATGATAAACAGCAAAGCCGCTCAGAAACCAGGGAATCAAACTTCTTTTTCACCTTCGACATAATGAGGAAACCCTTCCGAACGAACGGTTCGAGCGGCAGGTTCAGGTGGTGCCGCAGCGCCTGAGCTGCGCTTTGGGGCTGAGGCTGGAAACCCAGCTCATTGTGGACGGAGAAACCACTTCGCTTCTACGTTCCCCCCCGCAAAGGCGAGTGTCTAAGGAAGAGCTTCGACGTGCCGGTGTTCACCTTCGCCGTCTTCTGCCAAGAAGGAATGTTAATGTATCGTAACAAGTCCTGTGCACATTGTTTTGATCCCCCCCCCCCAGCAATGCAACAAACATCTCTGGAAGTGGATCTTTCTCATTTTCCGCCTAATTTGCCTTTCGGTGGACGGTCGTAATATTTCAAGCCGCCTTTTGTCCTTCTGGCAGCAGCTACGGCCGGATGAAGATGTAGACCCCCGAGGGGACGCGCGAGCGTGTCGCTCGATTGCCGAACTCCGCTCTGACCGTGGGGGGCTGCAGCATTAGGGTCGTACCTCTTTTTGATGTGCGAGACGAGGGGGACAGGGGCGAAACGGAGAGACCGCGTGAAAGCTGAGCCAGGGAGGGAAAACGGGGACCTTCTCCAAGCACATACACTCGGAGATGGTCTGCCCACCGTACCGGGTTTTACCACGTTTTGACTGAAAGCAGAAAAAGGTTTGGACTTCACTTTAAAGCACTTACTACACAATGCTCACAAAAAGTAGCATCGGACCATTGACGTCATTCGCCGACATCTCAGCAGCATTAATATGAGGAGCTCTGAGGTTACGAACGCACAAACAAGCCAACCCACACGGAAGGGGACATTCAGAAGCGGAATGGTGGTGGCACCTGAGGGTTTTCCTCCCTGGGCGGCCCTCCGGTGCTCCGAGATGAGAGTTCCCTCAGAACCAAGCTCTTGGTTCCAGCAGTCTCACACCGAGGCCACCAGACCACCATTCTCCAGGCGGGACTCCGATGCCCCATTGCATGCAAAACTACTTTATAGCCACTGAAAAAGGCCATCGGTTGCTGGGTGTTTTGGCCTGGAAACATCGCCTAAGCCAGACTTCACAAGACTACAGCTTCAATGAAGTTCTCGATCTTCTGCTCAAGTTTTATCTCCGGTTCCTCACTATGTATGTCCTTCCTGAGCCTCTCCTTATTAGCAGGACTCTTGACCGAACACACATTTGACTGATATCTCTGGTCTTTTCGGGCCTGTTTCCCGGCGGACCACTCAGCTGCACCTTGGTGGACAGGATTACGGTCGGTCTACCTCAGGCGGAGAGCTGCGTTTTACCCGAGTCACATCCCAGCTGGCATCCGGTCATAAAATATCACACCCCTTGCCTAAAATAATAATATATGCAAAATACTGATTTTGGGTCTAATATTTGAATATTTGCAGTTCTCGCTCTTTCCATGTCCGGGGTCCCTTCGAAGGCTGGAAAGAATTAGGGTGAGAATGAATATTTACTACAAAAATATAATTAAAAACGTTATTAGTAAAGGGGGGGGGGGTGCTGATAGTTTCTAACAGCCCAATAAGGCACTTTTGTGATTATCTAACAGGTGCTGCTCCTTGTCCAAGAGGCCAGATGCTTTGCTCAGGTAGACCAGCCTCAGTGAAGTGCCCTGGGTCTGGCTCCCCGGAGGGCACAGTGGCCCTTTGTGTCCCTGTCCTGCATGGCCGCTGCTCCGTGGGCCGTGTCCAGGAAGACAAGGCAGGAGACACTTTGCACCATCTGCCCCCTATGACAAAACCAAAGGATCGGGTCACTTTCCTGGAGCACCAGTGGAGGAGGGAGACACTGGTCTATCCAAACGGAAGAAGCCGTGAGTCAGTCGGTGAAACCGAAACGGAACTTTTTTTAGCCGCACAGTAGTGAAATATTGGAGAAATTGTCTCCTTGCAGTCATGAGGCAGACAGGTAAAGATGTTCATAACGTTTGGAAAGGTGTAACCCGACTGCCCAGAAAACCACAGACGCTCTGGATTAAAGCACCACACCGGCAAATGAATAACAACAAGAACAACGTCCCACCGATATCATCTGCCAGAAGACGCTTCATCACATAGTAATATGTTCTGTCAGGAAAACATTGCCCTTTTTTTTGTTGTCTTAACACGTAATTTAACAGCTTCCACAGACAATAAGAAACCACAGGAGACCAAGTGTTCCACACGACCTCGTCGGCATGTAAGCACTTGAGGAACAGGGAGCTCCGGCTTTCGGTCGGGGCCGCTGAGACGTGGAGGAAAAAAGAGCGGCTCCTCTTGCGGGCTCCCGCCTCAGTGGCTCATCCATCGTCACATTGATTTCTGACTTGCCTCTTGGCGTCACCCACCCAGCCTGAGAGGTAAGCGGAGATCGGCCGGTGCCGCGATGGCGGGGAGCAGGCCGAACGGACGGGCAACCGAGGAGGTGACGGATGCTGACGGGCAACGGTTACGTAAAGCCGAAGCGGCAGTAGGAGCAGCCGGGGGACACGTCTGCTCCCGTCTTAGTCATAACTCTGCGCTTCTCAAACGTGTGTGTTTGTGCCCCGATCTTTTGCAGAAACGCATTCGGCAAGACTGTTCCACTGCTTGACTTGGGAAAGAAATTGTACTTTGCTAATCGATTCTTAATGTGCCATAAATATTCGGATCTTGGGGGGGGTTACTTTGAAAGAGCGAAAGCAAAAACAGCAGACGGCAAACCGCTGACCCTTCAAACGGGACACCCCCCCACTGCCACCCCTGCTCTGCCTCTATCTTGTTCGAGAAGTCGAACAGGGGGGCTCAACAACCTCGCTCGACCTCGGGTGTGAGCCCTCGAGCAGACTCCAAACGCCAACGGATGGCGTGCCAAGCATCCAAACCATTGTTTCCGGGGTTTTTTTCGGGGTTGATACACTCAACTTAGCCTCAAACCGACAAAAACCTTTTGGCTCAAGCAGCAGCAGGTCTCAGTCCTAAAATGTCTGATACAGGCGGTGAGGCGGTAAAGAAGAAAATCCCTGTTGTGGTATAGAATGACCATGTAATTATTGTCCCAAATAAAAAGCCGACTGTATTACAAAAAAGGGGTGTTTTCAGAAGTCTTTGTATTGTTTTTGGTTATACGAGACCCTGTAATATGAGGGGTCGGGAGCTAATAACAATACTATTATTAAGGGTCTGGAAGACCACCTTCGAACGGGCGAATTGGGGATAATATGATGATATATGACTCATCGCTGACACGATTATTATGATCACTGACGTTTAACTGTTTACAACAGGCGTCGACTCGTGGGACGCGGGGACAGCGGACCGTGCGGAACTCCCGTTTTGCACGCAGGGTATTTTTGGGAGAACGTGACCGGTCTGTGCCGCGGTGTAAAACAAGGGTACTTCGGCCAGCGCTCGACCGTGTTGGCTCAGAGGCCCGCTGCGGCGTGAGGGAAAGCGCTTGATATCCAGCGATGCGCAAGTGGAGATAAGCGAATCGCTGCCGTGTCGTGTTTCCGGGTTCGCGGCGAATAACCGCCGCTCTTCGCAACGGAACTGTTCTATTCGATAACTGAGACTTCGGCTCCGGCACACGGCACCGCCAGCTCTTGTCTGTTACACAAGGCACGGAAATGACATTTTAGCAAATAAAGCCATTTGTCATGTATTCCTACAAGCGCTCTGTCCGAGCAAAAAGTTAAAAATAAAAAAAAACACAGTAATGGCTTTAAATGATAAACGCATAAATTCAGCTACTAAGCCTGTTTCATTCAGCTTTCGGCAAGACGGACATGGAAAGGTTTTAAATATTTCTTATGATAACGTAGCCCCTGTATCCCGGGAAGGGCTGTGGGGGGCTGTGTGTTTTACCTTGTAGAAGTAAAAAAAAACACTTCGGGGACAAACAGAACCGTAGGGCACAAAAGCAACAAAAAAAAAAAGCTCACACCTGGGCATTAGAGGCGCGATCTTAATCTGCATGAGAATAAGGAGAAGACATCGTTCGCGTGGCGTCTAAGAAAAGTAGACGTCTACTTCCACACCTCAAGACTGCTGCTCTCCCAATAAGGACACTTAGCAGAGCCAGATAAGGTCTATCGCCTCTCAAACCTGAGCGCTGCTTTGCATATAGAGAGATGTGAGAATATTTAACACACAGTGAAACCGTCATTCTTTGGGGGGCTCCTTAAGGTCCTTACGAGATAAGGCGGCTTCTCTGGCTCTCCGTCCCCTTCCTGGAGAAATAAACCATTAGAGCTTTAAATAGATCTAACCATCCCCAAACGTCGGGCCTTCTGGTTATCTCCAAAGTACCTCATTAAGTAAAAGAGGATCTGGTTCCTTCACAGGATTTAGATCCCGGGTGTCCGATGGCAGAGCCGCTCCACGTTCGTCCATCTCTCCCTTACCCTGCCGTCTATACCCCGCACAGCCCTTCAGACGCTCATCCGTGCTCCTCCGACAGGCATCTTAACGCTGCGCTGAGACATTACCGCTGTTGACGTCGCCGTTACGCACATCATTACGTCAATCCTTCTCAGGTCACGTCTCCGCGTCCCCCGCGCAGTTCGCGCCGGCGGATGTTCCGTTTTTCGGGCCTACTGTAGTAAACCTGCGCGATCTGGTCGCAAAGTAAAGGGTTCGGCACGTGAAAATAACCGGGGTACTTTGGGCGGCTATCCACCGCGGTACCAGCAAGTGGTCATTCAGGCGGTGGAACAGTAGGCTGCACTGACAGGCCTGGTGGTCCTGAGCATCCGCCAGCCAAAAGACCAGCACTCTGTGCTAAACAAAACTCACTCGGTAGCTTTACAAGTAGGTATCTGTCATTGGAGGCGAAACGGACATTCGAATGAAGCGGCGTAGAGCAACCCTGCAGCCCAAGAAGCACGTCGGAAAACGGGCCGACGCTCGGGGGGCGGCCATCGTTTTTGCTACCCTCGACATGGCCGCTGCCGTTCCGACAAAACGTTCAGTGAATAACAAGTATGAACCCTGATCATTTAGCGTCACACGAAATGCATCTCCTTTAAACCGGGGCACAGCCGGAGTCGCCTCGGTTGTCGATATCGGATAGCAATCCGCCCCGATTCCGTGGCTCGGTCCTTATGGAGAGCGCCCGCTCTTTCAAAATAAATAAAAGTGCTGAAATTGCAGCCGCACCTCTGGGAAAACAAAACCGAAGGAACCGATGCGCAGAAACGCTCGCCGGCGAGGTCCCCGTCCGCAGACCTCCAAAGCGTTTCACGGTAGGAAGGAAAACGCCGTTTACCCGGCTCTCAAGCGCCTCCTGGAAATAAAAGTCTCATTTCTTAACTTGTTTAAATGCACAAATATGCAATACATTTGCAGAAATATGCGACTTCATCAATAAACAGCAGGGAGGCACCGGCCCGAGCAGGAGGTGAAATGACGCAGTGCAGATTTACACTGAGAAAATGCGTCTGTGTGCCGCCTGACCGCAAACTTCAGGACAATTTTGTTAGAATGGAACTGTTTGCGTGAAAACAAGGATTGTATTCATGCTGACGGCGGATTGTTTGTTTCCGCATGATAATGAGACGACGATCTGACGAATACAGGCGGCGTCTGGGACCACCTGACAGCGGCGCCCTTTCGTTCGGCTCCCCCTTCCCTCTTGGCCTGCTGGAGAAGCTCTCTTTTCTTAACTCCGACTCGCACGGAGACCGTCCGCCGAATGAAGGCACGTCTAAATATAAAAGTTCTCTTGCTTGCAACCACCTTTAATTGTTACTTCTATTGTTTTTTTTTCAGTCCTTCCATCTATCTTCATAACCGCATCCTCACCGGACTGTAACCCTCGGGCACCTCGAGGACTAATAATGCCAATTCCCACCATCGTTTTGCTGTTAAAAAAGGCAGCAATATTTAGGATCAATATGAATATATATTAACCTAAAACAGTATAAAAATATATCATATATTCATGAATATTATATAAATCTACAGCACTGTGCAAAAGTGTGAGGCACCTGTGGGAAAAATGCTATAAAGTGAGGATGGTTCCAGAAATAATATCATGAATACTTACTGATCAATAAACCTTCTAAAAAGTGCAGTAGACAAAACAACCTCAGTCAGATCAATATTTGGTGGGACCACCCTTTGCCTTTAAAACACCATCAGTTCTCTTATGCAAACTTGCATGTGGTTTAAGGTAGAGGTTGGTAGGTTCTTCCAAACATTTTGAGGAACCGGCCACAGTTCTTCTGCAGATGTTGACTGTCTCTGCATGTCCTCCCAGACTGACTCGATCATGTTGAGATGAGGGCTCTGTGGGGACCAGACCATCTGTTGCTCAACATAGTTGTGTATGACTGAGATTGGGTGTTTGAGGTCATTCTCAGGCTGCACAATGAATTTGGGACCAACCAGAAACCCCCCTGATGGTAGATAAGAATCTACCTGAACTTCTCAACACACATTCAAGTTGCCAGCCTAAGACTTTTGCACAGTGCTGTAAACGTGCAGGCGAATATGCAACGATATAATTCAGCGAGATGTCACCTCCTGGCTGAAGGACGGTAGCGGGAAGAGGTCGGCAGAGCGACTGGCACCGGGGCTCTCAGACACGGTAATGACGGCATCCATTTCGCTCCGGAGCCTTTAATTACAGCGTACGGGTCTGAAAAGAGAGCAGCGATATGGAATTTTGTTAACAGGTGTCTGTTTCTTCACCCCCCCCAAACACAGAAGCTTAAAGGTAATAATTTGTTCTCCACTCGCCCCAGGCAGGCACCATCTTGTCACCTTTCAGACTGCAAGGCACCAGATCGCTGTCAAAGTCCCTCCGGCGAATCAGATAGAGATCGATCTCTGCTTTGTTCTCAAAAACCCGGCGATACGTGTCGGTGTCCATATCCAGGCATTTTCCCCGTTAAAATCTACACCTTGGGGTTCCAAAAAGGGGCAAAGCAAGTGTGAGAAGATCCAAAAAAGTGTGGAAAAAGCGCCGCCTCAACTGGGGTGCACAGTTGTGTTAAGATCATTTTTAACAATTTAAATCAGATTAACAAATCATTTGCGTATTTTGTAATTATTATTATTATTATTATTATTATTATTATCGGTCGAATGTCTGAACGTGTAAATGCTTGTCATATACCACACGGCGGTCCATTCTGATTCAGGTGTGTGAATTGTTATTTTGAACAATTCCAGGTGATCGGATCTACAGGAAATTCTGGAATATTGGTTAAGCGCTTGTGTTCTTTGGTCGTTTTACACATTATTTTTTCCTGCCACGCCGACGTTTTGAACCGAAGGTCAAGGGTCACGGAACAGCCTGGTTGCTTTACTCTCAGACGGCCTGCAAACCTTATCTGGCCCATTGTCCTCCTTATCTAAATAAATCAAACCGGGGTGGGTCTCCCAGACACTTCTGGGATGGGGGGGGGGGTCTCCCGGGCAGGTTCTTAGGTCACACGGCTGATTTTCAGAGAAGCGTAAANCCAGACACTTTTGGGGGGGGGGGGGGGGGGTCTCCCGGGCAGGTTCTTAGGTCACACGGCTGATTTTCAGAGAAGCGTAAAGAAGGATCCTTTTCGGCGCGTGCTGTCTCAGAGAAGCGCTGCTAAACGTTTCTGCCAAAAACATGGAGGAAAACTTTAAATTCCGCAATAAATAGGACGACCCCCACCCCCACCCCCACCACCATCACCCTCGCCGATTCGTGAGCAGGAGCAAAATTTGGCCGTTTCTTTGTTCCAGCCCCGTAACCAGTACCGGGATCTGAAGTCAGAAAGAAGGACCACGCCGTGTCCATCAAAGGAACGCGGTCCTCGACGGCCTCAAGAAAAAAAAAACATTCACCTCAGCACCAGCGCCACAACAGTTTCACAGCTATTTCTGGGCTCCCACAGGGCTCAGTGCCTCATTCAGGTCTTCCGCACGCGGTTCGACACACGTGTGGCCGCTCTTTTCCTGTGAGTGCAAACGTGACCTCTTTCTGCGGCCTGCGAAACAGTGACGCGCCACCAGCACCGCGCTGAGGAGGGACTCAAAGCCGTCGAGAAACACACACACACGCTCGTGCGTGCCGCTTACCAGAAGAGTAGCAGAGTATGACTCAAACCTCTTCGACGTCAGAGCTGCACACGTGTGAAAGTGATGTGCGGCAGATGCTGGCGGCGCTCTTGAACATCAGCGCTTGTGGCACAAATAACTTCTAAAAATGTTTAATGAGTATTTAACTCTCGAGTTCCGTCTTCCTGGTCAGTTTTCGGCGTCGACCGTGTTCTTAGGTGATGCTCTTTGAGAAGATCTGATAAATCACATCTGCTGCTGCGAAAAAAGAAGTGACATTTTCAATCAAAACTTCCTGCCGAAAAGCGGTCAACAACTCTGCAGATGGCTTTTGCAGGTGTTTCTGGCCACTGTACAACAAGGCTTAGAACCATGCGAACGAACAAAGTCTCGCAGCCCTTACAAGGCGGGGTTTTCTGCTGGACTCGTCCGGCTTTCGGGGTTGAAGCACGTGATATAAATTATTGTCCCGCTGTTTACCGGGTTGTTGCATTGCAACCGTGTTTCCTTCACCAGAGAAGAAGCTAACGGCTACGCCCTCCAGTCCACGGAGCAGGAGGTCATGTAGGTGCCGTTCCCTTGATAAGAAGGATGTTTTCCTTCCAGCAAGATTGCTTGAATTCCCCCAAAAGCAGTTTAAGAATGATCCCAAGGATTTGCCAGCTTAGAGAATCTGTCTGAAATGAAGTGAAGTTCATTCTGCACGACAGACCTACTGTTCTCAGCACTGACTGTCTAAACGCTGCAGAAGAGCGAGCTCTTCACCTCTGGCCTTTGTCGGCTGTGACTCCAGGGGTCGGCGCAACGTCCTCCTGCCTCCCGGACCACGATTTCCATTTTTACGCAAGCCCGATGAAACGCCGAGCCCTGGACACGAGGATTTTGTACAAACGGCGAGAGGCAAGCTAAGACAAGCGAGCTGGATCAGACTGGGCCCGGCCTCGCGTAGCTTTAGAAGAGTCGACACACGCAGGCCCACGTAGCGCATTAGCACACAGAGCCACCGCAGTGCCGAGATACGATCGCAGCAGATAAAGCTCCACGCATCGTATGGTGCAGTCAACATCTCCCGGCACCCTCACGTTCGACGCCACTTGTATTTGCGCATTTGCAAATCCGCCAACACTTGGAGGCCACATCGCGTGTCGTGCGATCAGAAGAAGCCGCCGTCAGCGGCGTCTCACGCTCTTTTTCCCTCCAAAATCCCCAACAGCTTTCGCAGTCACACGGTCGCCTCTCCTACCTACACAGAACAGGTCCTTTGTTTACCTTAGTTCTGAACGTTAACCAAATGTACGTATAATGCGTGTTTTCTAGAAAGTGTATAATATGATCACGTATATATTTTCAGTATGGAGTTAATGTCAGTATACAGCCGGAGACGTAATGGCTTCCATCGGCGCGCAGCGTAAATAAAAATAGTCAGAAATGTGCTCCGAAAAACAATTTAACAGAACAAAATGTCCGCATTTGCCTTTAACGCAGGCGGCAATATATTTCTCCTGCGGCCATAAAACAAGACATTTTTACAGTTACTTCTTTATGACATTAGACTTGCTGAAGGCCACGAATGGGTTGTGACTGGAAAAGCGAAGTGACTCAGCGTCCAGGAGGGTTCGGCACATTCTTCCACTTATCGCCTGCATTCTTGCCCTTCATTTTACAGCCCGTCATTTGCCCAGATCGATTCTAAACACAGCTTTTTCCACATGTTTTTACTTATAGTCAAAGTAGAAAATGTAGCATCGGCACTAGAACATAACCCGGGGTCCGCAGAACGTGTTTTGGGATTTTTTTTTTTTAAGAAGGGGGATTCCAGACCGTTTTTTGATTTGTATAAAATTTCCAAAGAGGTTATTGTCCCACCAGAAAAAAAGGAGAAGTAAGATGTAAAACTAGTGAGAAAGACATGATCCACCACACCTTTCATTTGCATCTCTATAAATAAGAGATTTGACAGATGATGTATATTTGTAGGTATTTGTAATCTAATGATATAAATTCTAAGATAAAGACACTTAACTGGTTCAGTCCTGTGACGTGAAGACCTGCCTGGTCGACTGTCCATATATTCTGAAAGAGACGTTAACTGAGTAAAAATAAACCAAAACATTCCATTTGAAGCAGTTTTTTACCGCATTACTGTAAATGAAACAATAAATCAGTGGATCTCACTGTGTTTTTGCGGAACCTAAAAAAAGGCCCAGTATTTTGTTTTAGTGCATTTAATCGTTTCTTACCCACCGTCTGTTGGTTTGCGTGTGAAAAGGGGGAAAGTTGGCCGGGTTTGGGACGCCGGCCTTCCAGGGGTTCGCCGGGGCAGTGGCTGAACAGGCAAACCCTCGACAAAGTCTTGTCTCGACGCTTCGGTACTTCGTGCCACGATGAGGAGCTTTGCTTGTCCAAGATGTACAGGCCCAAACAGGGGTTCTGGTCTCCAGGAGAAGCTTCTGCGTTTACCGGGCGGGTTCCCTCTAGCGTCTCAGGCGACAGCACCCCCGTTCATTCCTGAACACACCAAATTCCCTGCCTCTCCGGCAGGTCTTTGCCCTCCAGAAGCACCGCATTGTTCCGCAAGACAATTCCGCTGGAGCTCCAAGGCGCCATCTGCTCCGTGAGGAGACTGGCTTTCTCTGCAGCATATGGATTGCTGGCCAACGGCCCCCTCGGGACGAATGGAGTGTACAAAAGAGCTCGTGTCATGAAGATGCACCTACACAAAGGCATCGGCGGTCCACAAAGGTCAATAGATCCATTCCCTCAAATTTGAGAACAAAAGTGATATATTTTTGTCGGATTCCACCCCCCCCACGCCGGGCGAGTTAAAATCGGTGGATCGGCAGTCGAGATATAAAAGCCGCTGCGGGGTAATTTTATGCTTTATCGCGGCTTGCAAAGAAAGGTCTGAGAAACTTGCGCTCCGTCGCGACAATTTGGGGATCAAAGTTGTGGCAGCAGAACCCAGGTTAATGCAAAAGTCCATTCAGAGTGGAAGCGTGAAAGAAAAGGACACCGCGGCGGGACGAACATCGGCCCCCCGCCTCGCCGGCGCGGAAGAAGCCGGAACGACAAGTTCGCAGCAAAATGCGTGAATGATACGGAATGAGATGGAGTAAACAGAACAACAGCCTCGGGCTTTTCCCTACATCGCCGCTCTGTTTTGTTGACGGAACCCGGGCCGGAGGACTTCGCCGGTCGTCCACTTTCCAACACTTCCGAATGTTATTTAAATGCACAATGTCTGAACATTATTACATATATATATATATATATATATTTGCAATATTATAACTGGAGATGTACAGACCCCACCTACCAATAAAAATGACGCATTAAAACACATCGTAAACGTTCATGGTACAGTTAAAGTATTTGGTCAAATGAAACTCATGGTTCGCACGAGGAATCTGTCTTTGTCCGACACCGTTGACCTTTGCGATTTATAATGTGGTTTATTCAACTTTCCCTCATTCACCTATTTACCCAGCGAGGTGTTCCTACTCTTCCAGCTCAGAACAAGTTGCGTCATCGAGGGATCTGCAGCAGGATGCGGATTTAAACCTGGAACCTTCAGGTGACATGGTGAGAATCCTTAGTGTTATAGTATCTGCTGGATACATATATATACATATATCCATTTTTACTCTTTTGAGTGGTTCCTGGACGTGTGGATGTTATTTGGTCAGATACTTGAGGGTTGAAGGTTTCCTGGAAAAGCCACCTTCAGCACCCGATTGTCTGCTGATGCATCACTGACCACTTTAGAACATCCTGGAGATAAAAGGGACTTTATTTCAGCTATCAGCAGCTGCCACCCCAATAACAGGAAAAATGCGTTTGACAGGAACGCGTTTTGGCACCTGTGTGTGTGTGTGTGTGTGTGTGTGTGTGTGTGTCCCCCATGTGCTAGTTAACCACTCCTGTGGGAGGAGCCACTGCCAGGGAAGTATTTAAAACCATCAGAGTCAAAAAAAGGACACATAACTGTTTTCTTGCCTCCAGGTCCTACAACCTTGAGGAGCAACGAAAAACTGCTCACCATGTCCTACTATGAAGTAAGTGTTGTGTTTTTAAAAGTATTTCCATTCAAAATGTACTTATTCTTCCAGCACTGGCACAGCTGAAGGTATGTAGTCGATTGCAAAAAAAAAAAAAAAAAAAAAAATCAACGTTTTTTCGAGGTGAAAGTGAAATTCGGAGCAGGAGAAGTTACATCACTGCGCGTGACGGCAGTTGAGTCTGAGTCATTTATAACTGCTTTTTTTAAACAATATCTTCCGCTTCATTGCTCTGTTTCTGTCTTTATGCGAGGTGACTTGCACCACTCACCTCGTATAAACCCGGGTGTTTTGTACCTCGACGAGGCGCGTGGATTCGAACCGCTTTCCGTCCGAGCCCATACCCGCCCGCTCTACAGTCGCAATGTTTTCGTGTCGTTTCACCGGAGATGAATCCACAACTAACCCGCGTTCTCGAATTCCTTTTCGCAGCACATCGTGATCGACCTGAACGAGTCCGGGTCCGGAGCCGACTTTGACGTTTCCGATGACTTTGACGTGCCCTGTGACGTAGCCCAGAGCTCCGGCTTTCAAAGAATCTTCCTGCCAATAGTGTACGGATTAATTTTTCTGCTGGGGATCGTCGGCAATGGACTGGTCGTGGCGGTGATGGGCTTCCAGAGGAAGTCGACGACCATGACAGACAAATACAGGCTGCATCTCTCGGTGGCCGACCTCCTGTTTGTCCTCACCCTGCCCTTCTGGGCCGTGGATGCTGCCAGCAGCTGGTACTTCGGAAACTTCCTCTGCGTCACGGTGCACATGATCTACACGGTGAACCTCTACAGCAGCGTACTTATTCTGGCGTTCATCAGCTTGGACAGGTACTTGGCGGTGGTGCACGCCACCAACAGCCAGGCCCCCAGGAAGCTCTTGGCAGAACGGATCATCTACGTGGGCGTGTGGCTTCCCGCCGCCCTCCTCACCGTGCCCGACCTGGTGTTCGCCAAGGCCCAGGACATAAACACCAGGGTGATGTGTAACCGCATATACCCCTTTGAGACCCTCACCATCTGGACGGTCGCATTCCGCTTCCAGCACATCCTGGTGGGCTTCGTCCTGCCCGGCTTGATCATCCTCATCTGCTACTGCATCATCATCTGCAAGCTCTCCCAGGGCTCCAAGGTCCAGCAGAAGCGCAAAGCCCTGAAAACCACCATCATCCTCATCCTGTGCTTCTTTAGCTGCTGGCTGCCCTATTGTGTAGGCATCTTCGTGGACACCCTGGTGATGCTCAACGTCATCCCCCACAGCTGCGCTCTGGACCAGAGCCTACAAATGTGGATTTCCATCACCGAGGCACTGGCCTACTTTCACTGCTGCCTCAACCCAATCCTCTACGCGTTCCTGGGAGCGAAGTTCAAGAAATCTGCCCAGAACACGCTGACTATGAGCCGAGGGTCCAGCCTGAAAATCCTGTCCAAGAAAAGAGCCGGCCTTTCCTCGGTCTCTACAGAATCGGAGTCGTCGAGCTTCCATTCCAGTTAACAAACTACTGCGTCGTTCGAGACAAGCGGCGTTTTGACGAAAGTGGAACTTCAGAACTATTCGAAGATAACAGTCGACGCTCTGTACATAGTCGTTCGTGTTTCCATTTATCGAATTACTCCTCTTGTACGTTTCGAGCTTGCTAACCCTTTATATAAGCACACGGAAGAAAATGTGGAACCTTCAGGCAGAGCCTGGTAGCCGTTGACTGGCCACGTCGGTGTGAAATATGAATACGATCCTTTGACACGCCAGATTTTGAGCTCACTTTGTTAGGAGCCTCAGACCACAGAGCAAGAGCCAGGCTGGGTTTGTAGGAACCAGCCATCCAAAGCTGTACATAAATCATGTTGTGTTAACTGTGTTGACTTTGTAATGTGCTTTTCTTTATATGCTGGCACTTAGGTGTGTTTGTGAAGTGTTATTTATTAAGGCTGGAGATCGCCGATTTCCTCGCGGCGTTTTGTCGACATTCCGAGTGTACAAAGGATTTCCGAGTTGCTGCTTGTAAAATTAAAATGCTCAAAAATGTAAAATGAATAAAGTTTGCACAAAGGAAGTTTGCGTGTCAAAGCCGCCCGTTCGGCCCCGTAAACAGGCCCTCATTTTCACAGCAATGGCCGCTTGGAGGGGGAAAAAAAAAATGAGTCGATTCAACGCGGCTGAAAGGAGGGTCTGCTAGGACTGCTGTGAACATCTGCCCTGTTTCAGTTTCGCCCATTGAATCGGGCTACAAAGACCATAACTCTAATCTGAGCCGCAACAAAGCTCCCCGACCCCCAGGGGGGTTGTTTTGTTCCATTCAATTCCTTATATTTGGTTTAGGTGGCAAAAAAAAAAAAAAACAATTGCTACCGCATTCAAGCGGCAGTAGCTTAACACAGCGCTGATCGGCCGTGCCATTGTCACAGTGGAACCATGGAAGGGTCGCCCTTGGCAACCCCTGTGGCCCCCCCTGGTGAAACATCCTTAGGAGACGACCTTCTCGTGATAAACAGCACAAACCCCAGCAGTTAAGCACTGGGATGCGACGCGGAAGAGCGCGACCGTTGTACCCGAGCGCCCTCCGATGATCTGCGGCCCACCGCGTCGGGAACACGGCGGACAGAGTCTCGCTCTGACGTCTCAGTGGAGGGAAGGGAGCCGGAAGGGAGCAGACAGCGGGAGCCTCGGTATTGCTTCATAAGTTGCGCGTCACGCCGGCTCCCGAAGGAACCGGCCGTCACGTCGTTCGATAAATAAAGCGTCACGTGTGCCATCAAACTCAGAAAAGGTTCCTCTCCTCGGTGGCACAGGCAGAACAGAGGATAAAGTGCTGGAGTGGGGGGATGGGGGGACATTAAAGCCCACCTGCTCCTCTGTCTAAATATTGAGTCGTGTCATTAACCCTCCATTGAGCTCAGCTGAGGTCCCCTGTTTGGCTTCTTAAAAGCAGCCTGAAAACCTCTCAGCTAAATGGAAGCCTCCCTCTCGGGCTACTTTGGGACGGACCCCGCCATTATCTGGCAAACGGAAAAAGAAAAACGCCGACGTCTGCAGCAACGTGCATCTCAACAACCCCGACAATAAAATCACTGTTACAATGAAGTAAACGCCGCTGCGAGACACGTCGCTTTGGTCAACACCGTATTCGACGCTGTCGTTTTTTGTCTTTATGTCAGGAAGAATCGTCCAGAAGATCCGTCGCTGTTGTTAAGCCTCACTTGGAACCCCCCCGCTGACCCCCAGCCACGTAAGAACACACATCTATTGACCACGGTCGCTCTGCGAGCGCCGCTTCAGGACAGGTGAAGGGTTAGAGGGTAAAGCTATTGAGATGCTTACGGAAGGAAATGCCCGAGTCCATTAACAATGTCCATTCTCCTACTCCAAGGCTTTCGCAGCTTGACTCCAGAAGAATATAGTGGAAGTGTAACGTGACATGCTTTACAGGTCCTTATTGTCGGGATGTTTACTTAAGCGGGGCCGTGGGCACGTAAACAGTTATTCTCAAATTAAGTTTAGGGCCCTTTCGTCACTCAGCAGAACACAAGCGGCTGTGACTCGCCGCACCCAGTAGGACGTTTTTCCAAACGGTTATGTTGTTTTGACTGGAAAGCGGTCACCAGGATGGCGGCTCCCGGAAACGGGACCTCCTGAGAGCAGCGGGGTGGTCTGACGCGAATGTGCTGCAAATCCGCTGTTTGACACGGAGCGGCAGCGGCGTGAAGGGACGTGTAGAAACGAGACGTCTCACCCTGTCCAAAGGCCGATGATGTCGACTATTACCGCCGTTCACCGTCCGTCCGTCCGACCGCGTCAATAACCGTCCGTTTAATGTAGGGCTCAGGTGGTCCGCAGGCTATTCTGGAAGCAGAGGATGATATGCAACCGGACGCAATGCATGGTTAAAAGCCACTAATTCCCCTGAGACAAGTGTTTGGGTGGGAGGAAACAGGAGCGGGCGGGGGGCAACACTTATGACGCCTTATTAGTTTCTTTTGCCGGCAACAAAGTTGAGTTTTGCCTGTAATTCTGCGCCTCCTTCGCCACCAGTGTTGAGTTTAATACATTTTGCCCTGAAAAGAAGTTCTGAAGCCCTGCAAACTTTGCGTTTCATCCTTTGGCTTCATATAGGAAAGTAACTAAAAAAGAAATCCATTTGTTTTATTCAGCTGCTAAGGGAAATGTGACGGCATGAAAGGTATAAAACACGAAATTAAACAACACGAGTCAGACCACAGCCCGAGAGCCGGGCTTCGTATCGGTGTTTGTCCAAAGAGAAAAACACAGCACTGGAAGCACCGTGAGGACCTGCACTGATACCAGCAGCCGTGGGCAGCAGCCACCTCGAAGACCAACAGACGTCAAAACAAACCGTCGCGTGGAACCTAAACTCTCCGAGTAATGAAGCAAATCGCTTCCCCGGTAAACACGGGTAGACACTCGGTTTGCTGGCAGCTGCCCACACGTCGGCCTCTGAGTTTGCACTGGAGAAGGACTCCGGGCCTTATCGGCGATGTGTGGAAAAATGGATTTTGAACGAAGCTCCGAAACCCGAGTCTCCGCCGTTTGCTTGAAGATGTAATAAGGAGACGGGGCCCGAAACTCTGCGGACAGAATTGTTAATATCTAACAAAAACGGACATGCTGTTTGTTGGGAATTTTTCCGAACAAGCCGGAGAGGAACATGCACCTTCTATCAGGACCAACTGGTAAATATTTATGACCTGTACACAGGTTATGGTGTTCATCCACATCTCCACCGACCTTCAGGCAAAACTGACACAACGCGGGAGGTGTGTGTGTGTGCGTGTGTGCGTGTGTGCGTGTGTGTGTGCAAAAAGCTGAACTGCACTGAAACGCTTCTTTAATGGCTCAAGCAAATCGCCGGCGGAGGAGAACAGGGTAAAGTTTACCAGGTTTTCTGCTGTGAGGGAGCCTGGAGGTCCAGGCTCTGAGGGAATCTGATACTGGGGGTCTCGGTTTCTGGAAGAGACAGCTGTGGTCCTTAAGAAAAGACTGAGTGACAGGATTAGAAAATGTGACATGAGGTGCTGCCCAAAACACATTAGCTGAAAGGTGTGATAGAACCTTATGCTCTTGCTGGATCCTCCATGAAATATAAGCCAGGCTGGTTTACTTTTCTCTTCGGCACATGACCCGCCGCACGAACGAAAGCTTCTGAAAAATGTTCTTGACCTTTGCCTTTCCGAGCCGGGCTGCTATATTGCGACGCTTTTGATCTCCGATCGGGAGCCGCCTTCAAAGTGACGCCACCGTTTGAACCGCACCCTGCGAACTCAACCTTTCCACCATGACTCCTGGGCTGAACGACAGCTCTTGTTTACACCACAACCCCGAATCTCATTTTGACCTCTGCGAATCTGATGTCTCAAACTTGACTGGCGGGATGCAAACTCAGCGAGTTCTTTGTTCTGAAAGCCCTTACAGTCGTGCGGTGGCGAGCAGTCGCGATCTCAGAGCTTCCCTTCCTTCTGCCATCCACCTCGAGCTCAGATACTCATCCCGCTTTGTCGGTGTAGGATTAGAGACTAGTGGCGGTGCACGGTTTTCTGCTCGCACAGCTGATGAAAACCTCGCCATCACGCGTAACCATCAGCCGTCGAAGTGCAGAAGATCAAGGCGGCGCGACATCCGCGTTTTTTAACAGAGCCACCGCTGCTGGAAAAGTTATTTCTGCTCGGGGTCCGGATTAAAACAAAAGATGGTTAAGGGCAGTTTGGGACTCGCAGGCAGGTGCCTCTTGTAGATTCTTTGTGGGGGTTGGGGGGGTGGCGGCCGCTGTTTTCATTGTGTCGGATTGTGCTGGTTTACTTCTGCCACCTGGGAGCCCTCCTTCTCCGTGTTTCTCATGCACATGTTGTTTCCTGTGCTGTTGGTGCCCCGGGGGGGGGGATAAACTCGGAGACCCTCGAGTGGCCGGCCTTCCCTTCCTCGCCTCTCCGCTAATAGCCTAAAAGCTCCCGTTTTGATCCGGCTGATAAAAACGCCGGCCAGTCGCAACAGCCCACCGGACCGCGTTTCTCCAAGCGATCCGTCCGGAAGCCTGGAACAACCGTTCGTTCGCCGCTCTCGCTTTTGCGAAACAACCACGTGTGACTCGGCACAAACGTGTTTCTGTCAGAACACCCGAGCGGGTTTTGTCCCAGTGAGCCACACGGGATCGTCCGGGACAAAAGGGAATTAAACAATTGTTCTTTACCCTTGTGAAATGACCGCCTCTCGCTTGTGCCACATTTTATTGGCTTAGTCCAGTTGCTCTGCTACTTCAGACTCGGTCAAAATTCAGTCCTAGAATTCCTGTGTTTGCGGAAGTGCATGAGAACAATAGGTTTGAATGCACTTTATCTCAAAAGCTGACAAAGAGAGCGGCAGCTGAGGTCGGGTGAGGGGATGGAATCAATTTTCCCACATTTTAAAAACTTCCTTGAGGAAGTTGAAGAAATAGACCTGGAAGTTTATTTAGGTAGCCGTGTTGTTAGGGGGACTTCCTATTTCGGTGCGTCGGGAGGACCGACACCGGCGGGAGGCTCGGTCGAAGAAAGGCGTATCCCGGCAACGTGGGAAAGGCCGGGACGGGGAGAAGGAGGTCCCTGTCTGAGGGGGTCCCCTCTCCTTCCCGCACAGCTGTCGGTGTGACGTCGGCACAAGCGCGACGCGCTTGCAGCGCGAGGAGGATGCTCATTGTTCGAAGATTCCTGTGCCTGTTTTTGTGCCCCGAAACAAAGGCCTATTTTGCTAAGCTGAGCACCGGCAAACAGACAGGGCGAGCGAAAAAGAGAAAGAAACCATAACTCCCATGATCTTCTCCACATTGCTGACCAAAGCATCACGTCGCAATAGATGAGATGAGATGTGAGACGTGACATCCGACAGACCGGCCCCGTCCAGGCGGACGAAATTCGCCCGGTATCCGCGGACGGTCGAAGTCGGCCTCGAACCAGGCCCCTTTGCACGACTTTCAAGCGAACAAATGAATCAGCCAATGAAGTCGATTGTTTTTATTTTTTATTAACCCGGTAATATGCTTTTGATGCGTATTTATCCGTTCGATTGTTTACAGGAGGACGTGCGTTTCAGACAAAGCGCTTTCACAAAGAAGTGGGATACTTGGCGGAAAAGACAGCTGCGGCGTGCGACTGGGCTCAGTGACCTGCGGTTTTACCCTCCGACAGTTAACTTGCTTTAAAGCCCGATTGTCGCAGATAATTCAAACCAACAGAATTATTTGCTATATGCTGGAGAACGTGGCTTTTGCCTTCGCCGATTTCCTGTTTTTCTCTTTTACAGTAAATGGCTCATTGTTTACGCGCCCAAGTTCTGCGCTGTACATGCGGTGGCGTGGGCACGACACACCACGGGTGTATCTGTTATTGTGCGCGTTGCCCACTTGGTAATGATCTTATCGATAGTCTGGGAGATCGCGCATTGACAGTCGGACAGAACGCTCTTCTTGTGGCCCAGAAACGAAATGTGTTGGCGGTGTCGGGCGCCTTATCGACAGACTCAAATCTTGTCGAGTTGCAAAGGCCAGCTTCAGTGTCACGGAGGATTTCGTGCAGCAATGGCATCAGACTGGAACCCGTGAAGGCGTCTCGGCTCTCTTGTGGTTCAGTCTCCCAAGAAACATCTGAGATGTTTTCCCTTCTGAAGCGACGCACTGGTAATGGATGGCAAACAACCGATTCGCACAACCTGCAGTTTAGATGCCGTTCCGGTGCTGGACAGGTGCTGTCCACTATAAGGTGTCTATGACGCACAGCAGAGTTCTCTTCTCGCCACTTTTTCTCACCGTAACGCATCCGAAAACATCCTGAAACCAAGCCCGCGGCACGTAGGCCTTTGCAGTTGGTCACGAGAGTTAAAGGAAGAAAAAAAAAACAGACAATAATGAATAAACCCGCACATTTGGCAGCATCACGATAGCTTCCTTCCAGGATGACTTCCATGTCAAGGATTGTTTCCCTCTCCTGCCTATTCATTCGTTCAGCTGTACAGTTAGGGATGTCCTTGAAAGAGCAATAACATCCGGAGTTACGCGGTGGAGACGCTGCCGTCTGAAATCGCTGTAAACCGCACGAGGAAGACCAGCGAGATGAAAGACCCCGAGTGGCCTTCTCTCGTGGAAGGGTCAACCGTGAAAGTGTTAACCTGCAGAGAGCCTCTATCTCGTCTCAGGTGGACCATGGCGCGGAGATGCCTTCAAACGGTGTATGTTTGCTGGAAGATGCATTAACAAGTTTGCAAGTCACTGAGTTATTTTAACACTTTAATGCTCCGTTGTTTTATTGGATTCCTTAACCATGTACACCTCTCTTGCATATATACGTCCTCATATCTTTCCTATAATACTACATGTTTCCTGGTGTTTCTGTTTAACCTCTCCAGGTATTTACATATTTCTGCAAGCGCTGCTGGCCTGACGGACGGCGGGTGGTCCGGACCGACACCACGGTGCGGCTATAGCCCACGTACTGCTATGCGCTCACGAACGTGGACAGAGAAGAGTTGCGGCCAGTTTGAAAGAGGGAATTTAAGTACGTGAAGTCAGGGCTGTTTGAAAAAGACACCTGTGGAACGTTACTCGATTTGGAAAGTTGATGTTACCACACGGCCTCGAACAACTCAGCGCTCTGACTCATTCCTCGCATGTCGAAGGGACGTACGAGTGACTCAGAGGCCCCGGTGTGTTTTGACAGGTGCCGTGTATGTCTGTGGGGGGGGGGGGGGGGGACAGCTGAGAACCCCCCGCTGTTGTTGTTTAAGAAAAACAGGTCCTNAATTAAAAAAAAGGGGGGGGGGGGGGGGGGGGTGACAGCTGAGAACCCACCGCTGTTGTTGTTTAAGAAAAACAGGTCCTCTCCGTCCCACGTCACCAGCGATCAAACGCGCAGATCCTGGTGGCAGCGATGGCTGAGGAACCAGGCGGGCCAGCAGATGGTCAAGTTTGCCACCGGGGGACCACCAGTCCACAGCGCTTCCTGTGGGCCGCGGAGAACAATGGTGAGAAAAGCCGACTCCCAGAAGCCGGGTCCATATTCACACATTTTGGAGGGGAAGAGTCGTTTTTCATATGAAGACAAAAGCGGTGTTTTCATCGGGGGGTTACGGCACTCTGCTTAATGGAGCTCTGCTGGGTGTGATAGCAAGCTCCAGACGTGTCTGAAGGGTGGGGGTTCATTACCTGGGGCTGTGGCGGAGCTCTGGAGAACCTCCGCGAAAGCCCCAAAATGAAACACTTTTACACTGGTAGGAACCAGACTAAGACAAATCCAGGACCCACAGTTTAAAAGGAAGAAAACACTGGGAGCGTTTTGCCACTTGAATGCAAATAAAAGTCTTGTCTCTGGGACGGAATTCATTCGTGATCAAAGTCCATCCAAGAAGAGCAGAGCTTTCTTGCTGGTCCTTGTCATTCAGACGGTAAAGGAACAAATGCAACTGGCGTTTGAGTCGAGCATTTATATTCCGGTGAATTAAACGCGTACATTTGAGGATAGAGATGCGAATTTACATATGAAGACTTGTGAAGAAAGGAGCTTTGGCTAAGTCCTCCTTCCTGCTGCTGCACTTTGTAGGTCTTTACTGAGTCAGCAGGAGGAAGAGGCCACGGTTTGTCCCCCATCGACGAACCCGGACGGATTCGAGAGGCAGCTGACTGATGTTAGCAGGGTCACGTCACACGCGGTGACCACACACCTCACCAGGAGAAACCCTCACTGTGGATCTGACCAGAACTGGTCACAGGCTCATTTCTCACCGTTTCTTTTCTACTCCTGCTTGTTGCGTTCGCCAGGGAGCAAAGTCAGCGGCCAGTGGGGTAGTGTTACAAACAGTCTTGTTCTACTGCTTTTAAGCGGTTAGAGAAAAAGCTTTCGTTTTGCGGCCCGGCTGTGAGTTTGGAGATATGAACAAAGGATTCAGAGGAGGACAGGTACGAAACATCTCCAGAAATGAGAGCAGCACCAATCGTGCAAACAAACAAAAGGTTATGAACATTCTCTAAATCCGTCAACACAAACCACGAGTTCCATGGAGGGTTTTAGTGGCCTGAAATGATTTATATTCTTATAAGACAATTGTTCATTGTTCATTGTTCAAGTTAAAACTACTGCTTGTTCCACATGTGTCTCTATTTTCCCCTCAAGTGCAGAGCACTGAAGAGAATCTCCTCCATCCTCCAGCAGCCACCTGATCTGTCTTTGTGGACCATGGAGACACCGGTGCAAACCTGGAGTCAAGCCACATGGGTTCTGCGTGGCCCATTTTCCCCTCCCAGCTCCCTGCGATAGAACTTCACGGTGGGCTGAGGGATGTCGCGGTAGAAGAAGATGTGGACACCAGTCTTACGCCAGTTAACTCGGCTGTCGAGCGGTTTGCCTGGTTTGGTTTGTGTTCCGATCATCTCTAAGTCTCTCTTTCACTTTGCCATAGATCGATGGTTCCCAGATGTGGTCCTGACCCCCCCATCACACGTGTTTACTTTCCTACATCCCTCTAAAGCGCGGAAACAAGGCCGATTTGCTTAAATGATACGAACAATTCGATCCCGCTTCCATTAGCTGAGTTGCAACAAAAACCTGCACGTTACACACATTAAGCCACTCGTGTGAAAATTTGGTGCAGAACTTCTTCACCGTACAGCCTCCATTTGCCCAACCTGGTTCATGTGTGAGAAGCTGCCATTTCCTCATCGCCAGGCAACATTTCGAGGGTAGATAAGCAAATGGCGTCACCTTTTGTCCCACCTTAAGAAACGGCGTCCAGGCGGAATCACTCCGAGCTGTTAAGCCTGAAGGAGCTTCACACCTTCTTCACATCGTCTCCCCGAAGTTTCCTCATCTCAGTTTTGGTCAGCTTTCTTATCTGAACGCAGAAGGAAAATACTTAAAGACCATCATACGTCTAAAATTCTACCGTCACTTAATACACATTAGACTCGAATCCCACGGTGCACAACAGATCTCCGTCATACAACGTACCTGAGATCAGACACATCGGACTCGGGGGGGAAAAAATGACAAACCTTCGCAACCGAATTCAAATCAAGGGATCAAACCCACCGGGAACCATCGACGCAGGTGAAAAACCCGCTTTTCCACAATTTTTCTAGATTGTACATATATGTACAATTCCACAGTTCACACATATTCGTAAAGTACCCCTCCCTCGCTCCCCAGAGCAGTTTGAGTCCGGTTCAGTCCGGCCAGAGGTCACATCTTCTCCCCGTGTCTGTGTGGGTTTCCTCCCACGGTCCAAAGACATGTGTTTGAGGCCATCGGCCGCTCTAACGTGCCCGCAGCGTGCGCGCGCGTGCGTGGTCGCCGCTCCGACCGGGGGCGGTTTTGCCGCAGCCCTCCTCGGGATCGGCGGTCACTGACAGCGGAGGGATGGATGGATGGTTGCTCATAAGATTGAATTTCTGTGACACAAGAATTGATTTGAAAAGTTTTTTTTTCTGGTCCAAACTTTACTTTTGTAACCTCACAGAGATCAAAAGGATCTTGGCACAGCGGTAGGAGGTCGATGACATGTGAAACGACAATGACTTTTCTGTCACCTCTAATCTTTAATGCACTGACAGGATATCAAGACACATGGTGGAAAACACCCCATGTGGCTCTCCTGCCACACCTGTTTCCAGCACGTCCTCCTCCGCCCAGACTTGTCGCCACTGTCATCTTTCAGCAAAGGCTGATAGTCAACATGTTTTCACAACCATGTGACATCTGTCAGCTCCAACAGCGATCCTCGCTCTGTTAATGGGGGGAAAATGCCCACTTGGAGTTCATTTTTCACCTGCACCTCACAGATGTTTGCTGATTCCATGCGGATGCTTCACGATGAAGCACTTTCGGAAGGTGTGGGTCTGAGATTTAACACCTTGCAACTGGAACGCCCTAACCCAAGCCCAGGTCAAACCATCGCAGCTTTTTCTCACCTTCTCCTAACGCCTCTCTTCTGAAACGTGAGTCAGATAGAAACTGATATTCAAACAGACGGCTTGCATGAGTGATCTTATCTACTCGCTCGTGGAGACTCAGGGTTTTTGGCGACCGAGCCGACATTAGCAGCTTTGGATCACTTAGGCCTCAAGATGAACCGCAAACCAGCTCGGGAAACAAAACAGAAGTTAATTTAACAGCTTTCTGGCTTCTTCCTTGTTCTCCACCGAACCGCAAAAAGAAAAACACACAAGTTCTTTGCACGTGAACTTTTCATGACTGGAAAACCCCCAAAATGTGTCTCTGCAATAAGGGCGGCAGCACGAGGACGTTTGGCATCTGGGGTCCTGGACCGGCGAAAGCGCCCGTTGCAGGAGACGTGTAAAAATCCCGTATTTTCCGGTTCCGGAAGGTTTTTCATCAACACGTTATTATTCATCGATATCCTACGTCAATAACTAAAACCCACAAAATGAACTCATTCATAATGGAAATAATAAGAGTGACAGAGCTCCTGCTGTTTTTTTTTTCAGTTCTGCTTATGATCATGGTTTTGTAATTTCCCCACCGTTTCCTCCTTATCTCCGCCATCTTGACGTTTCATCTCGACATCTTTTCGTCTACGTTCGCTATCGGAATATTAGTCGATGATGGAAGATTAATGAGTTTTCGCGCGGCAGCCGAGGCCTGCTGACCCGCAAAGGCAGCGTCGTGGCGTTTGGCACGTTATTCTCCACGTTTTGATCTCGGCCACTTCCCCGCTAGACGTACGAACACCGGGGGGACGTCTAGACGCTCCTATTGAGATCAGTTGTCACAGGGGTCTTGGTTGTTGAAAGAAGAGGGGGTGAGATTACAGGCCCCAAGATCCCTGCTCCACACGCTGAGACCCGAGCTTTAAAAACGCTAATAAAAACCTGGATCGGTCAAAAGTGTGTTAAGCAGAAGTCGCAGTTACGGGAGAAAAGGTTTGTGCCGAGCAGGTTTGGAGATGAGGCGTGTGGCAGAGGAGCCAAAAGCGTTTTCGGTTTTCTAGCTGTCGGGGGGCCGAGATCTTGTCGCTCGGCTGTCGTTCCTCGAGGGACGTCCACTTTGTTTGTTCCCATGTTACCTGAAATGGGCTGAGATGTTCCGTCGTGCGTCTTAAACCGGCCCTTATCACAACGTGCCAGAGGGCCGCTGCCCCTCTGCCAAGGATGGGAAGATCGCAGAGCAAAAACCTGCCAGACTCAGGGTGTAACGCAGCTGAGCACTGCTGAGTCAAAAATAGAAGTGAGCGCCTGGACCAGTTGGGAGGGGTCTGCTACGTAGTTCTAACTGCAAGACGGTTTGAAGAAAGTGAGCCGAAACCACAGCGCCGGTCGAAACTGTGAAAGTACAGTACATTTGGAGGGTAAGGCCAAGCTGACATTTCAAGTGTGTTTTTTAAACTTCAGCTTGGATGGCTTGTTTGTGAGACACGGGTTGTTGAACGATCTGTTTCCAGTATCAGTAGCAGTGGAAGGATGTATGTATTTACCACATTGTCACTGGTCTGGTTCCTTCTTGCTTCTCAGCACCAGCAACACTAAACAAACGTATGAAGTTCAGCTAAGGGCCTCAGTTGAACAAAGTGACTCATAGATTTGGTTGAGATGTTCCAAACTGTCACAGCCCTGCCTTCAGGTAACAATAGCGAGGGAGTGAGAGTCTTCTCAAGCAACGTGCGACTCAAAGGCCGCCTC
The DNA here is from genome assembly GCA_900497675.1 of Arapaima gigas. NCBI lineage: Eukaryota > Metazoa > Chordata > Actinopteri > Osteoglossiformes > Osteoglossidae > Arapaima > Arapaima gigas. The sequence continues at coordinate 53,821 of UFQX01001573.1, read as the reverse complement.
ACATGAGACAAAGCACTTCAGCTAAAGAGACCCAGAGTGTGAAACGGTGGTTTGTCAGATAAAGCTGTTATTTCTTGCACGAGGAGCTGCCTTTGAAACTGATAGGACATAATAACAATGGTGGCGACAGATGATGTGATGCAAGTTTACTGATATCTTACAAGATCAGCAGAGAAGTACATTTGTGGTTTGAGGTCCTTTGATACCGAAAGGGTTTCAGCAGCTCGGAGGAAGAGTGGAAGCTCTTTGCATCATACCTGAACCAAAAGAGAGAACATGCAGATGTGATTTTAGACCTCCGGTAAGTGGGACCCTCCCAAGTAAATAACTTGCTCACAGCCCATCGGAAAACACCTGTATAACTGTGAAGCCGTGAGCTGAGCTGGATAAACACTGTAAACACCAGTTAACATGTAATGTTGTCACAGATGTGCATGTTTATACTGCGGTGCAGTGTGTACAGTACAGCACATTTCACATGTTAGTCACTGCGTTACACACGGGAGGTGAGAGGTTCGCAGCCCCGCTTCAGTTTTACGACACGTTGAATAAAGGGAATGAAGACTAAAGAATAAGCGTGTCAAAGTAACCCGGCGCCTCCGCCTCTGTTCGACACAACAACTGCTATTTAAATAAATAGGCTTATTTTAAAAACGAAATGCACAATAAATGTGATGACGGGGCGCAAACGTGTTCGAACAAAGCAAAATAGGCAGAAACAGCTAATAACACCGCGCAGAACGTCTGGCTTGTGATAAATCCACGACCGCTAAACTATAGAGTTTATTAAAATACATAGTGCTATTTTATTAAAGTACACTGTATGCTACTCTACAGCAGTTATCTGTGGTTTTTTTTAACATGCTTAGATTTTTATTGGGATTTTGATTTTTTTTTGTTAGGTTTACGCTCTGGATAAAAATCTGTTATGGCAAAAGTTTCCATTCGAATACCCGCATGTAGGTATTCATTTTCAGGAGCTGTTATAGCAAAGACTTAAATGCAGCGCATTTGGACACCGAGGAACTGCTGTAAAGGGGTCCTGTGGGTATCGAGCTACAGACTCCGTGACCGTCTTGCAGCCCGTAACTAAGGTGTGGAACTTACGGCGGGCGGCTGCAGAAGGCCGGAGAGAGACGAGCAGGAGAGACACACGGGTGACGATAAAGCAAAGACACAGGTTCCAAACGTGCTCTTTAGAAGTGAACCATCTCGCGGTTTAGAAAAGGAAAGCAAAAACTGGCCGGCTGTGAAATGGGGCAAGAATGAACCTCTGGCGGTCGAAGTATCAGTGGCTTCCACACCTCCGTCCCAGTTATCTGTACATAACAGAAACTCTCTCTAGTCTTAAATTGCGTGACTCATCCTCAGACACTCCCTGTAAACACACGAGAAACCCGTTCGACACTCGCGGCCTGTTCTTCGGCACAGCGATTTATGTACAAGAATAACTTCCAAAACAAATTCAGCTAAAACTAACTAAATAAACACACAGTAATAAATACAAAAATAAACAAATCAAAACGATGGACTGCGCACGGCAAAGGATGTTGGCACCTAATAAAATCCCGGGCGGCGAGCGTATGTTCTCGTACGGTGAGATCTGCTTGTAATGTAACATTTATTTGGAGGTCAGAACGGCTCCACATTCGTACGTGTTATTTGTTGCCGGCAGGACTGTCCGTCCGCGGAAGAGAGCGACGCCTCTTTCGTAACTCAAGTTCTGGGTTAGCTGAGGTTGCAGTAAGATTTTGCAGAACACATCGGCATGTCTGAAGTAAAAAAAAAACTAAAGTCTAGACTGCAAACAACCACGAGTGTGACTGTTGCCATTGTTGCCGGTATTCCTGAGCTGAACTGCATAACATGATGTATAATTAGAAGCTGCGATTTTGGGTCTCCTGCCACGTTCACGCGTTCAGACAACTACTGGCCAGGTCGGATTACACTGCCGGCTCCTGGCGGAGGATTTGCGCAGATCCAGATCTCCAGAAATCACGGCAGCTGTTACTGCGTTGCGCTGTGCAACCGTGGGCTTAATCTTGCGCAGGTGTTCCAGCGAGGCTGTGGGGGGCGGCAGGTATTAGGGAGTCTAGGATGCAGAATTACAACCAGAGGGTCAGTCATTAAAGTCTCAAAAGAGAAGTTTCAGCTTGATGACGCCTAGACAAAATTTTAAGTTGTTTTGGGTGAAAACATCAGGTAAACAATGAGGTAACCGAGTCCACAGCATCAGAAACGCTTGACTTTGAGCAGCTTATTATCGATCGTGTCTGTTTCTACGCGTTGCGTTTATCCAACGTCTCGGCTTATTTCAAACAACTTAGCTGACACAGGTATTACTCCGGGTACATTATGGTACATCTGTCTTCCTAGAGACCACCGCAACCTGCCAGGCGATTCAAGCGTTTGCTTTTTTCACTCGGGCCTCGGGAGCTCCTGTCTGCTGGGGAGAAGAGGGACCGTGAAGTGTCAGTAGAAACAAAAAGCTTGCCGTGTTTTGTGTCTCTCAGGCTCTGACAGAGTCCTTCTACGGCACCTTCCCGCACTACAAGGAGACATTATGCTGCACTTCTTCATCGCAATTATGGTAAAACCATAGATTTATAAAAACGATAATAACACAAAACAAATCACTTGGGGAAATTCTTTTTAATGGGCAAAATAACACAGTAGAGAACCGCGCCTTAAATCTTAGAAAAAAAATCTCATCAGGATGGCGTGAGAGGAAAGCAAAATTGACTGCTGGGCGTTAAAACTTACTGGAAGTGATGCTGCACTTCCAACAAATGTTGTTTGTGGTGCTTGTCAAGTTTTTTTTTTGTTTTTTTCGGATCAGGAAACTGGCGCACACGTCTTCCCAACGGTTCCCGTAGGTGAACTTTCAGTCTTCAGTCAGAACTATGCAGGTCACCGATGTACTCAAACTTCTGACTGGTTGACCGAGGTTGTTTTTCTCAACTGCGCCGGTACGTTTCCGGAGTCATTCTTCACATTCTGTGAGTGCACTTCTCGCTTTGTGTGGCACAATGCTGCGGTTAGGCTGCAAAAGGCCGCCCACCCAAAACCTTTAGCTCACATCTCAGAAGCAAATAATTCAGTTAATAAATAAGTCAACACCACCAGATGAAAAGTACCTTCTCACATCCTCACATAAACCAGAACAGTCAAGACGCTCGGTTGCATTTCTCAGAGCGAACTGCAAGTTCGCTCCTTGTCTCCCCACCTGCGAACGACAGTCTTTCCCTGCTTCCCCACCATCTGAACACCATGAGGCCACAGGCGCCAAGTTCAAGATCTCAAGTCTCCACGTTGCGGTGTGTAAAGATAGCTGAGAGGAGAAACCACTGGCATGAAACGCAATTTCACTGAAATGGTCTCATGACAGTAGAGCAGCGGTAATAGAGAAAAGTCGCCAAGCAGTGTAGAGTCAAAAGAATAAAAAAGCCACCAAACAAAATGGCGGCCTGTGGGAACCACATGCGGGGCAAAGGTCAAGAGACAGAGGCCGTCCTGTCGCTCGTGTCTGTCTGGCCACGGATCTTCATCCCCCCTTCCAAAAGAATCTGGGAAAAATTTCCCCTACCGGCGTCTGCTGTGACGTCCTCACAAGCCGCGTCCTCCAGGCGGTCGGTCACGAGGTCGACGATCCCCCGCTTTCCACCTCGAGAGGATTCAGAGAAGAGGGTGGGAGGAAGTGCCTCTGCACACTTGGGTGAACACCAACCGTTCCAGAGCAGCGTTTGTTTGCTGAATACTGACATCCTGAAAAACTCGCAATCCGACGTGTTCTCACGGACGAATTAGATCCGGGATACCAAAGAACTGCTGTACTTCCAGGACAAGCTCTGGACCATCAGCACCGAGTTATTAATAAAGGGTTGGTGGGTAGAAGGGTTTGTTTGTTTTACACACCTTTAACATGGTGGAAAAAGCAGCTATGGAGTTATGGAACAAACTTCCAGGCCCAGTTGTGTCTGAGAGCTGAGGGGTCATATTGCAGAAGATATCAGTTGGAACTCAGGGAAGATGGTTGATTTTTTAAAATGTCTTCTGCTTTAGAGCGCAGCAGTACACTTTTATTCCGGTTTCTTTGACGTGTGCAACCCACAGTACTGTCGAAATCTATCTTTCCATGGAGGAGTTTCACACCCGGGGGGAGGTTTGTTATTCTACGTATGGATTTTTCTACATTCTTCAGTAGGTAGTAAGTGGTTCTGCCCACGAAGCTGAACTCCAACCCCTGTCTGCTGTGGTGGAAATACTGCCATATGGTGTATGTGTTGCTGCAAGTTTTGTCATGTAAGTTAATACATCTGGTTAAGGGCATCAGTCACGGAAGACAGAAGCAACACGACCCCTCCAAAAATCCAGCAAGCGTTGCAGGGCCGGATCTCCAAACACTGAGAAGGAGAGATGGGAAACAAACACTATAAAATGTCCTCAGCCGTGATCTGGCATCTACCCTCTGCAGGACAGGGGTTTCTTTTTGCTTATTTCTGAATGACTCAGCGGTGCCATTTGGCGGACACCCCAGTTCCTCCTGCCAGTCTTAACATGAGGTTAGACGTCACTTCAGATAAAATGAATTCTGAACAACTGCTATTAACCCCACCAGTGAAGCCTGTCTATATCCAAGACCCTGACTATTCTGATGTCCAGTGGGCAGCCTGGTGGCTACAGGGGGCCAGTAGTTTTAAAATATAATTGAAAACATATATTATTCCTACCATAAGCGTGTGATGGACTGGGATCCCCCTCAGCTTAGTGCCTCCTGCTGCCGGACCCCCATGACCCTCCCCAGGATAAGCGGTTAATAATGACGGATGGATACCGACCATAAATTTAATCATATAATAGTTATATTTACGCAAACACTTGTCAAAATTCCAAACAAACAACTAATTTTAATGCTCGTGTCGGTGGACGACAGTGATTTCACGTATTTGCGGCCTCCTATTTATACCCTAGAGTAGCAGAAATAGCGTTCTTAAAAACACGGCGATTTATAAACGACCACTTTAAGTCCACATTTCACAGAAATAAAAAATACAAATAACTTATTTTCATGGCGACGAATGTGACCTTGGAGCCCCTGGACACCCCAGTCTTAGCGGTTTCTAAACAGTAATTCCGCAGACGGGATAAAACTCGGCTCCAGTTTAACATCTAAAACAGTCAAAAGTTATTTAGGGAAGCAACTCAAGCGCGTTTAGCACATTTTAATTCTGTGTCAAAATAATCCCTTATTGTTTGTTCGGTTTATAGGGGTTTCCTGCTGTTTAACCAGTAACTGCAGGTTCTTCTTACACTCCAGTGCTGCCACCTGCTGGTCAAATGCCGTCATTGACCCGTCATCGCAAAACTGGCCTGAAAGTGAAGAACGAACGTTTATAAATAAGAATCTGCTTCTGCCGACCAGCACAGAGCCAGTTAGATTTTTCAGCTGCTCTTTATATTTTTTATATCTATATTTTAATAAATTGCCCCGCACGTCACTTCTTCTGTATTTCGAACGAGTGGTTTTGCTCTGCGTCTGTAGGAGATCTGGAAAAGGTGCTTCAAGTCAAACATTCCTGCTTTCAGTTGTGGGGTTTATGCTAACGGTGATTTTAACAAATGTTCTCTTTATGTGTGTAAAAATGATTTTTCTGACATTTTCAGAGCTCCTGCTTATTGCATGGTTTATGAGATGGCAGATTATTGCAAACTGTATTACTGCAACGCTTTTTATATCATGTTTGTAGAGTTTGTTTGATGAATACTGTTTGGAAGCAGACGCAGAGATGACGATGTTTTTGTCAGATAAAACACACGTACAACCTTAAGTAACCTGTAAATATACGTGTTCACCTTTCGCCGCAGTGACGCAAACCTGGACCGGCAGGAAACAGCGACATTTGCGCCTCGTGTGGCTCCCCCTGCTGTTCAGAACGTGCAATGCAGCCGTTGTGTAACGGCGCGAAGAGAAAACGGACAAAACTCGGTCGGACTGCAAGTGGAAAATAAAAATAAATCTTTCCAATTTGGGCTAATAAATAAATTAAAAGTAAATAATTTCGTTTGCTGTACATTCCCACCCCCCCATTGTGTAAGACCTTTATTACACACTGAATTACCCACAGGTGGGAATTGACCATTATTTTGTTCCCCTTTTGTTTATTTTCTCTGCTGTTGGCAGGAGGTATATTTTGGACCTACAGGTACAAACAAATCCTGCTCAATATTCCTCTGGTTCTAATGTGGACGTTGAAAATGCAGGCAAGTTTAATGATTAAAAATGCCTTTGAATTTAAGCCCTTTTAACATCAAGCTTTCGAAATAAAGCTCGGCTTACAGGATTTCTCACCTTGATCTAAACAAATATTTTAAACGTTTAAATGTGCATTTGATTTTTCAACTAATCTCTTAAATGTAATCTCTAGCTTTTTTTAAAAAAAAAATCATTTTAAAGTCAGGCTTTTGAAACATTGCGCCACTTGCGGGGTTTCTTGACTTAATATAGACAAATATTTACAATTTAAGACTTAAATTTGATTTAAAATCCTGTGTCAGTTAAATCCTGCATTTAGTTACTGGAAGATATTAGTTAAAATTATACTTCACCTGATAAATTTTGAACTGCAGCATCATTTCTCACCTTAATGCTCAAGTTTGGGTCAATAGCAGGTAAAGTGTATAACTCAGTTTTGAAGACAATATACTGTCAGCTCAGGAATTCTTGGCACCCATCATGGAACTGAGCGAAAACGGAGGTATGAAACAAACCAACACCATGAGTCGTATTTTGTGATCAAACATGGGGAGGCCGAACACTTTTATTTCGGCACAATATTTTGTCAACAGCACTGAGCTTCGGCCCGTAAAGTGCGACAAGGTTGGAAAACACTTTTGGAGGCATCAGCAAAAACACCCGGGTAGCAGCCGCAGGGCAGTTGTTTCAAGTCCCTCATCCAGACCCCCCCGACTCATACAAGGTCCAACAGGGTAAAAGACACTGATTTCTCCCTTATTTAAAAAGACTGATTTTTTTGTTCATGGAAATTTATTTGTAGCACATTTAAGGCCCCAAGCGGGGAAATACGTGACCTTCACTATCTTTACGTTCACCTTTTCTCACAGTACATTCTTCTATCATACTTTACCCCTGGTGCAGGTGCTTCTTTTTGTTAAAAGGCCTCTCATCTTCAAACGTGCCAGTGGCCAAAAAGCTCAATCGTGGTCTCATCTGACCACAGCACACATTTCCACCAAGTCCAGGTTCTCCTGTCATGCAGCCCTGCCAAACAGCCTTGTGAAACGGAGTTGGAGTCTAACAGTCGGGCTCTTCTTTGTTCCCCCCCCCATCTCTCATCTGTCTCACTATGTGTGGCGTCAGTATGGACTTAGTTCTCCTTCATGGCAAAATTGCAAATGTTCCAGATATTTGAAACTCAGATTATTGCCCTGACTGGGCCTAGTGGTGCTTCCAGCTGTTCATGTATTTTGTTCATTCATGACTGATCTGTGTAGATCATCCAGAATCTGTCTCCCTGTAGCAGAAAGTTCTTTGGTTTTTCTCACGTCGGTGGGCAACAGTGTTTTACCTGCACGAGACGTGGAGAAACAGGAATGGCGAAAGGCAGCGATACCGTTCCTGGAGATTGAGACCGACTACAAATCATCATATTCCACAAAAGACTCCACTTTAAGTGGTTTTTCTTTAGATATCCTACAGGAGTGGAAATAATTTTGACACCTGTAAGTGTAAAGCTTCCCTATAATGCATGTCTGAGCCAAAAATACAACTTATTTTATTCTGTGCGTTTATTTTCGCAAAGGGTACCAATAATTTGGGAGTTGACTGCATTCGACACTCGACGCCAAGTTACAGATTTTAAAAGTGGCCACATTCTGACAGATTCAATGCGTAACAATTATATTGGATGCTTATCGACCTGCGGCAGCATAACAACTTGAATTTCTTTATTTCAAGTCCACACAAAACAGCCACGAAAGTAAAGCGCATCTGGACGGACCGATGGCCGAGGTCTGCAAAGGTTAAGCGAATCCTCCAGAACAGCCCGATTCATACATTAAAGCCTATTATATCGCGTTTTGTTGAAGTCCAGCAGACTGCAACTAGGAAATGATTTCTTTTTTTACGTTATGGTACATTTTTGCCCCACCACCCCCCTTTAAACCAGATGGAGAGGATTTACAGCTATTAGTGCAGCCTGATGGCCGCGCATTGTATTCTGCTCCAAAGCAGACGTAAGCGGCCATTTTCTATCAGCACGCATGTTCGTGTTGGAATTGTCTCAGGCAGCAGACCGATGTCCGGCACGTGTACTTTCAAACAGCTGAGAAGCGCCGAGTTGATGTGGCGGTGGTTCTGTGAGCTCCGGGCTTCTCTGCAGAGACCGGCTCAGCTGCAGCTGGTTCCCATCACTGTGGCACCAAGGGAGGCCTGGGGCCTAAACTTCATGTTGAAAGGTTTCCGGTTTACGACACGCACCCCGAGCAGTCCCGAAGGCTGTCGGGGGGGGGGGGGGTGGGCACTAGCGGCAGTCGGAGGAACACGCCGGTGCGCCCAAATATAAACACGAAAACCCCCAGCAGCTGCTGCTGCTATGGTGGTTAAAGCAACCGTCTTCCAATTGGAGGATCTGGGATTGGAACCCCCCTCCTGCTGTAGTACCACTGAGCACAGGGCTAACCCTGCTCTACAAAAGGGGTTTGTAGCGCAAGTTTCAATTCTTTATTATAGAGACCTTAGTGTAAAAAATGCAGAACAAAAAGCGCAGGAGAACTGCTAGCTGTGCGTGTGGCGGGAGGTTCAGGCCTAAGACGTGAGGTTTCGTTACCCGGGACACATTAAAATGCCTTTTTATTATTCGCAAGCTTCTATTTTTGCGGCACACGTTCACTCTTAGCCACTCGGCTGCAGAACTAACTCAGTCCTCCGTGTCCAGGTGTAGCTTCGCATTAGTTCTGGCCGCTGACTGAAATAACTGCCACGTTCAATAAAAATGAGACCATCGTGAGGTGCGTGAGACACCTTCATCCGGTCCTGTTCAGAAAGGCACCTGCTGAACCTCTGAGACCCGACCGCTTCTGCAGAGATTTTTTTTTATAGGTAAGAAGACATTTTGATTCGTACAGCAAACACGGTGAAATTATACATTGGAAATAAATTATTTAACTGTTACATGCTACCAAACAGCGTTCGAGGTGCGACCGTACGAATCTCCACCAACCTTCCAGTCCTGCGTTCGTGCCTGAGTCTCATGCTTTACTGCTGTTATTTGGAGATCACACTGTTGAGATGAAGCGTCTTAAAGCCCTGATAACGGCGGCAAAAGCCCTGCAGGAGCTACTGGTGCCCTAACAAGCTGCCCTCGGCTTCTGGTAAAATCCCGCCTGGGTTACTGCATCTCCACCCTGTCTGGTTGGTGTCCAGATGAACCCAGCCCGACCTGCCCAATTGCTTCTCCCTTCCTCGCCTCCCTCCGCCACTCCCGTAACATCAAACATCAACTTCAACACTGGCTGCGGCCTATAAGACTATCAAAAGGTCGGCTGAGGATTTCGGACACCGAGGTTTTATCATCTTTTCTGTTTAATACGAAACCAGGGAAAGTTCCCCAAAACCGCGGCTTTTCAGAACATCCCGGTGTCTTTGTTAACAAAGGAGTATTTTTCCCATCGTGCGGCTGCGTCAGTGCTAAAAAAAACACGCCTTCAAAATGTATTGTCTTTCAAAAGTGATTTTCAGGCCGCCTCCTTCCTAAATTGAAACCGGCAATAAATCAGGCCCCAAGGATCGCGGCGACAAACTGGCACCTGACGGAAATGGAAACCGAAATCGAATCTGCGGAGAGGCTCATTAACAAGAAGCAAATAATTGAAAAAGTTATCAACGGAGCAGTTCATTATCTCCGCCAACGCGGCTCCTTCCCATCAGCCCCGGCTGCAGGGGCGTTCTGACTCAGTGGGCTTCCCATCAGCCCCGGCTGCAGGGGCGTTCTGACTCAGTGGGCTTCCCATCAGCCCCGGCTGCAGGGGCGTTCTGACTCAGTGGGCTTCGCGTCGGCCCAATAATTAGACCCTAATGGAATAATTGGCTCGTGTGTCAGAAATACCTTCTCGCCGCGCCGACCTGGTCTGGATCGAGCGGCCGGCTCCTCCCGGACGGCGGGCTGCGATTCCGGCGAAGGATACGCGGCCCCAGCTGCGTCGCCCCCGACGGGCAGAATCCGATGACTCGAAGGCTGGGAAACGGACAAATCTTTCGATCAGATGAATTGTTTTCCTGTTCATGTCGTCACTGGATTCAACTTATTACTAAATAATTTCTTTTTAACACTAAAACTGCTTCTTTATTGGCAGACTGGAGGCGGTGGGTGGCGCGGAGGATTTGATCTCGCAAGTGAAAAAAATGCAGCGACACAAATCTGTAAATGGCTGCACGTGGCACAGAGTGCAAACCTGACGTTGTAAGTTGCTTCAGACAAAGGTGTCAGCTAAAGGGTGGTGAATGTTTATTTGTACTCTGTCCTGTAAGATCATCTCAGCTCTGCATTTTCCTTCACAATTTTTTTTTTTTTTTTTTTTTTTTTTTTGGACCTGATTTTGATCAGACCCCCCGTCACACGGACTGAGATGTTCGCCACTGACCTGGCACTTCGAACCCCCGGTTGAAGGTGAATGATATCAAACAGGGGTTTTAGAGATGTACCCAAAGGACAAAGCGAGAAGTAATAGTTGTTTGTTTGCTCGGTACATCTGGACATTTGCTTTGTCTCGCTGTGACGTCGCTGCCACCTCGCAGCCCCTGGGTTGTTTGGCCATGAGCTCGAATCCAAACACACTGGGTCTGGGTGGGGATCCTGAGGTGCTCTGGTTTCCTCCCATGGTCAGACACCTCTTCCAGGTGAACTGATCACAGTAACCTGTCCATAGTGTGTGTGTGTGTGTGTGTGGTGTGGGGGGGGGCTCTGACCACTATCCCCCTACCGAGGGCAAGCAGTTAAAGAAAGTGAGAGAGTGTAACGTTTGACAGCAATATTTCTACATCGCTGTGCGTAGTGAAGCTGTGGTTTATTTATTACTGACACATTCTGTGCCACGTCAGCAGTTTTCCAGGTTTGGCCGCCGATCCGGTGAACAGAGAGCCCATCGGTCACTCCAACACGTCCGCCCTTTTGATAATTCTACCTCCCGTGTTTTATTGATGCTGGTGTCTCCCGGGTTCCTGCGAGCCACTTGGACTCGAAACCAAGTCTCAGCAGCCGTCGGTAAGGCGTCGCCTTGTGACCCTCGGACCACGGCAATGTCAAAAGACGCCGAATCGCAAGCAAGTTGGCTGTGCCTGCATCCTCCCCCGCCTCGCATTATACTCTGCTTATCTCCTCTAAAGGCTTTTCCTTTGCTTATTCTGGTGCCGGAAATACAGATGTTAATGCTATTACCGATAACATTGTTTTTTGCAGGGTTACTTCTGCTTCTTTTTAAATGTTCTCTCTCTCTCCTCTGCTTTTATTTTGACCTACGTTGTACTGGTCCCTGTTTCTACCTCTCCTGTGTCTTTCAACCACCAGGCTTACTGACACGCCGTAGGTCCCAGCTGGCCTGTGGTCGCCTGGTCACCCCTGAGCAGCCCTGGCTTCTTCCTTTCTTTCTTTCTTTCATTCCAAACGTCGCTGCTGCTCGACTGGTGTCGCGGGGTCAGTCTGATCAGTGCGGCCGTCCCGCCCGTGTCCATCACGGAACAATCCTCCTCCTGCCCGCTGCCCTCTTCCTCCTCTGAGCCGCAGATGTGCAGCCCTTTCGCTGCTCTGCTCTACCTCCTCCTGTGGCCTTCTTCCCTTTGCCTGGTGCATTAAACCCAGCAACTGCCCCTTCCTTCACCCTGCAAGGGGGGTCCCCTTCCTCCTGAGTTCTTCAGCCTGTCCAGAGAAATCCAAGAATCGGTTAGAAGGCTGTGATGGCGAGACACTTATTTTCAACGTATAAGTTACTCAGAATCATCTGACGCTGTTGTAGGAAGTAGCGTACAAATCCGAGGCACTTTCAGCGACCCAGTGACGCAGCTGGGTAATTCTGCATTAACTAAGGGACAGTAAAAGTAAACCCCACGGCTGCGTTTGATCTTTTCTGCACGTCTCATCGTGTGCTGTCAGGCTGTTGTTCTGTTTCTCTCTTCCCAGCAGTCACGTGGGAGCCTGGTCTGGACTCCATTCCTCCTGTCCTCAGCCCCACCCCAGTGCATGTGCTCGCTGTTTCTCTCTCTCTCTCTCTCTCTCTCTCTCTCTCTCTCTCATTCTTGCTTGTTCGCTCTCGCTCGCTCACCCTCTCTCTCGGTCCCTCTGTCTCTCTCCATCTTTCTCTCTCTCTGTCTGTCCCTCTCTATCTATCTTTCTCTCTCTATCTATCTTTCTCTCTCCCCCCCCCCCCCCCCCCCCCCCCCCCCCCCCCCCCCCCCCCCCCCCCCCCCCCC
>UFQX01001573.1:22084-41326 GCA_900497675.1 Arapaima gigas | reverse complement strand
CCCCCCCCCCCCCCCCCCCCATGTCTCTGTCGCCTCACCCTGGTGCTGTTTACCACACTCGCATTCAGCTCCTGACCGTCTCCGTCCTTCTCGCCACAATTGCACAACTACACGGTTCCTGTCGCTCCTCTTGCTGCTGTCTAAGGTGATAACACTTATCTGCCATGAGCTGTTTTCCTCCACGTGAGCCAGTGTCTTGAGGAGGGACAGACCTCGAGATGTGAGAACGGTCTTCGCCTGAACAGAGCCCTCTCTCCCACGCTAAACCCCACCTCAAAAGACCCACAATCCCCTCTTGTTTGCCTTAGTATGTTTAACTTGTTGAGTTCCTGAAAAGTACACAACTTTTAGTTTATTTCTAAATTCACCTTGCAATCCTGTTTTTTTTTTTTTTTTTTTTTTTTTTTTTTTTTTTTTTTTNTTTTTTTTTTTTTTTTTTTTTTTTTTTTTTTTTTTTTTTTTTTTTTTTTTTTTTTTTTTTTTTTTTTTTTTTACGGCTGTGAATAAACAGAATTATTTAGAGCTCCTTCAGCCCCTCGATAAAACGCAATCAAAAATCACCAACTTGTTTCCATCTTTAGCGCCGTTTTATAGGAGTTTTTGCTTGATTTGTTTCCGCAAGCAAGCGGGAAATAATTCTCAGTTTTCCCATATGAGCTAATCGGCTTTTTTTGTTGTTTTCCATTCCCTCTGGAGGAACTTCGGTGCCCAGTAAATCCATTTAACAGTTCGGTGGACAGATTCGTTCATTTGCGTCGCCGCTGTACCCCGTCAGAAGTCTGAAGCGCGTGACACAGAAGACATCGGTGTTGCGCTTAAAGTAAGCGGCCTGCATTCCGTACCGCCTCGTCCAAACAATGGGCCAAACGCAGGATACAGAGCAAAGATCGCTAAGAAGGACTCATTTGCAACGTGGCAAACGCTCAGCTCCCTTCTCCAGATGGACAGCAACAGGCCGCCAGCTGCGTCTCGCTGCCAGTTTCTTATTTTTTCACTCTCCCTCAACACGCGCCTATGGTATCGTATCTTCTGCTGACAAATGCTAACAAAGCTCTTCACCCTGATTCAGAAATGACAGCACTTTCCAGAAATGCATAACACCTGTAGTTCACTGCACTTTATACTATGTAATGTTTTTATACATATTTATTACAGATCATGAGATAAAAGACCTTCTAGATCAGGAGAGTCGGTATCAGTGGAACAGGTGGAGATGCCGTCTTTGCTGTCTTTGACCTGCAGCCACTGAAGAAGTTGCTACTGCCGTACATTATGGATAAAGCGGGACCCTTATTGATAGCAAGATCAGAGGGATGGAGAGAAGCAGAATCAGGACATACTTTGTGTGCTTTGGAATTCCCTGGTTTGGTATTTTCTGTCTTGATATGCAACAAACAGTCATTGACCTACTTGTGCAGACGTCCTACTTGTGTAGATATCAAACAAAAACCTGGCGTTGATTCTTTCTCATCGTGTGTCCGTCGATTCTGTCTCCTTTGCCAGGGCAGGGCAGTTAGATGCACTTACTTCTGTGCCTCAGTCCACCAAGTGGACGTATAATTCTGAGAGTAAAGGTGACTGCTCAAAAATAAGTAAGCAAACGCACTCGGACTAACTTCTCCGTAGCGGTAATGGATCCGTACTTGCAGTAGGCAGCTACCTGGCACAGCTGGAGGGACGTTAGTCTTGTTTGGGAAGTTCTGAATAATAGAAAAGGATAAATTGTTTAACAATAAAACCCGTCTCGGTGGCTCGGGGAAACTCAAGGAAGACATTCCATCAGCACATCCTCTGTCCAACACGACAACGCGGAAGCGAGTGATTCGAAGGCACTAATGCGGTTTGTAAGAACGCTGAGGGCCAGATTTCCGGAAGCACTTTATTCCTAATGCTGGACTGCTGAGGATTTCTCGCGCAGTATCTCTGGTACCTCGCTAGTTTAAGCCAGGACTTCATCTGCAGTTGCATTTGAAGACGAACAAGGAGAATAGATAAAAAGGATAAAAACTGTAGAACAGTCAGAACGTAGGAAAATGCTGCTGTTATTTTCTGGGAAATGAAAACCAAGTAGCAGAAAGCTGAGGCCCGTCGTTCAACCATCCTTACATCGTCCTCAACCAACATTCAGGTGTGGTCATGCCTTGCTTCACACGAAGAGCAGTTTCCTAAAGTAAAATGACCAGCTATGAGGCGAAAATGCCGCTCTGCGGAAAAAAGGATATACATTTACAAGACGTTACAGCTATTTTTACTCCAAGGGACCCGTTATGCAAAAACTGCTCGAATCTTGGATAATAAACAAATGCACTGGACAGGTGCACAGAACTTTAACTTCACACTCGGCAAAGGCAGAAATACATTTCAAACCTATACTGAATATTGAGCTTGTATGCATACGCCTGTATGAAGCGAGAATTGCAACAGGGACTTGTCGATTTAGAGTTTGTTGCTGCTTAACTAGGAAAGTGGATACTTACGCAGCGTAGTTTTGAGTCGTGCGCCCAGGTTCTTGGTCGTCGGGATGACGTAGTTCAGTCACGCAGGAGAACGTCCGCGTTTCCGCTGACCTACGCGCCGCCGTCGCTCCGACAGCCCGGCGAGACGCGCCGAGGCGGCGCTAATCCCGTCTCCTCACTGCACCGTAGTTGAGACGTCGCGTAACATTTTTTCCCCCCCAATTGTGCATCATCAAGTGATCTTGAGGGCCTACAGAATTGAAGTCACATTTTCACCGACACAAACTAAATCGTTCGGTAGATTAAGAAATATTACTTGGGCTTGAAGCAAAAATCCTGATGTCATTGTATTAATCATGACAAAGTCTCATGTTGATCTTCCAAAAAACATTAGTCTTTTGCATTGAATTTCATTTTTGAAGTGCATTTTATTAACAAAGCAAACATTTTCATTAGTTCGATTGTCATGAAATCACATGAGCCAAATATGAGGAAAATGTAAATTTCTTATGTCTCACAAAATATAGGCTTCTCTTATTTGTCAGATAGCAGCATAACAGACATCGAAAGGCGCCAGTTGCTACAAATTAAATTGTTCACAACAGGTCTTTCAACTTAGCTTTATTTGAAGCAGTTCATACTGGATAAAAGCAGAACTCACAAATCCAAAACATACTGTAAAAAATAACAGATATATGGACTATATGAATATATTTTACATTTCAAACAAAAAAATGCTGAAATCGTTTGGATAAATGCAAGAAAACAAACATCTAATAATAGGAAAATACAAAGTGCTCAGCTTTTCTACACATTATTTTTAATAATGAAAGCATTATTAGAACACAAGTACAACAGAAGAAAAGTTTTGTGGCACCCAGCAATTTATGGAAAATAGAACATTCAACATTTGAATTTTGTAGCGTTCTTGACATGGCAACTGATTCATGACTTCAGAAAAAAATAATACAAGTAGATTTTCAACAAACATATAGCCCTCAGTGTTCTCATAAAGTATACTAAAGCTGTAGCAGTCCCAGACCACGGCCCAAGAGTAACAAGATATACGCACTAGAACCAACGCATATTTACTAAATGATGTGTGAACCGGAACGAAACCCTTTGGTGTAAACTATTGTATTTCCTAACTCCTAGAAGCCCCTCCAATGATCTGCAGGAGGAATATGAAGATCTGTACGATGTCCACATAGAGAGAGAGAGCTCCAAATACATACTCTTCTGGGCTTATGGAATGCTTCCTGTTTCCAATGAGGAGCTGGGTGTGGTACGCCAAAAACTGTAAATAAACATCAAGTTAAATTTGCTAATAAAGGCCGTGATGTCACTACTTTCCTGCAAAGAGAAAAGCACAAGAACTCACCAGGGTGAAAGCAATCGCTCCAATTGCCGCATACAGCATGTGAAGCCAAAAGATCTAGTGGACAAGAGAAAGACACGCAGTTATTTTTATGTATGCTTCTGAACATACCTCGCTGTTGAGAGCTTGGTGGAAAACCATAAGGCAAAAATAGTGTTTGCTAAAATAAAGCTTAAGTAAAAACTGCTAAGTGCAGCTGTTAGGGTTCACTAACTGCAGTGGTGAACTATTAATGTAAATGTAGCAAGTTTCACTATATTCAACACGGTGATTTTAGCCAATTTCAGACAACACATGGACAGAAAAAGCTAACTACCTTTATAAATGGGGGATTTACCAGCTTTTAATGACTGACACCTAACCTATCATGTTATCTAGCATAACACTTACACGTTAAAGGCAGCATTAGTGAAACTTACATATTTGAAGGAGAGTACAATGGCAGTGATGATGCCGGTGACCATGACGACGATACCCAAGACACAGAAGAAACCCCCGCAGGAAGTAAAATCCACCTGAGCAGCAAAATTCTCTGGCTTAACTCTCGTCATTCAAATCAACTCGTGTTTTTAAATATCTAGCAACTTTACCTACAATTGGCAACGTTTTGGAAAGTAAATGTATGTCAGTGGAAATGGGTGCGACTGACAAACCATCAACCCATAAAGAAGCAACTGTATTTTAATTTCATTTCCAATGAAAATGGAAGGAAAAAAAAAGAAATTATTTTACTCTTAAAAAAAAAAAAACAAACTTAAAGTTTCCCCAACACAATACTCTTGCATTACAGACCAAAATAGCTATACTGGTCAAAGCTGACATGACACTCCTGAGCGCATAAATAACAACCACTGCCCTATAATGAAGAGCTCAACTTCTTTCTTTTACCTTGGTCTGAAAGCAGAACACAGTGACACAGACGCAGACGATCATTGTTATTCCAAGAGCCAGAAACACTGCCTTTGTTTCATAGTAACTGAAATAAATTAAATAAGCATGTGAATTAAGCAGTAAAAACTCCTTAACATATATATGTATTTATACAAGTTTAAAAAAAGTGCATTTTACCCCCTTTCAAAACAACTTAAAATAGCAATACAACAAAATTAAAATGTAAATTTAAACATAAAACAACACGTCAAGACAAACCTTGCTATTGTTCCTGTCATGTAGGACATTGCAAGGGTCTGAATAAAAAGTAAAAAACACAAAACATCAGCACCCATTAGGTTCAAATCCTGCATAATGTTTCAAAGTAACAATACGATATAAAGGAAATATTAGGGAACCCTTCCATTATCCTCTGAAGATATAAGCACAGTTGTGGTTTATTATATAAAGTGTCTCTGATATCAAAAAACCTCAACTGTGGTGTTGCACTACATAACCACTGCAATGATCAGCCATCAACCATCTTTTTGATCCTTACAGAGCAGCACATGCCGAATAGCTACTCACAAAGAGGGCAAGCAGTATTATATTCCAGGGGAATTTTCTCCTAAAAACCAAAAAAAATTATATTTACAAAATTTAGAACACATTACTGGGAGGTTTTAAGAAGATATGAGAGTACAAATATCTGCTGAAGTGAACTGTTTAGCTCACCTGGGCCCTGTACAGCAAACCAGAACAATATGAGTGACGAAATAGACGGCACTGGGGGGAAAAAAGTAAACTGTTAAAAACTAATCATGCTTTTAAAAATTAATATTGTTCCCCCCCCCCCTCATACGGGAACAGTCGTTTTTCACAACTCATGCTAAAAACTACAGTAACCCAAAGTACTTAATTGTGTTAATGAGAAAAATTATTACACACATCACTTCATTAGATGATAATGATTTACTATAATAATAGCACTGCTTCTTCAGAAATCATCATTTCACACATCGGTTAGTTTTCTAATGATGACATACTCCTTTCTCTGCGCTTTAAATGAGGACAGGGTTCATTAAGCCCACTGTTTTCAGCAATAACTGTTTTTAAGAACTGAGGCTTCCACGAGGTTCTTACTGGTCTTAACGTTCAGCACAGAACTGGAAAAGCATGTACACTGTAGAGATGTCTGATTCTAGAAATGTCTTACTATGAAGCCCAATAAACGCCTGGATTTCTGATGACAAACACCCGAACAGGTTGCCTGTAAATAAGAAATCTGTTATAAAAACCAAGCAGTTCATTCTTATTGCAACGTCTCAAACATTTTCATATTTATATATATAATGTTACAGTTTCAAAAGACTTACACAAACGTGAAAACAGCCACGATGCCAACTGTGACAAGGAGCTGGGATGCCAGTATGAGGTAAACCTTAGATAAGGGAGAAACAGTATAGTCTGTTAAGATCAAGGATGTGCACTGCAATAGAGGAATTTCTTGTGCGTCCTAATAAAATATTAACAATAATTCTGTGCTCGCATCAAACCATATTCCCTTAATTGCACAATGTACGCTTATATGCGCATGGATTCAACATTCTGCCTTTGTTACCATAATTATGTACAAATACATTGTGACAGGACCCTTACGACCATCTTTACTTAACCAGATGAAAACCGTCAGTGCGTTTTTTTTTTTTTTTTTTTTTTTTTTTTNTTTTTTTTTTTTTTTTTTTTTTTTTTTTTTTTTTTTTTTTTTTTTTTTTTTTTTTTTTATTTCTTCTGGAGAAAAGATTTGTGGTGCAGTGGATAACATCTGAGCAAATTAATAAATGCTCTGTTACTCCTCCCCTTTGTAAATTAGAGAATTACATAGGAAGAATAAACATTTTCAAGATTTTTAAAATGTAACTGCCTTACTTTTCTGATGAAAGCGTGTCGAACTGACTTATCGTCCCAGCTGCCAGATGTTGTGAACCCCGCATTGTCTCCTGTGGTGGAGGCACCAGAAGTCTCCTTAAGCAACTGAATGTTACATGTTCATGCAGTCAGCCTCCACACACTATTGACTATGTACCTTACTGCCGTATCTGCCGCAGGTTTCCAATATACTAATGGTTTCTTTGTAGCAAAACAGTTGAGAGCTATTCAAAAAACACAATACAAACTGTTAACAGCATCAGCTAAATAACTTCAGTGAGGCCTATGAGATTTTGTAGAAACAATTTTCTGCCAATATTGACTTTTCAACCTAAGTAAATATTGACATTTACCAGGGTAAAGCTCCCTGTTGCAGGTTTTCCCAATCACCATAGTGCCTTGCTGACATCAATGTATAGGTGGGAGAATTCTGCTGTACAACTACTGCACTTCTATTCTGCATTACATTTTCCTGCAACACTGCAGCTATAAAGTAGAGGGATTACAGAAGCTCTGAGTGCGTGTCAGTGCAGGACTGAATTGTGGGATTTTTAATTCACCGTAGGTAAGGATGTCAAGTAAAACAACACAAAATACAAGTGAGCATTTGAGTCACTTGATGCAATAACCTGCAAATGCTAGAGTCCACTGTGTTGCCAAAACTTCTCACAACATTTTATTAGATGGGAAGTTGTTGGTCACCTGTCTCTGGATCAGGGGTGGGCATCACTGGAACCACAGGGAGTGTCATGGGTGGCATTCCTGGGGCAGGATAACCTTGGCCTTGTGGTCCTCCAGGTTGGGGGTACATGCCAGGTTGTCCTGGGAATGAACCAAAGGGTTGTGGCCCTGCAGGGTACATGTTAGAGCTTGGGGGGTATGGGGCTGATTGAGGCTGACCCCCGTAGGGTGGGAAACCATACGCCGGTGGCTGAGGGTAATTTCCACCCTGGGGGTTATACAAAGGATTCCTGGATTCATCGTAGCCGGGTGGGAAGTCTGATCGGGACATCGTGACTTGGTCCCACCTGCAGAACATCAACACACATCTTATAATTAATACAAGACACGTGTTTATGGCTGAAGCTTGCAGAGGTACAGTGATCTACAGTGAAAGCCACAGTACTGGTGACGTGATACTGATGTCATACCTGTGTTCACCTCACCACACCCATTGCTGAGTGTCATTACACTATTAGGCAACACATTGAATCCTGTCACACAGCACAAACAAATCAAAACCAGAAATACAAAAGCTAAAAAGAAAGGTGCTTTATTTTCACAATCCATAAACACTCGATGAAATGATTTACTGCATACAGCATGCAAATTACCAGTACATCTTTGCTTTGCGAAACAGAACAGGCCGAACGGTTTCTGTTTATGAGGTCCATATGTTGTTTAGACAGAATAGCCCGATCAAAGGTTTTACATTAAAACACAAACAAAACCGTAAACAAGTGTAAGCTGGAACTATCCGACTGCTGTGTACCTTTACTCAATACAACACGACGTAAACACGGCACAACTGTCAGCGTGGGAAACGTACGCACAGCTGAATTCACCACAGTGCTTCTTTAACTTCCAAACTCACGGACTGTTGTGCTGCCCATCATCGGTTAGTGTGACTTACTGGTCAGGAATTTGCCTTGCATGGTTGGCCTATAAAAAAGACTATTCATAGTTCATTTCGAAATGGTTTTCTTTTGGGGTGTAAACCATTGCGCTAAATATCCACCATCCAGCTGACTGGGCAACAGCACAACCAGACCGGAAGTAGTGCTGGTCAACTGGCCCAATTCAACACACTCTTGCGCTGTTTTAGCGTGAAGCCGAACGGCTACAACTACAGCAAACAGATGCATCCAGAAAATAATGATTTATTCTGGGGGGAATAAACAGTTAGTCTGTATGGCCATATTTTAGTAAACAACACTGTTTCAGTCTGCAGGTTAGTGCAGAAGAAATGTGTAAAGTCTTCTTTCTGTACATATTACGGTGTTCCTAGTTGAAAAGGGAAAGCATTCGTGCAAAT
This sequence comes from Arapaima gigas, assembly GCA_900497675.1. NCBI lineage: Eukaryota > Metazoa > Chordata > Actinopteri > Osteoglossiformes > Osteoglossidae > Arapaima > Arapaima gigas. Next base: position 32,658 of record UFQX01001573.1, on the reverse strand, counting down.
CCCTCTTTATCTCTGGATTCTGTGTCAACAAACAAGAAAAACATGTCTCTATCGTGTTCCTCACAAACTTACACAAGTCGCCATTAAAAACTTTTTTAAAGATATGCTGGTATCTGCAAACATTACATATTATAACGCATGGTTATAGTCTTTCTGCTGCCAGGATCCTTCAGTTTAAAGGAATTAAGAATAGAGAGATCGCGACCCTCCGGCAGAAATAACTACGATCGCAGGAATAAGTTCAAACGTCGCGGGACAGAACAGCGCAGCGAAACACTTGTGGAAAACCTCCAAAAATCAATATAAACCAAGTTCATTTAAAATTATGCACTTATTTAAAGTTCTAGTTTTGTTAAAGATGACTGACATAACCGGAACCTCACACACTCGCTCGGTTTCGCGAGTCTAAAGTTTATCTAAACACTGACGTTGTTCCTGTACTCAGCGAACCACGAGAAAGAGAACATTTTCCCCAGAAAAAGTCATAAACCAGCCCAAGAAAGTCAGAAAACATTCCGTTGGTTTTTAAAACCAGTACATGTCGAGGTTACGCTGGCAATCCAGGCAGCAAAGCACTTTAACACGTCGACTGCAGGAAAACAACAACAACAAACATCACGCGGCGAACACGTCTTAACCAGCGGCGAGGTAGATACTTACTTCAAAAAGTCTTATTTTAAATAGAATAAACAAGTTTTTCTTTAGTTCCAGAAAACAGGAGCGGGAAAAAAAAACATGAAGTTCGACTTGCTGCTCACCACGCCGCACAAGTCCTTGCTTGCGCGCGCCAACAGCTTCCTGGAGCGCGAGGAGCAGCAAGGTGGGGCCCTGCGCGAGAGACGGAGAGAGAGCGAGCGAGCGAGCGAGCGCGCGCGCGCGCGCGCGGCTGACCCGGCGTGCCCCTAGATGACCCCGCCTGACCGCGCCCACAGGCTCCCGCTTTCGTGCTTTTCTGTGTCCCGGTTACTGTTCGTCGACACAGTAAATAAGACGTGAACGTGTTATTTATAACCTGCAGCGCACGCTAGGCGTGTCCGACTATAAAAACGTACCAAATTCGATAAAACACATTAAAGAAATTCCCGAGGGCACTGCTGTCTTATTGCATAGAAGCGATGTTATTAGTACAAATATAGTCTGAATTTCTACATAAATTAGTATAATTCTAATAAATTGCCCAGTTTGTTCAATTTTACTGCATGCACATGGAAACACATTTTGAAAACTAAATTTAACTGCATACGTTCCATATTCCTTCTATCTATGTAAAGTGAAATATATTCATAAACAATGATCTCTATCAATCATCTGTAACTGTTGTCTCTCTTGGACAATATCTTTAGCTCACGCTTCCTTTCGGAAAGCGCACCATGGGCCGGGGTCTGTCCCGGGTAGGGCGTGAAACAGCCAGTGCAGCCTTTTAGTTTATTTCCCGACATTCTGAGGATAACAAATAAACTAAAACATATTTGCTTCGCCGCTCATATGCAACACTGTACAATAATAATAATAATAATAATAATACACCCATGGTTACGTGGGGATCAGGTTGCTGTGACCATAAAGGAACACGTGTGCACTGACCCACTGGAGTGAAAGAGGAGTAAAACTATAATAATCACCAGCAAGAGAGTCCTGAGAAACAGAGTACTTACACAGTGCTCCTCCCTGCCTCTCAACCCACCGCACACAAGCAGTTACTGTGGGTGGTGCAGGGCCTGTGTTTACTCATCATCCATGACTCAACCCCCATTGGAAAAAAAGTGTGTTTCCTCCTCAGGCCGTAACACAAGTGAAACTCCACCAGCTCTGTTTCCTGGTGTGGGGGGGGGGGGGTGCTGGATCAGTTCAGGAAATCACACGCTGACCCAGAACTTTGTATGTTTTAAAGTGTTACCTTGGTTTAAACAGGCTGGTCCATCTTCCCAAAGGTAGAATCACCTGCAAGGATGAAAATTCATTCTCATACTCACAGTCATATGGCAATAAAAGGAAAACTTACATTGTCAAGAAATTCTGGCCTTTATGGAACACATGTACATCTGTCCTGTAGAGTTACAGGCTTGTTTATACCAATGTGATTCTCATTCAAAGATGGTCTTTTATTAATTTCTTCATGCCCATTTATCTTCCTTTGGATATTAGTGAGCAAAATATTTCAGTGTGGAACCATTTCAAATAACATCATTGCTAAATTCCTGTATTTCTGAACCTTATATAGAGTAATAAGTTGTAATGACTAAGATCCATGGTTTACTAATCTTTCCTAAATAAAGGGTATAACCCTATACTAGTCAAGACCAGAACTTTTATGTAGATGTAAGATTAAGTAGTAAGTAAATCTGCTTGTAGTTCAAAAACCTAAAAAATAAATTCTGAGTGGTATAGTTTCGCAAATGGAAAAATGTTTAAACTTTGTACATTTCAGCGGGGGCAGCTGGCAGATTAGTTAAGGCCCTAGATTTCCATGTGGAAAAAGAAGACCAGAAGGACCTGGGTTTGGTTCCCTGCACCTACTGATGTAGCTCAAAGGTGTGATTTTGTTTACATGGGTCTTTTGATTTTTATTTCAGTGAATATTTTGACAATGTTTAACTTCAGACAAAAAATGTGCAAATACTGTTTCCGTGTAGGAAAGAGGTCAAACAAAACAGCCCTTTTATGTCTGAGTTTTGAATGCTAACATGTAACTATATTTAATACTAGTTATTTTGAATACAGTTCTTCATTTAGAGAAATCCATAACAGTGGAACATTTTCTTTGAAATATATTTTATAATACAAATTCTATTAAAATATTTATTTTCCATTCAAAATTCACTAGTCTGCTGTTCAATTATTTGTACAACTGTCATCTTTGTCCGAGGTAACAATTTGGCATCACAAACTACTTACTTGTATAAATATATATAGTTGGATATCGCTAATAGCTCCCTGTTTTATTAATATACAGACACACACAAAATCTTCATTAGTAGTTTTAAGTATAAAACAATTTTTTGTCCTTTTATTTTGTCAAACAGAGTATTCTTTCGTATTATTTGCTTAAAGTACACAAATTAAATTCCATGGCTTTAAAATAAATTCTCGTTGCTTTGTCATTTTGTCCAATAATAGCCCTTTAAATGTCTAAAATAGTGTTGAAAGACTGAATCGCAAGCTGTTCATATTGCAGTACAGTAAGTCACAGGAGCGCTATAGTTTATATAAACAAACATTCAATGATTTGACTAGTCTCCTGGTCAGATTATAACTTCATCTGCCCACCTAGATAATGATTGGGGAAAATCATACAGGGAGTAGTTATTGCAGTCAGAAACCACCATTTTACAACAACACAAAGACCGCCTGATCAATACGATGTGATCTAAGTTGAATTATTACTAAATTATTTGCACGCATTGGGGTTATTTAAAGGAAATCCTGAAATTGGGTTTGAGGATATTGATAACAGGTTGGTCCAAAACATGAAATAATATTTTATTCTCTGCTGTTAATTTATTCATAAATTAAGATGGGCGCTTTCTATGATATAGCACAGCGGTGAATAAAATATTGATCTTTCCAGGGTTTCTGCCTCGTGCCAGAGGAATGCAGTTTGGCAGCTCTGAGGGCCACGCCCACGTGCTGCGTTTAGGTTAATAAGCTCACAGTCTGGTGACAGGTTTGGCAGCTCTTTGTGACAAAAGCAGGCCAACAGCTAATTAAAACCACCCCAGTAAAATGAGCCGGGGGGCAGGGGGGGGGTGGGGTTAGTCTAAACACACAATCTGTCTTTTTTAATGAGCACAAGGGGCATGTTTTTGGTGACATAAACTTGTGTTCTTTGATAAAGCTACTGATTGTGGAATATAAAAGCACTGCACTGCAACTGATTCATTTTGAATTGGACTTAAAGCTGAGTGTGAAGGTCTATTCTTAGATGCTTTTTGTTGTTCTTTTAAGATTCTCTAATGAACTCTGCATGCGACTTCCCCATAGACAATTACACCCAAAAAAAGTTATAAATCACCCTGATCTTAAAATATTTCCAACTACATTCACAGGCCACTTTATTAGGAACACCTGCTCGTCCACCCAATTATGTAATCAGCCAATCGTGTGGCAGCAGCACGGCGCCTAAAGTCACATAGACACGGGCCACGGTCGTGGAAACGTTCACGTCAAACTCCAGAATTTGGAAAAGAACGTTATCTAAGTGACTTTGACTACGACACAGATGCTGGTGGCAGATGGGGTGTTATGAGTGTGTCAAACTGCTGCTGATTTACACACACTCTCCAGGATCGACATAGAATGGTGCAAAAAACAAGAATCATCCAGTGAGCGGAAGTTCTGTGAGCAGAAATGCCTTGCTGATGAGAGAGGTCAGAGGAAAGAGGCCAGACCGGTTCCAAGTGCCAGGAAAGCTACAGTAACTCAAATAACCACTCTTTACAACAGCGGTGGCCAGAAAAGCAACTCTGAACCCACGACATTTCAGACAGGCGCTCCGAAATCACATTGTGTTCCACTTTGCTGCAACATGTAGACTGCGGATCAGAAGCCATAGACCCAACCTGCCTTGCACCATCAGTTCAGGCTGGTGGTGGTGTAGTGATGTGGGAAATGCTTTCTCGGCACACATTAGACCCCTAATACCAATCAAGCATCGTCTGAATGTCACAGCCACAACGTGGCCACGCTTTACCCATAATCTAATGGCTACTACCATCATCTGAAAAATGAATGTGTAGCTGACAAATCTGCAGAAATTACACAGTGCAATCATGTCAACATGGACCAGAATCGCTAATGAATGTTTCCAGCACTTTGTTGAAGCCTTGCCATGATTTCAGGCTGTTCTGAGAGCAACAGGGTTTCCTACCCAGTATTAGAATAATGTTTCTCTAATAAAGTGGCCAGTGAGTGCATATATTGATACAACATTGTCTATGATGTTGCATTAAGGACGCCAGTCACTGAGATAACTGTCTACCTTTCTTGGCACAGACAGCTTTTTAACTTAAGTGGAGCATGTTTAGATGAATCCAAGAACCATCTGAGCTGCAGATAACAAAACTGACAGCACATGCTGTTTGGTACAACCGTGTCGTGATGGAATGCAATCAGGAACTGTTTCTATGTGAAAATATTTGTCTTTTGATAAGCGTAAATTCAGGGAGGCGTGTTACCTCGACTGTCATCACTGTCCACTCACACATGAGCTCCAGAGCTAATGAGTTCCATCTCGGTTCCATTGGAGTCTGTGTAGTTTCCATGGTCCTCCTCCAAACAATCTGTGTCCAAGTCAACTGAAGTCCTGGCAGAGCACACTGTGTGAAACAAGGCCTCCATGTAGGAGGGGCAAGCCATGGAACAGCAGCCCACGTTAAGTATACTCTGTGTACCTGGGATGACGCTATAAACATTAAGGTATTAACAAAAACATACTTCTGATTAATATGTTTAATAGATGTAGCCAAACAGTGTTATTCATGGAAATTCACAAACTTGATATTCTATGTGTTGCTCCAGATGGCACTTCTCTCTTCTGCCAGTTTTTCCCCATCTCTTTGCACGCAACATTTTGTCATTGAACTTAGTCATCTGGCACCAACAGTCCATGATCTCCAAGATATTGGTTGCCTCCTCAAATTTTTCATTAGTTTTGATGATTTCACATCATAATCAAACAAGCTGTGATGTATCACCTTTTGGATTTTCAGTAAACTATCAAATTTACACTTTAACTAGTTTTCTTCATAAGGCATTAGGTTTACAACCTTGAGCAAGACATGAGACACCACAACTTCCCAGGTCTTCTGCAGCAATTCCTAGAGATTTAAGACAGGTGTTGCTTTTCTTTTACTCATCTGTCCATACAAGTACTGCCCAGATGTACTCACTCATTTGACCAATACAGTACTAAGACCAGTGAGTCTTATGGGATGGCAACTGATATTTTGTGTGAACCATGGGACTCTGAGGCACAGGCATCACATTTTTTTTTCTTGGCATAATTAGAAACCATTTTTGACTTTGTATTGTACATAATGAACTATTAATGCCTGAAATCCAAGATTCTGCTCTCTAAAACACCGTGATGTTAATATCTGTTGGCAAGGAATCACACTTTGCCATTTTGAGAATGCAAGACTAAGTTAGATGCCTAATGATATTGCTGTTGAAATTTTGCACTTTTTACCTTGATTCGAACAGGGGTAATTACCTTTAAATCTATTAAATTTCCAAAGGTAATTCACAAAAATATGCTGATTTAAAACATTAGTCAGACTACACCTTGTTTTCCTTCCCATTGCTGAAAAGCCATAAGCAAATAAAAATTAAAAGTTCAATGGCCAAGTTCACTTGTAACTTGTAAGCTGAGTACTGGGAAAAAAAAGTTAAAAGGCTCTTTCCCAGATTTGATCAATTTGTCATTTTGTCTTCTTTCGGCCAGTAAGCCATAATTTATCACAATTATCATCATAATTAGTGGGAAAAAAAGATTATACACTTCAAGTGGTTTTGTGCGTGAACGTTGAATTCAATTGAATGTTTCAACAGTCTACGCAGTTGGGAATAAAGAAATCACAGACTGAGTGAGAGCACTGAGGGACTTCTCCAGCAGCATTGTACTTTCCTCTCCCTTCAGTACTACAGATCCATTTCATACACTCTCACCTTGAGAGTTACTGGCTCAGTGAGGAAACTCAGGTTCCACAGCTTGAATAAAACACAGCAGCTTGGCCCTGCTGGCTGCCGGCCATCCTGAGGTTCTCGTTCCCTAGGATTAGTGCAGCGACCTACAGTAGTGCTTCGATATATTCAAGTTCATGCATCAGTATGAACTTCAAGAATGCAGATTGAGTACTACATAGGATTAGTAGCCTGAAATTGCTGGTTCAAGTACTAGGATAAGCCCTGTAGTCACAGTACCTACCAGTTAAACAACTTTCTACAATAACAAAATATTACTAGGTGAGACCAAGCAACATCATAACACAATAAACAAAGGACAAAGGTATTGGTGAGTTTAGGGATAACATGTTTAAGCTTCATGTTCTTAATTATTCTAGATACAAAATCTTAATATCTTGTTCCACCATGTGAAAATATACATTTGTGCTTTTTCAGAACTAATAATATGAATATTTTGTATTTTTTAACATATAAAAACGTATTACATTCATTTTCTGAACATCTTGGCAAGAACCTAACAAAAAAGTTATCTTTAAATGGTATTTTAAGTTAGCTTAGATAAAATCAGCTAAATAAATAAAAATATTCAAAAGGCTCTTCACTGTGAAGCTCTAAACAGTGCCAGAATTCACTGATTCATTAGTGCATCATGGAGTCCAAGTGCCAAAATGAATTCATGCATATTATCTTTTATTTTCTTAAAGTGCTTTAAATCAATTCCAGTGCTTGATTCTAAAGACATCTATTACAGCAGTCAAAATCTAGGTGGCTAAATATGCAACTGTGAGTGAAGTATTTTTCTGACATTTGCTGTAGCTGCAGTAAGTGTTTATCAAAATGACCTTCCCACCCATAATAAATATAATATGTGTGTAGAATAAATAGACCTCAATTTTGTATGTGAAACATCTGACATCTCCAGAATTCATTATAACACTTTATACGGACTTCGAAATGGACTACTTATTCTCAGCTTGGAGATGTGAAGAATTTTTTCTTGCTTAAGTCAGGCTTGGTCTTGTTTCTGTGAATAAAATGCACATTTTAAGAGAAATATTTAAACTATATGTATATATTTTAACACTATAGAACTGAATGGGAACTTAAAAAAAAAAACATAAGCTGTTAGGAGGTTTGATCTTGTACGCCTTGATCACTTTATGAAACGTGAAAGTAGTTAGTTCTTAAATGGATCTTACGTGCTGTTAAAGGCCGTGCCCAGATTCCTGATTTTTCCCTTCAGCATACCACTGGCAGGGATCCTGGAACATTTACTTAACTCTGGGGAAGTCAGGGGCTTGAAAAGACAGTCTGTAGAGGAAAAGCAATGTCACAGCATTAGCAAGTGACCGTACTTCACCAGATATGTTTCATCAAAATATAAAGATTGATTATAAAGTTTGGCATAAATAAGACAATTTGCTTCCAGTGATTACGACAGTACAATCATTTTGTAACTCAGACTGCAGCAGGGGGGGAAAAAGAAAAAAAAAAAAAAAAAAATCACATCTCTTCAATAACTGGAAAGGAACTACAGCGTGTGCCTTTAATGATGTACGATGCTAGAGGCGTAGTGATATGTCACCTCTGTCGGTGCTGCTTGCATCGTTATTGAGGTTGGCATCAATCACAGAGGAAATGACCCGATCCCTCTCTACCACGATGAGGCCCTTCCAATACTCTGCCGGGAAGGACAGCATGCGAGCAACCACCTGCGCAGTGAAAACAAGAAATGTTGACATCCGAACAAAAGAGTACACAATTTCTATCAGCTGGCAGTGGTTAGGGATGTAAACCAGTAACCGTAATCCCCAGGAGAGCCCTGCAGTAGGATGGGCTTGATACTTAATTGAAACCAAGGTACAAGCTAAACAGATGTGCAAAACTAAGCTGCATGAATAAAGTATTTAATAAACATCAGCAATTACAACAGTTAAACTCAACAAGCCATTAAATCTTGACATAAATAGTACAAGTCCTGCCTAGTACACGAAATGCTGTGAATCCCACGTCCACTTTAGTGCAAATACTGCTGCTACTCTTTGTTGTCCGCAGATCACCTACTTTGGGCTGCACATTTGTGTCCTTCATGATGGTCAGCGGCGATGGTGAGGGCATGCCATGTCCAACGATGGTGGGGCCAAACACACGTGCCAGATTGCTCTGGTCCATCTGGCACTTGGGGCTCCGCATTACTCTGCAGTAGGACAGGTTATGCACGTTTGTACTCACACATCCCCTAGTGGCCAAAGTGTGGAAAAGCACCAGCTGCATATTCAGGACCAGCTTTGATCAGGAGATTCCAAATTGTGCCCTACAACTTACCTACTTCTATAAGAGCAATTGTGTGAACCGGGGAAAACATAACCACCCTCTTCATCCAACACGTGATGTTATTTGGTATAAAAAGTGATTATTTTTGATCAGTGACAACATACTGAATACCAGGTGATCATACAGCATAACTGGCAGAACTTTTTTTGAAGTCTGTCATGTTAGGTGTTACTGGGGGAAGAACGAGATGTGTATTAAATTCATTTCCCCAGAGAGTAAATGTGAGAACCCCGTGACTGGGTCTTACTTCTGCAAGTGCAACATGAGGAAGGCCAGTGTGTCTCTATTGGGCTGTGGCAGATCCCCGATGGCCTGGAACATTGCTGCTGTACAAGCATCGTCGTCTTCAATCACTGCATGACAAACAAGCCGGCATCATCCATGTCTGACAGTTTCCGCCAGAACAGAAAGCAGCAAACCTCCTGCTAGCCTGTTCACAGATGAGTCCCAGTGGTATCAAAAGGGATGAAAACATTTTCCAGACACCCCCCCCCCCTCAAAAGAAGAACCATACATTCATCCTTCATATTACGATGTTATGGACCTTTTTATGATTAGGCACAAGTTGGGACAAGTATCTAAAATATGAGCCTTGGATGGAAGCAGTTTGATGCCAAGGCTGCCAGTTTTCCACAGCATTCTCATACCTCTTCCATTAACATCAGACAACACAGCCCCACCTCCAACACTCATTTCAATTTAAAATTTAGAAACAGATGTTACGCCCTGCATTTTTAGTTGTTTGAGAAAGCAGTTTACTTAGGATAATGCAGGCTGCACTGGCATAACCTGATTGCTCCCTAATTCTCCCATTTATCTTGAGTTCAAGTGCATGAATGAGCTTGAAATTAGCATGTTGAAATATAATATACACGGGGATAGATAAGCATTAATTGTTTTACACTCATTGGGGGACTGTCAAGCAGAGTGAAAAGGAAACGGCCAGCTAACATAAACGATGAGGTCAAACTAAATGCATTTTTTTCCCCACTTGCACATCAAAACAATCTGCGCCAATAATTAGAATGCCATCATTAATAGCCACCGGTCAATACTGTCACACACTGCGGTCCTTTTGGTGTTCATCGCACTAATGCATCTATCAAAGCCATCCCTCTAATGCATCTGCACTAATAAAAAGGTACACTAATGCAAATTTGGGGGAAGTGACAATTTTGTATCTCTCATATGGGCCAGACTGTTAAAGCGCTGATGTCCAGCATATATTGGTGGTCTAAGATGGGGTCGTGAAGTACACCGAGCGATTTATAAGTGTCTACCGATCCACTTAAAGTGTGAACGGTAACTCGGACACTTACAGAGCCACACACTCGGGGCACATCAGGAGCACCAGTTCACCTGAAACACACATCTTTGGAGTTATTGAAGAAACGGGAGGAAACCCTGGAACAATTTAATCTTGGGTTCAAAAACAGAGTCCAACAATGCAACCCCCTAATGTGCTTTCTGGAACTGATGCTGAAGCAATGCTAGTATCACCATAACAATTATGGGAAGGATTGTTTTTCTTTTTATGTGCGGGGGGGGGGGGGGGG
>UFQX01001573.1:0-22031 GCA_900497675.1 Arapaima gigas | reverse complement strand
GGGGGGGGGGGGGGGGGGGGGGGGACCTAGCTCAAATAAAAATCTGTACGGTTGCTCTATGCGGCCTCTTTATAAATGGAAAAGTTGGCAGCACTGTGCCATTTTCCCCCCAATCAAGGGCAGACTACAGAAAAGGCGTTCGTGGGGCGGTGGTGATGGGGGATTTTCTACCAGCAGGAATCCATGAACATACCGCAGGCATCCAAGAAAGCTCTGTGTAGCCTGAAGGTGACGAGAGGCTCTCTGAGCTTCCTGAGGAAGTCTTTGAGAAGGCCACAGATGGCGTGGATCTCCTCCACTTTGCCGAGCACAAGCGGCTCTTTCCCAAGGATACACTTGTCCCTCAGCTCCTTCACCACACGCTCGCCTCCAGGCACTCGGTAAATCCCTCTCTACACACCATATGGGGAGAGGACAGAAAGCAGTCTCAGTTCTTCTGAGCTGAGGGACACAGGGGAGCTCCCAAACAAGACTCGTTCCTGATGAGTCCTCATTAATGCAATATTAATGAAAACTATGACAAAATAGGAATAAGAAGTTACCTCTTCCAGGCCTCGTTTTTCTATTTCATTCACACACTGCACTATTACGTAAGGAATCCGAGGCCGTGTTAGAGGAGCAAAACTCTCCAACGTATTCTACAGAGGAAGAAGGAAGAGAGACTTAAGTTGGTATGGACCTCCAGCGTGGTAAGTTAAAAAGCTGGTGGTTATTGCACCATTTTATGATCATGACTAAGTTGCAGTTAAATGCTGAAAACAACAGTTACAATTTATTTTCTCAAAAATGTCCATTTTCCCCTTGGGATGGGTTCACACGTGTACTTTTCCGGTGCTGTCTGAAAGATTGACCTCTAAAAATTTGGCAACATGGTTTCTATGCACACTGACACACCTCAGAAGACTTGCGCACAGGTCCAAGGGGGTTAGGTAAGCAGTCCAAGGGACACAGGGACCTGCATTCTGGGTGGACCACCAGCCGACAGTCTCTGCATTTTACTACCAGCTTCCCAAACCTGATGCGCTTTCCACACAGCATACACGTTTCAGGCCGGATCACCTGCCAAGGCAGTTGTATTCAAAACTTTCAGTAGTCCAAGCTAGTGTTCTTTCCAAAATAGTTATTTTAAGGAATTCCTGAAAACGGGATCTCACCGTTTTAGAGAGGAAGACATGCTTTACAGTTTTATCAACAATAGGAGTGAATACTTGGAGAACCTCAGAAGAGTCAATGATCTGCTTCTCTGCTCCAGTTTCGCTGTCAGCACTCATTTCATTGCTGAGAGCCCACACTGATGTCTGCTCTGAGAGACAGAAAAATTTTCCACGGGAAAGCTTATTTGGTAGCTCTTATGTTAAAATAAAATAATAATAATAAACAGCATTACCTGTGACCACAGGCAAATGTTCACTTTGTGTTGTCTTAGATAAGTCAGGGGAGTCTTTGGTGATGTCTATCACCATATGAATTTGACCTCCGCTCTCTGGAGTTGTGACAGAGGCTTTCACCACAGTCGTCTCAATCTCCTACAAACAACAAAGAAAAATGTAAAAACACTACGCCACTTCTGCTAACCTGTACACGGTCCACTTCCAAATAACCTCACGCGCTGCCATATCTCCACCTGGACCTGTCGTCTCTGCGCTTGGAAGGACAAATCAATGTCAGCGGGGCGCCTGAAAAAAATACAGTACTGCGGTGTTTCCGCCTGAGCAGAAAAGCGCGCTGTGAGAAAGGTGGTGCCAAGTCATGGGTGTGGTACTGATGGATGAGCTCTACTATGGGATATGACATCGTACCACGTGAGAGCAGCTGAAGCAGTACGTTCAGAAGCAAACTGGGTGGGAATATTCACTGCGCCCGGCAGGACTACTCCTCACTGTATTCTCAAACCCCTGGTGCTTTCTTCACATTTAAACAATCCCCGACGGGGAGAAAGGGCATCCACGTTTTTTCGAATGTGCAGTCATCCTACAGCTCAATACTCTCTCACAGGGTTTAACTAAACCACATTGCCTTAATGATAAAAGTTGCGAAAGAGAGTACTCCATGAGCATGACAAATATGTTTTTTACGTAACGGTGCCTGAGGTCAAAGGTGAGCATACCTTGTCTGGTTTCCAACCAGCCAGCATGTCTCCGGAGCGTCCACTGACCCTTCCCCGTTTCTGCACGGGGGGGCCAACATTTGGGCCCATAGAAGAACGCTATGAAACAACCCTGAGAATCATTAATCTGTGCTACCATTTCATTCGTAACAATATGTTACCTCACCCCAAACCAGCCAACTTCGCTCTCGAAAATTAGCTGGCTAAACTGATCGAGTACCTTTTTTAATCACTGAAAAAAATACACACTATGAGGAGCTCCTGGACAACACATGGGAAGGTGGCTACTTACCCGTTTCTCCCGCACTCTTGACTTAAGAGGTTTAATGATAGTTGAGTCCAGATCCTGTTTTAACACATATCAAGCAGAATTGTGTATCTTTTGATTTGACAGTTTAGTCGAATACATTTTCTTTCAAGACATGTTGAAGCCTCTTTAAGCTTTTCGCCTGAGTCGTGTGTGAACATAATTATGTGGCTGAATGCTGACATACCAGATCATCATCGCTTCTGTCATAACTAACATCAGAGTGGAACAAGAAGGAAGATTCATCAATAACAGATAACCTGCAGGGGAAAAAAATGACAAAAATTTGAATACATATTTAAATAAAACTAAGAGAGAGAGAGAGAGAATTACCTTTACCTCTTAGTTTTTTGCTGAGGCACGTTTGCTCCCCTGTGATTAAAGCTGGCCAGCATTGACCTCTGTTCCTCATTCAGACAAGCACTTGACTTGCTGTCGTGCACCAATATATCACAAATCAGCTGTATCTGTCGCTCCTGTCAAACACGTAGACAGAGATCAACGGTTAAATGGTCCGACAGTCCACATAATGGCATTGGAGCATCCCCATCTAAGATTTGTTTTATTTTTTTTAAACATTACCTTAATCGTCCATTAGGAAATTTTAACAAGCACTCAAATGCGATCCATCTCTGATTACTTATTTTAAAAATGACAGTTGTTCAATACTGTAATCCATTTAAGTAGTAATTTTTGTGACATATAGGAAGTTTCCTTTCTATTGAAACATTATTTCGTTAACATTCACGATAAACTGCACCACTTAGAAGATCATTTTGTGACACACTGACAGGGAATGGTTTTTACACACCACCAAAATAGATGGGACTGTGTCCCTGTTCACGATTCAATGTATACTACGCTTACGGCTGATTTGTGACCCACCAAATACTGGTAGTCAGCCTCGGCCTTGTAGCGCTTTTTCATCTCCACGTCCACCTGGTTCCGGGCGTGTTTCAGTTTCACCTCCAGCGAAGCCTGGGCAATGTCCGATTTAATCAGCAGTTCCTTGAGCTTCTTCAGCTCCAACTCCGCTTGTAGCCATTTCTTCCGGACGCCTTCATAATTCTTCACCACCTGGATGAACTCTGACATTGACGGACAACAGTCACACTGCACTGAAGAATCGGCAGGGTTGCGTACTGCTTCGTCATGCGAGCACCTTGAAAAACAAAACTTATGTGGTGTTGATACACAACGACAGCAGCTGAAAGGGGATCGGTCCAGATCTGCACTTCCTTCAGTGGCACTGAACCATATGACCACGCATCTCTGCAAGTGGGTTTTAACTGAGAAGGTCACATAAAACATGAAACTCTGTACACAGCCTGAAAGCCAGCATTAAGCCTGCAAATCAGCATGAAATGTATTCATGGGATTTTTATTTTTTACCTGTTTCTTATGCATAGAACCACTATAGGGCATAGAGGATGTTGGACAGGGTTACATTTGCACAAAGAAAGACGCCTCTGCATTTGAAATTACGCCGTTTGCCCCAGTTAATTCCTTTTGAGGTCCCTGTGCTGTAACACAGATGTGTGCCCACTTCACAGAACAACCCAGGGAGCTGAGACAAGCCTGGTGACAAAAGGAGGGAGATCTGCGCTGAACCCCGAGTGCTTCAAACCTGTCCTAATATGACTTCCAGTTTTTAGGGTTCATTTTTGGCCTGTTTCTAATAAGCTTTAGGATGTATGCTCAGTCAAACTTGAGAACAGCCAGAAGTGAAAAGACTCACTTATCTATCAGACAAACAGAACACAGCTTGTAGAGAGAATCTGAGGAAAAGTCATACTGATGATCAACGAGGCAAAAGGGCCAAAGCATCTAGTACATTTTGTAGACCTCCAGAACTCAGAAGTGCAGCAGGTTGTCAGGTATTGGGAAGCAAAAAAGGTTGTAATAGTACTCAGTGAAGTTATACAGTCTTACTTCATTAAATCACCCACATCTGTCTAACAATTTTTTGGCAAGGGGTGAGGTCAGTGACTTAGAGGTATGGTAATATGGAGCGAGCAAGATAATCCACAACTTGTAGAGCAGTGTACAGACATCCCTCGATTTACAGGCACTCAATTAATGAAAACTCGCTGTAACCAACAATCTTATTAAACACCACCATTTTGATTTACGAAAATTTCCCCCGAAATAACAAACAGCTGTTTGCATTACCCACGTGTTCTTTATTCACACACCGTAAAGGACAGCAGAGACACCCTTAGTTGTCACCGTGAATGCAAGCACACGGAGGACATCAAATGCAGTGAAACCCATACTGGGGGGTGGGGAACCAAATATACAAACACAAAAACCAACCACAGTTACTAAACCACATTTAATATCACTTTATTATCGTGATGTAAAAACATCTAGGAGTGACAACAGCTCAACCGCGAAATGGTCAGTCTCACAAGCTCACAGAATGGGAAATGGTCTGTCCTCTGTCGCAACACTCACTGCCGAGTTCCAAACTAGCAACGCAAACTCACATCTTATCTTTCAATTCCACAGGTATCAAAAAAAAACTGAACTGAATGGACTCTTCAAGTCAGCAAAGGAAACGCAACCCAAAAACAAAAGAGAAAAACTCTGACGGATACCTCCAAATAAAAAGAAGAAGCAACTGCGAGTTGTCGTGACCTCGTACAGCAACGTCCTGTGAAGGATCATCTAACAGAAGTGATCCCGTGAATAAATGAATCCAAATACTAAATCGCAGTTTGCTTAGTGGTTTTGTGGGCCCAGTATCAACACCCCCCACAAATGCACAGTTTGCGAGAAAACAATTTCTTGCAAAAAATGCAGGGGAGAGTTGAGAAAGCCTGCGGAGAAGGAGAAGAGGAAACCTAGATACTGATAACTTAACAAAAATCAGAAGAATGGAAAAGAAAGTCAGTTTCAAGACTAAACCGGAAGGGACCGCGTCCCGTTTCGTCATTCAGTTTATGCTCCACTGATGGCCGATCGCCATTTTCCTATAACATTCACGCGTTTTACACTGTTTTTCTACAATGAGAAATATGTCTACAGAGTTTATTATCATTTTTTATTCTCATTTCCGTAACCAACCGTATCATTTACGAAGTGCAGTCTTTTGGAGATATGTGAATGCAGTTTAAAAATCTCGCTCCCTTAATGCATTTGCATTTTTCTATTTATATCCATCATTTGTTCCTTCTTAGTGATAATTTGTCTAAAAAAGTGTGAATAATTGTCAACTCGTCGTATTTGATGTTCGCTGTTCATTTTATTACTGTATACAAGTTATTTGCCAAAGAAAATATATAAGTCCTAAATAAAATTTCCTAAGTTTTGTGACGTGTTTTGTGAGGCTGCTCTGCTCGTCGCGTCCTCCGTCGTCAGGGTTCCCGCCAACAGTTCGTGTTAATACTAATACTAATATTAATATTAATATCCATACCGAGCTCGCAGCACGTATTCTGCTCCAAGGCGATCCTCTGGAGACAAAGCTGGAGCAGTTCGCGCACACAGACCTCCGCCATGGTCCTCTGTCCGGTACCAGGGGGCCTCAGAGCGGCCGCAGTCATACAGGTACCTGTGACAATACAGTGGAAAAGTATGAAGGGGGGTTACTAATGTATAAATGAATAATTAAATAAAGGTGTATCGATGCTAGACAAAGTGTTAAAAACGCCGATAGTCGTGAATATTTCGTAATTACTGCTTTAGCACTTCAACGTCAAACTCCAAACGCCCGCGGGAGCGGAAGAGAAGCCTTCCCATCATCCCTTACGCATGTCGTTTCTTGTCGTCTTAGTTAAGTTTGAAACTGTCTCAGAGCATTATGGTAATTATTGTGGTGCTTATAATGTGTAGTTTACAGGGGAAGATTATTTTATATGTCTGCCTGTAATTTTTTTTGGTCGCCCACCGTCAGTATGTGCTCCGCCGGACCGCGCTCCTGTTGTAGGAGGCCGGTGGTCAGTTCCTGGCTGCTGTTTTCCACAGTCAGTTGTGGCGCTAGAACTTTCAGTAAGTATTTCATCACCGTTACGCGCAGTAATGGCGACTACGATGAACAAATCACCTTATTTCTGGCCTGGCAACCTTCAGATTGCAAGGTGACAACTCTAAACACAGTGCCACGTGGAGCCCTTGCAGTGCTGCAGTATCTGAGTGACTGTCATTCGCAGCCCTGCATGGAAATGGCACCATGGTGGCCTTTTACATCAGGCCAACGCCCTGCCTTCTAAGATGAACCCCAGCTTTGGACATAACATTTTCTTGTTTTAACTTTTTTCAAGGAAAATACAATGCAAACTTTGCACAGGCACAAACAATTTTGATCAATCTTGACATTTCAAGGCAGTCACCAAGTCTTAAAACCCATTTCAACATTTAAGAGATTGGAGAACAGTGACAGTTTTGATGCCCTGGGAAGAAATAACATAAAAATGACATATTACTCTTAAATTTTTATATATTGAGAATAATATACTATAAACATATCTATGTTAAGACAAACATTTTTCAAAATCAAATGTCCCCATTGATAACACTGCATTGTACATATGCTTTATTACATTACTGAAAACAAAATATTAATCTCCAAAATGTATTAACCTTATATCACTAATGCATTCAGTGCCGTGTGTCGTGTTATTTCTTACTCTTTTTTTTACTTTTCCATTTGCTCACATAAAACAACTCCTGGCTCCTGTGGTCAAACATGCAGATGGCTGACAGCAATGAGCATGGTGACAAGTGTGTGTGTGTGTGTGTGTGTGTGTGTACAGCATGTGCGGACAGTAATAAATTTTATATCACCAAATGCTCCTAGGTGTGTGAGACATATTTTGTGTGTGCAGAGCAAGGAAATCCATCAGCATCATTTCTCCAAGACTTTCTCCCCTGTAATAAAGTCGTGCATAAAAAACAAACAGAAAAACAAACAGACTCAGTTTTGTAGATGGAGACTTATTGTTAAGAAGTGTATTTTTAGCCGTACTCAGTTTATTTTTCTATTGATGTTGAGCATCTTGACAGAAGACAAAGATGTTCCCTCCACCTTCCCCAAAGCACTTCCACTATAGTCCCAATGAGGCTGTGAGCAGTTAAAACTACAACATCATAAATATTAACTTTTCGTTGCTTGCATTAACCTTTCACGCTCAGTTAGACCCACTTAAAACACTGTTTCTTAGCAGAGAAGTGTAATTTCAAGTATCAGTTTCTTCAAAGGGGGAAAATAGAAATTTAGTGTCTTTTGCGATTACTGCTCAATATGCATAATGAGTTAAGATTAAAAGCAAATTTCATAAATACAGGTTTTCTTGTATAATTTGACCACAACACACTTATAATCATTTGAATGAATGCCAGAGTGCAGTTTGAAATTAAGTGTGATTTGCTAAAGCAAAGAGACACTACTCTTTAATGTATATAAGTGTGTGTGTGTGTGTATGCACGCATGCGAAGGGTGTAGTTGGCGGTATATCCATCAATGATAAGTGCTAGAGTGATCATTCTCATTCCATTAGATCTTCAATTTGTTCATTATTTGGTGCCCTGCAAGTCGGGCAAATTCTGCTTTGCTGGAGAAAAACTATCAAATGCTCATTGCGCACAGATAAACTCTATATTGTATATGTGTTTTGTCCATTCATTGCTTATAGTTATAGTATAACAGGATCCTCTGCCTTCTTTTTCATTTCAAAGCTGCTGTATCCTTCTCTATTATGCTATAACAGCTAGTCTTCATGTTGGAGTGTGGTCACCTCCACAGTCTTGCAGTTCAGATTTATTATGTTCTTAAACAATCTGACTGCTGTGAAGTTGCACAGCTAGTTTCTGGTATCTTATTGTTTTCTGAGTCGTGTTTTGTCCTTCTTATATTTAGGTCCATCCATCCATCCTTTTGTTGTCAACAGCCTTTTGTTCAATTCAGGGTTGCGGTGGTCCGGTGATACGCCCTGGACCCGATGCTCGTAACCCTCTGTTGACCGTAGTTTTTGAACGTTTGTCTAGGTGTTCAGAGATGGAATCCCATCTCGTCTACATTTTACACAGCCTCGTGTTTCTCGCCTGGCTCGGTATCACTCTGACCCCTTTTGGATCAGTTACAGTTTAACCATGTAAACATCCCGTTTTGGGATGTTGTCATCTTAGTTAACCTAGATTAGTTTCCATTGTTAAACATTTATACAGCCAAATATCTATCAGTGCCGCCTAATATCCTAGCGCACAGCGATATTGTCTCCTTCTGGGTTTAAAGCAGCAGCACCGTGCTGTGTTTCCTCCTGATGCGCCGCATTGAAATGCTGGCTGACTTAATAATAAACCTATAATAATAAACACAGTACGTATACGGTGTTTCATCTTCTTAGTTGCAAGTGTGCAATAAAGTGGTCAGAAAGGTCATTTCCTTAACGTTCAATGACTCTTTAAAATGGGACTTAAACCTCTGATCATGGGACTTAAACTGTGTGGCCAGTAGAGGACACTCTAAGTATTACCACGGTGTAGAAGTACAGGCCTCCTGAAGGTGTGTGAACTAGTTGAGGGAAGGGTCTGAGCAAAGCCTTGTCTCGTATCCTTCATTCAACATGGCTCACAAGGTTCTTAAGCGTCACGCGAGTTTCAGAGGTTTCAGAATGTTTTGGCGCCCTGCAGTGTCGGGGATGCGGCCGTCGCTATGCAGCTCAAAGCCCCGGGTTTGATTCTGAGGAGGGTACTGAGTTGCCTTAGTACAAAAACAATAAAAAGAGTTACTGACATGTATAAATGGGCAAATAATTCTAAATGATTTAGTATACAAATCCATCTTTGATGGTTGCTCTGTAGAAGTGTGACGGCTAAATGAGTTAACAGTTCTGGAGGTGCTCCGTGAAACAAGCAGCAGCTTATCTACTCAGCCCCTTAACATCTTAAATGTTGGTGAAATTATTCTGAGCACAGAAGTGAATGTTTCTATAAATGACATTTATCTTGAGTAAATACTGTATATGATTTCTTTTATCTATCTCCCCTTGAAATAAAAATTTTATTGGAACTTTTTGAACTTCATAGAGGGGATAACTGTTTTTTTTTTTTCTTTTTTGTGACAGACTGCATGTCCGATGTCAGACCACAGCCAGTAAGGACAGGCGATCCGCAGTTTAGTCAGCCTTTCACAGGTAATTCCAAATATTCCCTCATACCTGAACACTTTGCTTACATCTTGTAACTTTGTGCTGAAAGCTGGCATAATATAATAAGTTTTGGTGTACATTTTAGATTTTAATAAGTTAAAGAAGCAAAATATTAAATAAATGGAAACACACTGAGAATAACTGGCAGAAGGGTAGCTGTTTGATCAACAGAATACGAGCCAAGTTAAAAAATAAAGAGCTAGTTATTTTTCCCAGGTCTCTTGGTTAAACGGTTCCCCCATGTGTTTTGTAAATCAGAGATCATTTATATATGGTAATAAATATAGCTAGACAAAATATTTTTTAAGTCTTAATAAACCATTGGCTTATTGGGAATTAGTGTTAATGGTATACTGTTGTGCTCTTACTGTTGATTCAGTGTTAGACAAGACCTTTATGCCACGTAATAGAGTAAATTTGTGGCCAAATGCAGACCTGCTGAATATACGGGATACATCACAACACATCTAAATACACACCGTATTATTTTTGCACGCATAAAAGGTGCATATATATTTTACCTTGTTTTGCTGCTTCGGTTCATTTTATCAGATAAAAAGTTATTTAAAAAAAAAACAACATAAATTACTAAGCATTCATCAGTTTCCGCCCTGTATGATAATGTCAGAGGGGCCTGTGGAGTGTGTTGCTTACGTACAACAACTAAGCACACGAGGGATATTTTTGCTGATGGTCTGTTTACGTGTTCAGCAGTTTCTCATATGCTTTGCTCTTGTTACTAACTAAGCACTATTTAAAGTACTGTCTGACATATTTTTAATAATTATGACTTTAATGAACTACCTGTAGTTTCATAGTTCCCTCTGTGGTACCATTTGATAGGGGACTATAAATTTAAATGCAGAGAATTTGTAATGATCTGTGTAAAGTTAAATAGTTTGTTTAAATTTGGCTGAGACATTAAGGCTGTACATTAAGGGGCATACATTGTTAATACCATGTGGTCTTGTTCCACACAGGGATGACTTGTTTTGGGTACCTACTGGGTACCTTTGTTTTGGGTACCTGGTTACAGGACACATTCGCAGTATGTAGCCTGAATGAAGGTGTCGGAAAGGTTCAAATAGTGTCTCCTGTATTGTGTGAAATAAGCTAAGAGAATTATCAAGAAGGAAAACAACTGCTACAGGTGATCCATTATACCAACCATACTGTTTAGCAAGTAAATGAATGAACTTCTTGCGGTCGGGGTGGATTATGTGGTCTAAGCGTAGCGTGGAAAAGCCCCCCGATCTGTGCACTGGAATACAGGGAATTTACGCTCTTCTCTGATCTCATTGCAGAGCAGTGTACAGTACACTGCCTAAAGTCTGTAGGAAGCCATGTCGCGTTTATATATTGGGGCTGAACCGAGCTTTAAAGATGAGGGTATTGCATTCTAAGTGCTTTTTCAATACTGCTCTGAGATGCAAATAGAAAATAATGCTTCTTTGGTAAGAAGATAATATGCTTTGAAGGTTGAAAATTAAATGTTTTGCAGGTTGAAAATTCCCCTTTCAGAAAGCAGTGAGTCTATTCAACTGAGAATGGAGTAGAAGTATTTTAATGAATCCTTTGTATAAAGCCATTTCTGGTTTATCTTTCTCTTCCTCTCTCCATCCGTTGCTCTCTCTCCCTTCCTCTCTCTCTCTTCCTCTCTTACTCTGCCTCTCATTTATAATTCTAATGTGGTTTGGAAATGGAGTTTTGCTCTCTAATTTAAACCCTCTCTCCGGTGCAATGTTGATAAAAATGTAATTCTGATGGGGAGTGCTGCACAGAATACGTAATAGCCTGTTCCTATGGGTGCGTTCCTATTTGCATTGTTTAGAAACCCCTCAACAAGAAAATAGGTGAAAAACAATAAGACAACCTCCACAATTGATTCATTAAATGCAGTCATTTTAGAGAGAAGGGTGCCTGTTGGAAGTAAACATATCTTATTGAAACTGAAAGGTTGCTGTCTGATGGAAATAAGTGAGGTTGGTTCAGTTCCCCCCCTTTTTTTTAATTTATTTTGCCGTTGCTGATGACAGTGGTTAGAAAATTGTGTTTTTTTTTTTTTTTCTGTTATACATTTTGTAGTTCCATCAATAGCCGGTACTTTCATGTGTCTCTGTTATATCTGACACCGCTGTCTGTTCTAACACAATAATAACTTTTTCCCCACATATACACAGAGAGAAGGAAGGCCGCCAATACAAGTGATCATGTTGTTTTTGAGCTGAAATAGTTCTGATTAAATTGGAATAATACATTGCAAAACATAAATTATACTATCAGCGTTTGGCTCACCAAACACCCTCTGAAAAGGGCTTAAGGATGCACACAAACTTATTAAAACGTGCAACTGAAACGACTGCAGTTTAGCAGCGGTCCTGCTGTTGAACCCAGGGGGAGTTACTTGGCAGAAGTTGCTCCAGTATAATATCCTGCTTTGTAAACGTGAAATAAATGTGGCGAGAGTAGAAGAATCCGGACCATCCGGTTTGCAAAGTGTTTGCTTGACGTTCGTCTCTTTCCCGGACGCATTTAGAGTTATTTTCACGACTTCTTAGAATGCCCGAATGTCTCCATCTCACTTGCTTGCTAAGATCTGTGTGATCAAGTTTCGCTGTACTTGTATGTTAAAGTTTGTCATTTTATAGCTTTGTGTACGTTTCTGAGCTCTGAGAAATGCTAATGTCTCTGTAAGTGATAAAGCGATGAGTGATATCAATATTTACACTGAGCGTAGTTGCACTTTGCTACACGGCCGCCGCCACTTTGTTGACACAGTTAGCATTGTTGCCGAAGAAAAAAAGAACATTAGCTGTGTAGAAAATGAAACTCACGCTGTTATGTTCTTCTTATCTCCTCCTTTATTCATGAGGTCTCTACTAAAAGCTATTATCTCATAGGCAGTAAACTTTAAATCAGTGTTATGATTTTAGCAAATGAGATTTGGTGCAGAATGAAGGAACCCAAGAACAGCTGGACTTATCAAGGAATCCATAAGTGTCCCAAGACCTTGCCTGTGAGCATCTCCTCTCCAACAGGCACACATTGTCTGTCAAACAAAGCTTTCCTGAATTTTATCAATTTTTAGTATTAGACCAGCTATTGGACCACTGGTACAAGACGTTTCCAGCAGAACCGTTCTTCTCGGCTGGATTCGGCGACTTGTTGCACAGCATCGGAATTTTGTTTGTCTCGGCTATTGCGGACGTTTACATTTACTCACTTTGTGTCCAGAGTGGCAAACGGTTTTTGGCATATATAAAAGTTGAACTCACAACAGGCACAGGGCTTTAGAAAGAGACATGGATTGTTGAAGTAGAGTTTGTTTGCCTGGTTCCACTTATTTTAAAGTACCAAAACAAAGAGATATTAAAAGCAATAACATGACATCTCATTAAACAGCAGAGCATCCCAGATAAAATGAAACTGTATTATTTAACTGAATAAAGAATTTAAAAAAACAAAGTAAAATCTTTCTACGATGACACTGACCACCATTCTATGCTTGCTGATCCATCACAGTGCTGTTGCATGTAAATATATTTACACTATGAGTCACAACAATCTCTCAGCCTCTTATTTGACATTATTATTATTATTATTATTATTATTTAGGAATTCTGTTCCTTTTTTTCTTGTACTTCACATTCATCCAAAAGAACCAGCAAAGTAAAATCTGTGCATCAGCATGCGTGTAACAGGACTGGTTTTGAGGCGTGACTGTGCAAAACTTACAAGCTTAGCATCTAGAACCCTCCACAGCCTGAGGTTAGCTTGGTTTAAATGCTGAATATTTCTTTTGACAAGATTAACTAAAAGCTAAAATTGAGTTTGCTTGCCCGTGTGATAAAATGAAAGTCAAATATAGAAAAAGATATTTGCAGAAAAGGATATATCTGGATTATTATTAAACTGCATCTGCTTTGTCTTTGCATGTCCCGTAAACACTCTTTCCTCACTCAAACACCATTTAAACACCATCACAAACTTAAAAAGCTGTAACTACCTTATTTATGGGCTGACTATTTTGTGACACTATATTAAATTTTTGGCAATTTTCCAGCCTTTTTATTCTCATTCAAAGTTAAATGTTCAGCGTTTCATATTTTGAAATGATTTCAATAATGACTTTCTGTCTGGGCACCCTTAGCTTCTCGCCTCAGTGGTTCTGTAGTCTAACCCAGGCTGTCCTGACTTTGTTCATTTTCTATCCTCGCATCCTCATAATTCATTTAAAACGGTGTCACTTTGTGTCAGATGCGCCCCGGAAAATAAATTAATAAAGTAAGAACACAGGTTTGGAAAGGCTGTATATCATTGGAATTCAAAAGCAGATGCAACACGGTACCGGACTCGGGGAAGCAGTGCGGTACACAGTACGATCCGTTTTTCTGTCACTGTTTACACACATTTTTCAAAACCAGATAGAACATATTACTAAACATAAAATCCAAAATGTTAAAACTCCCATAACCATTACAGTACTTAACACCATAAATCAAAATCAGAATGATTTTCCAGCTTGTAAAGCAACCAGCTTTATCTTACAAGAGATTTTTTTTACATCATGAAGTCCTCAAAACACCCATAACCTTGCTGTCTATTGTTGTAGTCTCACCTCAGTCTTTACTATGAGTCTGAGAGGCAGTGGTTGTTCTTCAGGGTGGTTTGTTTCCTCCATGGTGATGAGGCTTACCGATGTTCAGAATCGATATTGAAATAAGGAACTTTAGTCATCTGTGGACATTTGAGTAACAAAAACCCTCAATCTGAGGACATATTTATCATTGACATCTTCTCCAAGGGGCCTCAAGTACAAGTGAGCCAAAAATGACTGTTAGGAGACAATCGTGCTGTAGACCACAACACCTTCATTTGCGATGGCGTTCTTGTGGCCCATTATTGGGTAGCAGCAGGACGAAGGACACTGGACAGCAGGTTTCCATCCAAAACAGGAGTGCGATAAGGCCAACACCAGAACCCAATGGAGACAAAATATAGCAGCTGGAACAGAACTGGTCCAAAATCCCCAGTTACCCTCCGTCATCAGACCAGGTCCTTGTAAGTCCAATTGGTCGTCCCTGGTTGCCAACGGCCCCTTTAGGGCGAGGCAGGGCCAGGTAACAGGGAGCTGTCCGTCATGGCGACACCGTCCCTGCCAGGGTAGTGAAGCCCACCAGTTCGCAGTCAGTTTGCTTTTCACTATGTTTGTTTCTACAGATCATTTTTGACTCATATTTATTGCAAAGAGGTGGAGAATATGTGATCAGCATGTATTATAATACCAGCGTGAAACCCAAAAATTACACATGTAGACATTACTGCAGGCCAGGGCCAATCCAGGACCTGCCCTCCACTTTTTTCCTCACTTATAGTATGGATAAAAATTTTAGATAGACATATTCAGAGTGATGTGATAACATCATAATATTTGAAGTATTACAGTCCATCTTTGTCCAGACCCAACCCAGAACTGGCCCTAAAGTCCTACTTGACGCCTGTCCATTCGCTAAACAGTTACAAATTACTGTTGGAACTGTGAAAACATCCCACATTTACATTATGTAACAAACATGTTCATTTTGTGTTGCCGCCTGGCCCATAGATACTCCGGAGTCCTACCAGTCATAGTGGAACTTTTTTGAAAGTGTTAATTGGCATATTTCTCTTAGCTTCCTTCTATCTTCCTTCAGGCCCTCTATCAGCCAAAACACTGTACAGGTTTTCGAAAGGACACCGGTTAATTTAGAATTATATGTTTTCATTTTTTATCGAGGTGTTTTTGCAGTTTCTATTGTTTGGGGTGCAGGAATAATACATGTTCCGACTGGAAACCTCACTGTAGTCTGCATCAAATGTACAGACAAAGTGTGTAAACACTATATTAATTGTACGAATAAACGTTTTGAATCTTAATGCTTCTAAAAGACGCTCACCCACATATATGCTTCTAAGATCCTTTTTTACGATTTAACCTTATTTCAAGTGCCACGTTACTGATCAAGTAGGAACTATATTTCCTTGGAGCGCTGATATAATGGTTGTTTTAACTGTGAAGTTTGATGATGTATGAAGTGCAGCACGTTAAGAGGTGAAAATCTGCTCATCCTGGTTAACGTGGTTCAGATGTACATCCATCCATCCATCCAAGCGGTTTCATTAGCCACTTCTCCTAGTCAAAGTCGCAGTGGCCTCCCCCTGAATCACCGGGTGCACGATAAGGATGTGGTCCGTCTTGAACGAGATGCCAGTCCATCGCAGGGTAGCCATTCACACACACTCCCTCAAAACAGGTAAATCACAGTGACCAATTGACCAGAGACACCTGTCTTTGGATTGTGGGAAGAAAAAAAGGGAGCGCATGCAGACTCAACACAGAATGAGCTGGATTCTATTCATTTTGCTTTAACACTTTGTGTATTTCAGCCCTCGGTCTGCCTTCAGATTAAAAAACGGAGGTTCCCGTAATCCGTTACGATTGAAACAGTTACCAAACAGTTGCCTTTGCTATTCTTCATTCTTCTTGTTCAGCACCAAAAGTTTAGTTAATATTTATTTGATGGAAGCATTTGAACAGAAAGAAGTTTAGTTCTGTTAAGAAGTCTGCTGAATGAATGATTTAAACAGGTCGAGTGTATGCTGTCCAGGAAGAAAAAAAAAATATATATATATATCTTGCACAGATCCCACGGGGAGTCATTACCAGAGCCAGTCATGCAGAAGATAGATCCAATATGGATAATAATATCCCTGAATAATTAATTGGATGGGTTTTAAATGCACAACAAGCAAGCTGAGCTCTTCTCTGGAGATACCGAGCAGGTACTCCTGCGAGCCACTGGGCTGCGCAGGAAATGCAAGAAGTGGTCGATAAGCAGGTTCTCCAATTAGATTATAACCCGGACCGTAAAGTTCACAAACATATCAGATTCCGGTAAACAGCAGTAAGTGAACAAACTGTGCGTTGCATCAACCTCAGTGCCAGGAGAAGCGGGTCAATAAGTCAGCAGCACTTTCCACTGTCCAGGCTGGTCTAACAGACGGCTCTCTATAAACGGGAGGTGTGATGACTCCCGTCTCGGGATGGTGTGTCAGGGTTGTTTCACAGTTTACAGGGTTATAAACACAATGTGAGACAGTGCCGGGAGCGCACTGTTATAATGCTGCTTTACAAAGAACCTTTGAGTCTTAAGATCATATACACACACACACGTTCACGCGCAACAGAAACAGATCAGCAGAATCGGTTAGTTGGTCTTCTGAAGTAACCGGCCTAAGAAGAGTGTAGCTGAACTTATCCCATATTACCAACCTGCTGTTAAAGTTTTTTTACTTGACAGGTTTATCCAAGTCAACTGACAGGGTTAGATAAAGAACTTTACTGCGATTTGCTCATTTGCACCGCCGGTTAACGTTACTGTGTTAATTCAGGGTAAACGCCCTACTACTACTAGATCCATTTGATGCTAAAAAGTTGTAAAATGCTCTTTCCACTAATATAGCAAATGTCAGCTTTAAACAAATTCAGATTTTTACCACTGTTGAAAGGCTTATGAAATAAAAAAATGTATATATAAATGTCATTAAGTGACCTTTCAAACAGGATTCATATGTTAAAATGCATTAAAGAAAATGGCTTTGGGAATGACGTTAGATTCGAACCCAACTTAGGAAACGCATGGCTTGAGATGATCGCCACTGTTTCTCTCGTGAAGCCATTTACATTTTGTGGAATTAGTTGTTTGGTCCACTTGCTCATTTATTTTTGTGTTGGATCTATGTAATTAAATTGAGAATTTAATGGATTTAAGGGCATATTTTTTAGATCAGTTCCACAGTAGACATTAAGTCTATTTATATTTGATAGTTTTTTTGTGGACGAGAACACAAGATTAGCCTGTAGCACGTCAGCCCACGTTCATACCCTCACCCACGCTCGGGAGCTGCAGGAAATGACCAAAAGGATGAGACCTTGGGGGCACATGCACCGAAAGCGGGGGCTGCCGGGCTTGTGGACGAGTTCAGTAATGGTAGGGAGCCTCTCCTCCTCTGTGTAAAGAACAAGGCAGCCAAGTTAGTTCAAGCACCTGGTCAGGTCTAACCCTCCAGGGGACGCGATTTGGAGGGTCCAAGGCCCAGTGTAGTGATTACACTGCTAAGGAGTTTTCCTGAAGGAGCTGATTCTTTTCCTGAGGATGGGGAGGGGGGGGGGGTGTTCTGCTCTGCTTGACCTCATCCCACTGGGATCCTCAAATGGCATTCTTGTACAGCAAAAAGTAGACATCTTGCCAGTGGTATACTTCCTACAAGGTCCAGCATAAAATGATAACAGTACCAACAACAAAAACAAATTATTATTATTATTATTATTATTATTATTATTATTATTATTATTATTAATAAGACATCTTAATACTAAGGCATGCTACAGGCTCATCTTGTGTTCTCATCCACAAAAACTATCAAATATAAATAGATAATGTCTACTGTGGAATTGATCTAAAAATAATATTTATCGTGTAATTATTTATTTCTCAATAATAATAATAATAATAATAATGCAGGACCTGCCCTGCACACGCGCAACACAAGTGGAATCAATATTTGTATCACTTGTACATGCATCACCTGAACAACATTGTACTGGATGCAAAGAGAATCTCACAACAACAGTGAATCCGGATTTTTATATTTTATGCCTGTAGAGACAGAGAGGTTCAGCGAGAGGCCAGCATTACACTATCGTGATAAAGTGTCTGCACTTTGCTGTAATTCTTGACATTTACATACTAAGAGAGAAGGGGAAAAAAAGAAAAATGAACATTTTTAAGTATGAATAGGCAGAAGGTGCATAGAGAGGATTAAGTGAGTCGCAGCTGAATCTCTGATTTGGACTGCCAGTCAGAAGGAACGCGTGTACAAGTGGATTCCAACGTGCTTCCAGTTTGACAAGAGGGCCGCGACCTCCATCACCTCCGATGCGTGAGAAACGACCTGTGTTGCCGGTTCCGTGTGGCTCATTTGCATAACCTTGTTAAAATGTGGCACAGCGGGGTCCCACGTGGCCATCAAAGTCACGGAGATCTGCTCTGCACGTCCGTATTATTGCTCCATGCTTTTTTAATTGACATATGCCGGACCAGTATGAAATGTCACTTTCTATTTTCATCAAAAACGGGGGCTGGTGAAAGATTCAGAATGATATCAAAACCCAAATACTAACACTGTTAAATCAGTTTAATTTTCACCGGCACTGTTTGCTTTAGCTTCTCCCTATTCTCCTGTGCCGCTCCTTTCACGTTGCCGCTGTGTTTCGTATTTTGTCCAAACACCTTCTTTCTTTGCAACACTTTGGTCGGTAAATTGTAACTTTAAAGGGTGAACTGAATCAGACAAGTCCCCCCGGCGTGATGATCTTTTTATTTGTTCTATTTATGTTTATTCAACCAAGTTGGTCCTCCAGAGGAACCTGTCAGTCTTGTTAAGAAAACAATTAGCGTGAATACAGGGCCCAGAAGAATTCATAACTTGAAGGAGGAGGCAAAGAATAAAGCCCTGAGTTTGGCGATTCGCTGAATGTAGACGTGGCTGAATGGAACATTTCTGAAGACCAATTACAGGCTGTTTCATTATTATTCGTGTCGGATTTGTCTGCGAGCCTCTTTGTTGAATATTGAATCGACTAAGTTGAAGCTGTACTTCAGACAAAAGCTTCAAAGTGCAGCTACTCTTGTTTAATCCTGTTTTCCCCTTTGTTCACTTTTAAGGATTCCCCTGCTAATCTCGATCTGATGGTTTATGATTTTGTTTTTTTCTTTACGTTTCTGTGGACGCGGAATATTTTTCAATGTCTTAGCAATCGTTGACATGTAAATGATTTTAACTGAATTTAGTGCCATTGGCGACTACGCAATATAAAAATGAGAACAGTGATATGCTACCGCTGTTCTTTTTGAGGTTAAATTTATTATAGGCTCCGTCAGCCCTCACGTTGCAGGGTCCTGGGCAATGGAGAAACTGCTGCGGTGGCTTATGAAGTACATATCCTTTTTTCATCAACAAGGTTCTGTTGTGGACATGAGATTTCCTTTTGGTCACGATGCCTCCACCTGCTTATTTTATTCTGTGCAAACGCTTGTGTCGTGGGTTTCGTTCCTGTTGTTTTTGTCCCTCGGTGGTGTCAGTCTGGCTGTTTCCTGGTTAAATCTATCTAGATCCTGTGCATTAACCAGGAGGAAAAAAATGACCACCGGTACACAAGTAGAGTTCAAATGGCATCGGACGTTCTGCCCTCCAGCGCGTTCCCATTTCCACTGTCTGCCAGCAATTTTTACCCGCTAGCGGTAGTCAAAAATCAAAAGTGCCCCCACCCCCATATGCCCCCAAGTTTGCAGGCGATTTGGATTAAATCGATAATTCTCTGCCTTGCTGCTTCTCCTTCAGCCATTTAGCATGTTTATTTGACCATTCTATAAGTCACCATTAATAAAAGGAAATGTCAACAAACTGCGAGAAGCCTTGTTAAAATATACTTTTTCCATTATGGGCTGCTGGCAAGCACTAAGCCCACAGCCTTCCACACCGACGACAAAGCCAAACAAAATTACTCAGCATCTGTATTTAAACTGATTGCACCCGCTCAATTTGCATATTTCATTTGCATACTTTTGCTTAATAAAATAGACGTGGGGGTGAAAAAAACAGCGTACAACTAAATTAAGATGGTAGTTTGAAATGCTCTGGTTTAAGACTGTCTCGACGAGCCGTGAACCCTCGCGCCGGTCGGGCTGGTCGGTTGTGTCAATGAAACGCAAATGGTGGAAGCGGAACCGCAGAGTCCAGGTTTTAGCGGCTAAACCGGTTCATCTATAATAGTGTCAAAGTGCAACACGAGTATAAACATGAAAAAATAGAACAGCTCACGGACAAGTATAGTGTCCCGATCCTTTATTATTGTTGCTGTTGTTGTTGTTTTTCTTCATTTTCCGTGCGATGACGCCAACGGCGGCGTTTATCGCTCGGTGAAAAGAGTGAAGGATGAAATGTTTTAAATGTGCGGTTTAAAAACGGCGCAATTATTAACCCTAATTGCAGGTGCAGGTTGTGAACGGCCGTGAAACAAACGTATGGAAATGCCGTGCTGTGTCTTGTTGGGATTCTGTAAACTAGTAATTCATTTACGAATTACGGAAGCTGATTACTGTAAGAACGCGGATTTTCGGCTTATCTGGGAGGATAAGAAGTTAAACATCCTGATATTTCTGCTTAGCCTGGTTTGGGTAATTATAGTTATTGCAACAAGAAGAACAGCAGCAAATTGATTCTGATTAAAAATTCATTAACAGTCACATGCAAATAAGCGAGGCTGCGTCCCATTTTCTGATCAACACAATGTTGTCTATAGCGTAATTGTAATAAATGGGTTGAAGAGATTATTGCAAACAACTATAATGGATTAGCCATTGTGTTGCTGTGTTTCAGTCTGCATACCGCTTGCCTGCACTGATTTATTTATTATTTTCTTCATTTTAGGGGGAACACATCGCTGACTGAATTTATTCTACATCTGATCACGTTTTACTGTCAGCTGAAGGCCGCTGTATTTTGTCTAATATGTCGTTTGAAAACAGTTTGTTTCAAGGTTGGGATTAGGTGGGATAAAAAGTGCTCCCGAAATGAAGCGTCTTCGAAGTAAAGTCCCGCTGTAGAGGGACGTCCGGGAAATGCCGAAAGCGTGTTTTGTTAAAGCGCTGCTGCATGAGAACTGGCTTCTTTACAGCGATACTAATGAACATATAAATACTGGTACTGTCAACACCTGTGAAGGTCTTTTATTCTTGCCAAATGAGTTTAGTGGTGAAGTGAAAACCTCCAGGTCCTGAGTTAGAGATGCTGAAATATGGCAAGGGGGAGAAATGTAAAGTACTGAATATTCAATAGTAACTGTGGCACAGAGCCTGAAGGGTAAGAAGACAGAAGCTGAAAATGAGGTACGTTGTAAGTTGTTTTAAAGCAGAAGTGTCAGATAAGCAGAAACATTAAGAAATGTGGGTCGAAATTCAAAATAATTAGGTTTCCTTTGCTTCAGTGAAGTACATAGACTTTTACAGTGTATCAGCCTCATGCGGTAACCTGTAACCTGTGTGTGTGTGTGTCTGTGTGTGTGTGTGTGTGTGTGTGTGTGTGTGTGTGTGTGTGTGTGTGTGTGTGCAAAAGTCTTAGGCACCTGTGGGGAAAAATGCTATAAGGTGAGGATGGTTCCAGAANTGTGTGTCTGTGTGTGTGTGTGTGTGTGTGTGTGTGTGTGTGTGTGTGTGTGTGTGTGTGCAAAAGTCTTAGGCACCTGTGGGGAAAAATGCTATAAGGTGAGGATGGTTCCAGAAATAATGCCATGAATACTTACTGATCAATAAACCTTCTAAAAAGTGCAGTAGACAAAAAAACCTCAATCAGATCAATATTTGGT
>UFQX01001572.1:0-23958 GCA_900497675.1 Arapaima gigas | reverse complement strand
ATCCTCACTTTATAGCATTTTTCCCACAGGTGCCTAAGACTTTTGCACAGTACTGTACATTTTTACAAATGTCTGGAAGTTGATCAGTTTAAGGATTTTTATGCTTTTTATACTGGAGAGAAATCTGAAGAAACTGCTGTTTTGACTTCTGCTTCTAGGCATAAATGTTCTCATTCAAATGCAGGCTATATATCATAGACAAAAGAGATGTCAGAGGGTTGACCTGTACTGAGTGAAAGTAGACGAGTTGGAAAACAACAACCAGTGCATTAATGTGAATTCCACAGCCTTACCTGAGAAAGCTGATGGTAATGTTCCACTAAAACTATTTTTGCGGAATAAGCTGCTTTCCTGGGTGGGTCTGCTGGGTGATTTTCCTCCAAATGAGATAGATTTAGTGTACAGATATCTGGACAATACACCCAAGCTGAACACCCCATTTAAAGTACTGGTTTGACGTGCGTTTTTGAAAGAGTTGGATTTCTTCAGAGTTTCTGCTTTCATGTTTCTTATGTTGTAACTTATTAAGGGGGTCCTACTTGTATTATCCAGTGCAGCCCCATGTTATTACAGCCAAATAATGCTGTACATAACTTTCAGTTAATACGCTCCTTGCGGCATTCCTCACCTGTTTAGTCGTTCAGTCTCCACCTCAAACTCCCTGATTTTGTTCTCAGAGAAAGCAGATCCAGGAGCATAATGTGTGTTGAAGATTTCCTGTATGTTTGAACAGTCTTGTAACGAATGAGCTAAGTGTTCCGCAACATTACTAGACACCTGTTGGGAAAAAAAAAAAAATCGCAGAGGTTAGCAACACTATTAATGGTGAGTAAATCACACTGTTGGTTTAATACACCTTGTCACACAAAAACAGTTAATAGTTTAAAATGAGCAAATAATTCAGGTTATTGAAGTAAAAGACGGTGGTCTGTCAGACTGAGTACAGCAGGTCCCCAATTTAAATCATCAATATAAGAGTGCAGTTCAATATACATTTTCCCACAAGACATAGCTGGTCAAATGCTTGAGTATAATACACTTCTCTTGCAACCTCCAAGGAGTCAGAGAATGCTGGATTAATGCACACTTGCACAGCTTTCGGAACTGATGCCTCACAGCTCAAGGGTTCAGGTGCAAGTTTGGATCCAGTTCTCTGTGAGAAATCTGTATGATCTCATGTTTGTGCGCATTTCCTCTCACAATCTGTGTGTTTCAAATGAATCAAGAAAACTAAATACCCTTTAGTGTGTGAGTGAACGAGTATGTTACATTCCTCTGCTTTGGAAAAAGGTGAATGATTGTTTGGAGTTTAGTACAGTATGCAAGTTGTCTTGGGAAAAAAAAAGTCTTTAGCTAAATACTAGTTTAAAACTGTACACTGTTCTATATGAACAAACACAAATGTTTTGTTGTTCCTCACCCCAATGCTGCTTATTGCTGAGCCTAGAACTGTTCTCTCAGTCGATATCTCAGACCGGGTTTTGGAAATTTTTACACGTTCTGCTACCTAAAAAATGGGGGAAAAAAAACAAAAGACATGTAATGTACAGATTTCTGCTTCACGGTCACATCTTTTTAAAAACCAATATAGTGTGACAAACCAAAAAGTTAATCGATTACCAACAAACAAATATGTTTGTACCTCCTATTTTGTTTCATCATGAAGCCCTTACCTTTGCAATCGGAACATCATTGCTGCTGCCCGTGGTGCTCAGCTCACCAGTACTCGGGTTGATGGGGTGGCTGGCCAGAGTCGGTCGACTGGGGCTACAGAGACCTTCCATCTGGACATTCTGGAAGCGTGTCTGCAGTTCTCGAATCTACCAAGACAGAGTACTCATCACCCAAGACACAATATCCCAGGACCACTATGAATGCTCCTCACAGCCCAACTCTTCATACTGTTTGCAAGTCACGTACAGCTAAAATTACACTTGCATATTAATAAGCCTTCTGTCCCCAGTAAGTTACCTTCGGAACCCACTAAGGGGTGATATATTTCTGAAGTCAGCCATTTTGCATGCATACACTAGTTGTACGACTAAGTCAGCTCCTGTTTCCACAGAAGTACATCTAAACCCATTTTCATTGCAATGACTTCAGGAAAAAGCATTGCCTGGAAGAGCCTTGTTTTATACATATATCTGTGTCATTAAATTTAATACACACAAAACAGGGTTACTCGTGCAACTGCAATTATTGTCTCATGTCGCATTATAAAGGCACCAAATGTTAAATGTGTGTGCATGAATGTTTATTCTCTTAAATTATCGACACTTGTATATAGATTGTAGTTTTCTTTGTTTATTTCAGTTTTAGTTGGTTCAAATTGCATTACATGCTGGATCAGTGATGCTCAATAAACTCACCATTTAACAACTACCACATTTAGAAGGGTTAACTGATACATGTCTGGGCAACAAAAATGAGTAAATTACAACTTGACCCAACTACAAATATATTACAAATATACTAAATATATTACAATATTACAATTTTACTATATTACAAATATACTATATTATTAAATATACTACAAATATATTCAGCCAACTGTCTGGTATTACATTAATTTCTCTGCTTATACACTTGTATAATGTACCTGTAACATACATAAACTGATACTGAGGACACAGGCTTTAAGTGACTTATCAAGCTAAACTTTTTTTTTTTTTTTTTATTGCAACAGCAGCAACATGGGGTCACAGAAACATAACAGAGACAAGAACAGCAACATAGAGCAATAACAGTGATATCAACTGCAATAAATTCATACATGAACAAGTACCACTGTCCTAAAAAATGTGTACATAGTTTACATGGGTGCATCGTTTCAGTTATTCATAGAGATCAGTTTGATTATTGATCACCAAAGTAGAATACTCTTGAGCTATTAACAGTTAGAACTAATACAGGTCCTTATAAGATTTCAGTACAATATTAAACCAAACCCTAACCCTAAGAGGACATGGCAAGAGAAGGTAGACAGAGGCGGAGTGAAGGCTAAGCCAGGCAGAGCGGGGAGACGTTAGATTTAAGCGGTAGTAAGGAGCCAAGTCATATAGACATTATACACTAGATGAACAGCAGTATTTTGCACGAGTTAGAGAGGGCAGGTGACAAATACAGGAAGACCTGTCACACGGAACTGCGTTAATCATGCCTGGAGAGAATAAGGGCTTAGACAAGTAGCTGTATAGTACAGTTTTGAGAAAAGAGTTGACTTCACAGGTGTCAAAAAAATCTGGCAAACAGTTTTCCACAAGACGCTGAGAAAGTATGTTGTCCAAGAAACCACAACAATCACCAGTGCCTTCAGCATTTCTAGATGAATCTCATTTGCTCCTTCACCTCTGAACCAGAAAACCAGACTTTTGGCAAGATCCTACCTTGTCTAGAGTTGGATTGGGCTGGAATTTTGTCCCAAGTGAAGATCAATTTAAGATCAATTCAAGAAGAGTCAAGATCAGCAGCAAACTGTTCACACCCACCTGATACCATACATATGCACACATGGTCTACATTACCTCCCCTTTTCTTCCCCTCCCTTTCTCCGCAACGATATCTCAGCTGATGTCAAAATTACCACAGATATATCACTCAGCCTTGCGTGTATCTAAGAACTACATTTTCTGGGGATACCAATCTGAGGCTACCTAAAGTTAAAGAAGAACAACCACTGTGAAGGATTTGATGCATCAGATTGTATATTGCCGTACTGGTAAAAAAATAAATAAATTTAAAACAATTTTTAAGAAAGATGTTCTTTTGGCTTTGCCACTATTTTCATCACCACCTTGTGATAATTGCCTTGCTCCAGAGCAACAGCCAAGGAAAGAAAAAAAAATTTAGAACAAGTACACCTATCATGCTTTATGGATAGCTCACCCGTCGCCTCAGGTGGTCACGTTCTTCACGGACTGCATTCATGGTCACTTTGATGTTTTTAACTTCCTCCTCCTTGCTAAACAACATTGCAGTCAAACTTTCATTCTCCTCCCGTAGTCCTGCAAGTTCATTTTCCCAGCGAAGGTGCTCCTCTGAAAGGCTTGGGTAGAAGTCCTGGCCCAGAGCACCTTCAATTTCCTCAACAGTCTGTAAAAAAAAAAAAGTTAAAATTCAAACGTGAGTTCATGTGAATTCAATTCAGGCAACATTTCTTTCTTTCACTGATAATAGAAAGAATCCTGATCACAAGAAAACAGCAACAAAAGGAGTATACAAAGAAAATGTGGAAAGATAGAGGTATTAAATATAACATAATGGTCAATATTTGACAAGGCAGATTTCAGAAGGTGAGCAAATCTTCCAAAACTCATTAAATTCATTCCTAGCGTAACTAAATTATGGTCAGGGTTTATGTGTGGTTTTAGAGAAAAGCATCTGCTAAGTTAATAAATAGAAATATAATTTCTATTTAGGCAGGAGGTACATCAAGTCGAAATTCAGCTCTAGTAAAATGTGAAGAAATGTCTCATAAGTCAAAGTAGGTGTATTAATTAAAAACTAAAAAGGAGGAATTATTGTAACTAACTTGCAGTATCTTGGGGGAATGACTAAATGCAAACACCTTTCCTGCACTGTCAATGCCACTGGTGGAAAACAGGATCACCTGTGTGCAGGCTAGAATCTACTTAGATGCTGTTTGGGAGTAATTTTCATCTGAAAATGGAAGTGTGTCATTAATGGGAATTTGAAAGCATGTTACAGTTTTCATTTTCGCCACTTTAAGCTTGATCCTGACTACTGAATCATATAAAATAATTTATGATGACCTAGGTATGCACCAGACTACTGCAGCCCTGCTCATGATTTAGCAGGTGGTAGTAATAATAACAATAATAATAACCATCATAATTATTAATAATGGATGGCTGGATTAATGATAATCTAGGTATATCTAATGTTTATTTTTGCTGTAGGCAACTTGGGTATTTTTACTGTTATGAGTTTATCAAATATTTCAAGTATTAGTACCTTTATGGCCAGGTCACAGTGTTCAGCGGCAGTGGTTAGCTGCTCAATATGACGGTCCACCTCTGCAACATAAAGGCTACAGGCCCTCTCCTTACGGTCACACAACACACTTTCTAGGCCTGATAGAACCCGCTGCAGTTCAGAGTTCAGGTCACTGCAGTTGTCTGCGGACAGAAAAACTTAAGCGGTTGTTTTCATGTTTATAAAAATGGCTTTTGTATCGTTTCAATACAAATAAGTGAAGCTGCAAAAAAAAATATTTTCAGACATTAACAATACAAAATGATACCCATCTACTGAGATTACTGATGAAGAAAGATATACAAATTATCAACATTTTCACTGGCAATGAATCTTAACATAAGGTCCATCCTGTAACTGCCATCTACAATAAGGACAGGATATATAAACTAAAGACGTCATTTTGACAGTGACGAACAAAGGGGTCAAAATTTGAAAGACATTTCACCCATTTCTGCAGCAACCCTACAGGATTGGTCTTCATGAAAGAGAAGTGAATTCTGGTCGTGGTCTATGCTGAGTCCATCCTCATTGACCTCCTGTTGGCTGCGGCTGAGGTCAGAGCGAAGCTCAGATAATTCATCCTCCTCCCTGACAAAGAGAATACAAGGTCAACAGATCATACCTACCAAATGAGATCTAGTGTGGCAAAATTCCACCAAGATATAAATAAAAAGAGCATTTAGTCTCTCTCAAAGTGCCTTTAAGGCCCGTCTAACAAACACATGCATTCATTTCAAATATTTATGCCAGATGTATACAACCATGTTTAGAAATGACACTCCATTCACTTTGATAAAAACAGCCATTTATTTGCATTTCACCTGTTAAATGTATAGGGGAAATAAATACAGATGTTTAAATTTCTAACATCTATAATTATGCTATTTATTCATAGACGGTTACCTCACTTTATGCCTTTTCACTTAGCTATTTTTGAGTAGCACTCTCAAACCTTTTACAACCTTTTTTTCTAGTTTCACTGGCACTTTTTCACTATAATATACTCCAGCCAAATATTCTTTAAAGTAGTATATGGGAGACAAACCACTATGAGTCAAAGCAGTATGAAAGCTCCATTTTGCTTAATACGCTGTTTTTTTAAGAAACAGATTAAAGGTATTTGGTGATACACGACAATATATATGAATGTGATCTCTAAGCAATGCATGTGTGTGAGGTTTTTAAATGCTGGACACAACAGGGCTGGAGGAAAAAACAAGCAGAAATACACAGAAACAGAAAATAAAAAAAAAATTTTTGGTGGTAAACTTTTCAAGAGGAACATTTGTATTGATTAATGACGCATCATAAATTCACCTGCTGGTTAACGGGACTTTGTGAACATCCACCTGGCCATGCCAGGTAGGTGATAAAACCTAAGAATGAACTAACAAAGTTCTTGTACAGTGGCTCAGCTAGCAATCGCTGTAGCAGAGGCATGTGTTTAACAAAAGAGAGTGTGGGTTCTCAAACTGACCTGATGCGGGCGCCCTGCAGCAAGTCTATCTTCTTGTTGAGCTCAGCAATAATACTGTGCAGTTCTGTGATCCTCTCCTCATAGCGTACTGCTGTTTGCTCCTGAACTTCCTTATGTGTGTGCATTAGGTGAGATTGCTCGCACTGAAATGATGGAACACACACGCATCAGGTGGGCATGATCATACAAAAACATGCAATGGAATCACAGACCGTTCCTACTAAAATTAACACACGTGTGTAACAGGTGGGAGTGCTTAAACTGAAATGATGCCACATGCAAAAAAAATTTGGCCAGATAGCTTACACTGCAGCACTAAATCTGATACCATTTACAGTAAAAATAACACGTTACACAAAATCAAAACACAGACAGCAGAAAATTAAATTATGATGTTAATAAAGATCCAATGTTAACAAAAATGATATAAACAATATATTTGAATGCAGACACAACACTATTAGTTCAAGTCCATGGGTTTAAAATCTCTTGCTGTTACATAAAGAAAGGTACTGGCTTGTAAACAGTGTAAACTGTAGCCAATATTTGATGTGAAAAACTGACGCAATTAAATGAATAAATATTATTGTAAAAACTTAGAGCCAAAGATAAAAATGCAAACTGAAATATGACTGGAGAAGTGAGATAGAGCTTGAGAGATTTCCAGTTACATTCAAACGATATACATCTTTGCAATGTAGTTATTGACAGAAAAGTAAAGTAATGTTAACTCGTGTTCCATCTAGTTCATGTGTTCAAACATCTCAAAAAAATATACATCTTAAAATGGTAGCAGCTACAAAAATCTTAATGCCCTCATCCCCCACACAACATGGTCACACCATAAAAATAATGTTGTAATGAGTTGTGAAATTATATACACTTTTCATATAAATTGATACCACATAAATAAATTGCAACGCAATGACAAAGTCACTTTAGTGCCTTTAATGTGTTTCACACAATCGTCATAGAACAGGCAGAATAACCAAATTCACGTATTCAGCCCCATTTACAATGAACTGCAAAGGTATTTAAACCCCCAGACTGTATTGTTGACAAGATGGCTCCAAAGATTTATGTTGCTTGTGCCAAATTCTGATCCTGCCATCAGCACAACGCAAAAGGAACCTGGATTTATCCCAACAGGCAACTTTTCTCCACTTCTCAACAGCCCAACTTTGACATTCCTGTGCACACTGGAGACATTCTTCGTTGACAACGTCAGCATCCAACACGATCTTCAGCTGTTGTATCCCATTCAAGGTAAAGTCTGATAAGGGGTGCGTTCTGAGACTACATTCTGCACACCAGTGTTGAATTCGGGTACAACACCCCTGGCTGTGGCCCTTATGTTTGCATGCACGATTCTCAACATTCTCCTTTAACCCTCCATCCACAGGACTGCCGGGCAATGGTATGTTTTGCACCGTTTTCTGTAAATCCTTGAAATCATTGTGATTGAAGAGAACAGAAGTTCAGCTGAATGGAAGATGCAAGAACCAGCACCCCTACCATCAACTATCATACCATGTTTAAGCCACTAAGGTCCCTCATTTGAACACCAACTACTGCTAGAAATGCTGGTCTGCTTGTCATGGGACTTGTAATGTTCTGGAATGTACCATTTTTGAGAAGGTGGGAAGGGGTGCAGTTAATAAAATTACTCTATTTTTTAAGTTTCCACAATTTTAAATCAATATATACTACAATTTTAGAGTATACACGTCATTATACTTTACAATTCATTAATTTTTAAATTACGCTTTACATAAAGACTCACCACTCACTACTCGGAATGTTTGCTTTATGGCTTTTACCTGTGACTTTGTCAGCTTCTTTTCAAGCAGGACTCTCTCCTTCTCACTCTGCAAAAGACGTTTGTTCAGATCCACAACATCCCCCTTCAGCACTGCCAAGGCTGCCAGGTGTACCTAGAAGAAGGAGGAACCTGACTCAATAATCAGCTCCAAGACTGCTTCCCAAGCCCATATTTACTTGGATCAATCAGATTACCATTTCCTCTTATAACTTGACCCTCCAGACCTGGGCTAAGAAAAACTCTGCTTTTACCATTTTGGGATCCACACAGACCCCAGTCAACCACAATATCATATAATAAATTACACAAAATTTTGACAAGACAGTATTGAAATATTGGAAAAAACTTATTTTTCAATCTAAACATTTTTATTAACTCTGAGCTCAGTTTAAACAAAAATAAATGCAAACTTTGTAAAATTATAAACATCGCAATTCTAAACATTCAGACCTCAAAAATTAGTGTCACTAAGTATATCTGTTACAAAATTACACTGTCCAAGGCACATTGGTAACTTGCACTTAAACTATTCTTTGTATATTGAGGTCTCTGGCACAACACCATGTGGAACATATACAACATATACATTGTTGTCCACCCAAACTGTTCAAATTATGATCCAAAGAAGGCTCCACCTTATCCATCTCTAGAGTCTGAATGAGATAAGATAAACAAAATAATGTCTCTGAATGAAACCATAATTACAAAATAGTGCCTACATGCAAACAATAAAAACATGGAATTTATATGAATGACACAATTTTATGAAAAAAATTAAATACTTATATTTATGAAACCTGATAAGTGCTATAAGTAGAAAAATGCAAGCGCATATGGGTCTGTCTGCATGATAGAAGAGAATAAGAAATTAATTATAAACACCATATATCATACTGAACATCCTACATGATACACAAGATCTTCAGTGGTACAATTTTTGAGGATAAAAACATGGCATAAATAGGTTTCTGAACAAAACAGAATGTTATCAGCACAATTTATGAAACATTGAATACTTATATTTAATAAAACATGATAAATGTTATAAACTGAAGTATGCAAGAGCATGATGGAACACAATGAGAAATTAATGTACTTAATTCTAATGAAAAGCATATATCATATATAAAATCTTTTGTGGTGCCCTCTGAGAACAGAAACCTAACAAAAACTTGAAAATCACGTGAGAACACAGTCTGTCCACTTTTGTGCCAACAAAAAGAACAAAATAGACACCACTCTGCAATTCTAAACATTTTGCTTATTCTAAAAGGTTTTCTTCCATAAATAACTTTGTGTGTTTCTGGGCTCATAACCCACAGCTGTGCCATCAAATACAACAGTAACCATAGTTGGGGACCTCTTCTCCAACTACAATGAGTTGGCCTACAGAGGGGAAATGGAGCAGCATGCAGCCTGGTACAAAGACAACAATCTATTTCAATGTCAAGCACAAGGAGATGGTTGAGTTCAAAAGGACTCAAGCTGCTCACACTCCTCTGTACTTGTGGTTCAGCTGTGGAGCTGGTGCACAGGTTCAAGTTCCAGGGAGTGCACGTCACCAAGGACCTCTCCTGGACCCACAACACAAAACACCTGGTGAAGGTGTCAAACAGCATCTCAACTTCTTAAGGAGACTGAAAAGAGCTAGACTTCCACTTCATCCTCACCAGTTTCTATAGAAGTGCCATAGGAAGCATCCTGACCTCCTGCATCTTGGTCTGGTATAGGAACTGGACTCCCTCTAACCGAGTAGTACTTCCGCAAAAAAAAAAAAAAAATTACTTTTTTAATTCCTTTACTATCCAATTCTTTAATCTAGTTACTGTCCATATGCCTTCTCAAGAGTCCAGTCTTTCTCCTTTTTGGTTCTAAAATACAGTTTACATTCGGTTTCCTGCATTCCTTGCACAGAACAATCCTTGGTTTCAAGATTAGTCACTTCACAGAGACTGGCTTCCTTGCACTGTCAGAAGCTCTCCAAGCTGTTTTTAGCCATTTCCCTTTCAGTTTTTATTCCTCTCTGCTGGATATTATACAACCACTGCATTTACTTTTCCTCTATAGAATAGCTTGGCAAATAAGATTAAAACCATTTTAGTCTGTTTCACTGCTGGTCCTTGCACCTGCCAACAGCTCCCTGTTCATATCATACCCATCAGTCAAAATCCTGGGAGTAAGAATTGATTTAAGCTTCTTCTTGTTCCAGCATATTGTAGCCATAGACTGATCTTGTAGAAACCATTTATAAAACATTTCTAAACCTACTAGTACCTCACACCACATTCACCCCATCTCCTGGTATAGGTTACAGTAAAGTCATGCGTGGGATACTCTAATCCCCTCCTGGCTTCTGCCCCATCCAGCCTCTACTCTTGATAAAGAATGACAGTTTGAGTTGTGGTTGAGCTGCCAAAGCCTTCTTGGGTGTTCCTCATTCTCATCTGCCTCTATTGGCATCCTGTAGCTGCCCATATCAGACTGAAGATTCTGGTTACTGGCAATAAGACCACATAAGAATCAGCAAAACAATACCTACAGGATCTGATGAATCTCTATACCCGGCACTCCTCTTCTTCTGACCATCTGCACATCCCACTCACTTTGTGATCAAACTTGAAACAGCAGTGGTTGTCAGTCTTGGCACAATACATGAACACTATTTTGCCTTTTCATAAAGCTATAGCGGTAAGTTGCTTTCAGCAAAGGCATCAGCTAGCTACCTATACAGAAAGACAGCAACACAAATACGTACGTACATACATACATACATAAAATCTCTCCACCCCCAACATTTAAGAAGGGTTTCAGAACTCATCTCTTTAGATCCATTAACTCCACAATGCTCTGATACACCTGCAAATTAATCCATTCTCAGTGATTTATCTATATTCACTATTTGGATATCACTTCTGCAGGCAACTAGAGTAATTTGTACTAGAAAACCTGAGATATCAATTAATAAATTGTGCCTCTGTGTCCAAATTTCTTTATTGTCGAACGCACGATTACATGTCAGTTTGGAGAAAAGCATCCGTCTATCTTAACATGGCCAAAACAAAAACCTAAATTGTTCTTCTTGGGTCGGTGATAATAGGCTACAGATTCCTTCTCAATATCCCTAAACAGAATAGATCTTCCAGTATCCTTTTTTGAAGACTGGAACCACCATTTCAAAATATCCACCATTTCTGAAGTCATCTCATCCAACCCATCCCGAGCTCTGCCTCGGCTTTCTCACTGCCAACGTAACCTTGGCAAACAAGACGGGCCTTAAACATTCAGAAGCTTGTGGCATTAACTCCTGGAAAGGCACATCTCCAAAGTAGTTCCTTAAA
Source organism: Arapaima gigas (assembly GCA_900497675.1). NCBI lineage: Eukaryota > Metazoa > Chordata > Actinopteri > Osteoglossiformes > Osteoglossidae > Arapaima > Arapaima gigas. The sequence goes on along the minus strand of UFQX01001572.1, from coordinate 12,320 downwards.
GTGTTCCTTTTACCTTATGATATCTTCAGTTGATGTCACACCCCCATCCTTGCTAAGATCAACCTAAGCAACATTATGTTTTCCCCTCCTTTGTCAGATACTTTGACAGATGTTCCAAAGTCACTTTCCATTGCTTTTCCAGTAGTGGTCCAACACCTAAGATGAGACATCTGTAAATGCTGCTACTGTGGCCTATATACTGTTTTTAAGCTTCAACTACTGTACCTACTATAAAACAAAAACAACACAAAGTTAAATATACAAGCAACTGTGAAAAATTAAGCTGAAAAATGAGTAAACCAATTAGAGACACAGCCAAAATCATCTGTTTGGTACATAAAAAAAGCAAACATGCACTAGGGAGTTCACTTTATAACCTTACATACCCTTTTCAGCAACTGAACAGGTCAAGAACACTTGTCAGGATAAAGGCACAGATGTGTCAAAGACTACCATAAAGAGAATACACCAGCACAATCTCAAAGGTTTCACCACAGGTAAAACTACTGGGAAGCCCCCAGAACAAGAATCCCACAGTGATACAGCAAGGTCATTTTGCAAAATCTTCTCATGTAAAAATTGCACTTTCTACCTAGTCTAAACCCATGTCAGTTTTTCTAATCATTGTTTAAACTGTTTGAGAGAAACAAATGATGCATAGAGAATGATTAGCGGCATTACAACTGGTTGTCAAAGCTGTGATTCATAAATATGTACCCAAGTTACTGTGCACAAATTATTATAAATGTGCAAAACAATTCATGTGTTAAATGTTACTAGACATGAAGTTCTACATCAATAAGTGAATCATTGCCACTTACAGGAAAAAAGCAAACTTGTTTGTTATTCTTTGTATGTCTGGTTTATGGAGTATAAACATTTTTTTAAAAGCATAAATATAGAAAATTAGTGTACTGAACAAGAACACACCCTTTGAATTCAGCTCATTGTTAAAGTACTCTCCTCAAAGTAGAAACGTTATTCACAAAACAAAGACCAGCATTAAGCGTGAAGGCAAGATTTCCTAGATCATACGGTAACTTAGTTTAATATTCACATACTTAGAGCAACAGGAATAAAAATGTACAAGTTAAATGTTACCTTGATTTTCCTATGAAAACAGAGCAGTTGCTTCTTATCTTGCCAGCCACATTTAAGACATTTCTGTCTGAAACAAACACGTTGACAAGAACTGCTGTCCTTACCAGATTTCCTGTAGGAAACAGTTCCCCACCCAGTGTTTATAAAGCGGCGCTCCCCTCATAGACATGACACAATCACCTTCTACAGAAGACTAACTACAGAGTTTGAAAAAAAATTTTTCCCTGAATAAGGTCTTATATGAAAAAAATGCTTAAATATTTAGCAGTCTTTATTTCTTTGGGCTTATCTAAACAGTGTAATGCCCAAATGAGTATTTCACAAAAATACTAATCATTTAGAGAAACTATTAAAACTGCATGCAATGTAACTAGAAAAATCCATTATTCACATTTAACTATATATATATATATATGGCACGCAACCCCCATCAAGTACAGGATGCCCAGCCCTGAAAATAATCTCAGCTATAGCTTGAGTCAAAGCCCTTAGTGAAGCCCAGACAGCAAGTAGTGTAGGGCATTTTACTCATTTTTCTTTTACACAGGTGAAGTACTTTCACTCATAACATAACAGCATCTTGCATATCGGGGGAGACATTACTAACGGTTTGATGAAATATGTTCAATTTTTTTTCTTCCATATAACAGGCTAGTACATTAAGTACAATTGCACAAACAGTCATTTTGCTTCCACAAAAGTGTTTCACATGATTCTGACAAAGATGCAGCAAACCTGCACACATGTGCATTTCACCTTATGGAAGAGATTTCCAAGAACACAACTCCCAGGTTACTGGTTTAGAACAGTCATTCAGCTCAACACCAATAAAGTAAATATGGAATAAAACCTCATGGAAAGAAGCCTAATAAATGCTTAATGTTAGTCAACATGGGAAAACAATTTCCTGTCGCACTGACAATATCACCCAATCACGAATAATTAATATAAATTCAATATCACAACTGAAACAGGAGATTGCTTATCATTAGCAAATTTCTTATTATTATTATTAACCAAATTGCAGCCAAGATGCCCCACAGCAGTACACTGAGTACTACCAGAGGTCCCATTAAACTGACAACTCAAGCATAACAGTTTTCAGCTGTATAATAAAAGGATATAGAAGTTGTACACATTGCAAAATGTCATTTAGAAAGTTTCAGTAAGTAAAACCTCCAGAGACTAGTTTCACTTCCAACGTGATTACCTGCAGCATTGTATTTTCCCCATGTTTCTGCAGGTTCATGTCTCAGTGTTTTTCATTTTAATCTTTGCGAACTATGATGCTGTTTTGAAGAACGTTCCACCATTCACTGCATGTGGAAGTTTACTTGCATTCTCCACATAGGCAACCAAAATAGAGAGAAGAGCTAATGACAGAAAACTGTTGAACTAGTATTGAACAGCTACTGAATTTACAGTTCTCACTGGATGTCCTGATTCTTCGCAATATACGCAACACGCTCACCGCATCCCCACTTCTGTTCATCTCTCACTCTTGGGAGAACTGATTTAATTCAAAGTGGAAATTATCCAAAAGCGGCAACTCCAACCCTTTAGTTTTCTGTGGCAAAACTCCCCCGAGATTTCTGATGACAGTCAGAAATAAGCCAGGAAAAGCAACGAGAGAGCACTACAGTCTTAGCAGTTCTCCCAAAAGGAACACATTTTATGCTCATATTGGTTAAACGTGTTCTGCATTATCACCATCATCTTCCCCACATTAAGAGAACAATACATTCATTGTGTATTTTTAACATTGTTGCAACAAATGTAATGTAAGTAATGAAACATAGAAGGAAAAAATTTTGTATCCAATACTGTACATCATTACTGCATATTAGACACAAACACAGCCACCACTACGTTCATTAAGCAACTGGTGTTTTAAACCCTTTATATTATGGAGCGATCCTTGGTAGACTACTATATTGGTGTTCAACAGTGTTTTAGTGATATTTGAGCAAACTAGTTGAGGATTTTGGAAAAGGAATGCATTATTTTTCCCCCCCCATTTAAAATAATGGAACACAGCAAATGTTTTGGGCCACAGCAGCCTATCTGACACGTTTAGGAATGGATTAAATTGAGATGATGAGGGATGCTTATATATTGTTTTCCAATTTAGTTGCTCTTTTTCAATGTGCTCTCACGATTAATGGATCAATGGATTATAGATGGTGTTTGGCAGTATCCATTATGGATGGCTTTAAACATGGCATTCCTCATCCTCTGTAATAAAGTCAGTTTTACTAATAATCGGCTAAATAGTTTCTATGCTGGTCATATAATGGTGTTCAAACTGATTCCATACCGATTGTCCTTTTCAAGAAAATTGTGTTATTGCTTTGTAGTTCACATCACCTTTTTATTTATAGCCATATAAATAACGAGTTATTCTGCATTTTCTTATTTACTGTAACAAGTTTTAGATACTACAGTGACAAAGAATGACTTCAATGACTGCATTCATAACATTCATTTATAAATACTCCATTAAAGTCAACAATCCAAACAAACAAAACTACCAGATGACTAACCTGAATGTTTTCATATTGTTAAAAATAATGATGTAGTCACTATAAGGATTACACATTTTTAATAGTAATTATATAAATATGTTCTAATAAAGAAGGTAAAGAAAAAGTACTGTAGCACTTGAAACTAAGGTATATCTACTGGGAGACATGTAAAGAGTGCATACATACTAAAACCTGAACGCTGCTTCCTGAAAGTCAGAGAGATGGAAGANCTAAGGTATATCTACTGGGAGACATGTAAAGAGTGCATACATACTAAAACCTGAACGCTGCTTCCTGAAAGTCAGAGAGATGGAAGAATGACAATTGGTGTGGAGGAGGAATAAAAAAAAATTAAAAAAAAAAAAAAAAAAAAATCACCACTACCTTTAAAAAAAGTAGCTCCATGCAAGATGAACAGCTTACGTTAGAAAAGTAGTCAGTACATCAGAAAGTAGTGAGCGGAAAGTCAAGCAAATCAACACTAAACTCACTATATGAATGTTAACTTAGCCCCTGTATAGCAGAGATGCCACACAAAACTAAAAAAATCCTCTCACTAAAAACACAAAAAAACTGACACTAAGACATTAAGCTGCTTAAACAATATAGGAAACTGGGTTCATTCCTCAGTCAAGAAAAGAAATTGAATAACCACCTTTTCAAAAACAAAGGGAAAAACACAAATAAATCCAAAAAATCTTACAAAAGGTCACTGTCAGTCTCTGCAACAAAATGTTTAAAAAGGATTCAACAGCTTGGCAACAGTTGGCAAAATGCAAGAAGAAAAGCAAACTCACAGTATCAGCTAGTTCTTTGTAGTTACTCTCTGGAGAGGGGCAGCAGATCCTAGACTGGGACAGGAGCTTGTGGAGGAGAGAATCCTGTTCCTCAATGTTACTGCGTTGCTCCAGCAATTTCTGCAAGGTCGACTGCTGCCACAGCTGCTGGTGATGGACGTCTGAACTCTGTAGGTCTTGAACACCACGATCATATTCCCATCTCTCCCTGGCACCAAACAATACTCCTGCGGTCCACACACAAAAATAAAATACTGAACACTTCACAAAAGCATCCACAGACAATGAGGACATGACCAAAGAGACATCTCTAGATCTATAAAGCTCAGTCTCTGTCTGCCCATTTGTTCTTCATACACAGCTTAGTATTTCAAGCTACAAACGTGAAATTTGGCACAGTGGTACTTGTCACCCTAATTCAGGTGTTCCAGGTAGTCCAGCATATTACATTCCAAAAATGCTACTTAGTATTTTGAAAATTTAGTCTCTGACAAGGCTTGGAGAAGTGGGAGTAGAAGATCATAGGCAGAGTGTTCATAAAGACACTGAAGGACTTTCTTGAGCCCTCCATGTTGCAACCTGGATTGGCCTGCTACTCTAACTTCAAGCACACCCAGCGGTTCTGGTGACCTGGCGCCCATTACTATCTACTGACTCCAAACAGACCAGCAGCTGTGGGCTTGGATACATACGGTGTCTCCCACAGTTTTCACCTACATAATCACAGACAAAAACATTGGCCACATACCAATATGATAGAATGCTCAGGAGGGGTGGGCAGCCTCTGGTACTTGGACCACCAGTGATTTATTTTTCTCCCCTTCCTACTGTTGAGAGTTTTCTTTTGTTCCTCTTCTCAGTTAGCAGATGACTTAAACAGTTAATCTGCTTATAACACCAAGTTACCTGTGTCACATAATTCCCTGTCTATTAAAACCTTGACCTTTGTTCAGTGCTCTATATTACCTGTTAAGAGCACTAGATAAAAATCATTTGAATTAAATTTAACCATTTAGTAATTTAATAAAAATATTTTCCAAACATTTTAAAATACTTTATCATTCATCATTTTAATTTCCACCATGCATTCACACATTACTTACCAAAACTGTTCTTGCTGCTTGGCCAAGAAGCAACGTGATCCTGGAGCTCCTTTTTGTCCGAATTGCTTGACTTAAGTGAAAGCTCTCGTTCCTCTTTCCGGATTTCATTGACAAGCCTCATGTAGCAGCGTGTGAAATCCTCAAAAGAGATTTTGCCCAATTTATCTGCTCCAAGCTGGTCCATGATCTCTGCCACCGATTCTTCCATCCTCAACTGCCGACATACCATCAGCAGATCATTTCTAAAAAGTGGGAATTATAATAATATTAATAATGATTATTATAATCATAATCAATACCAATTTTTATTGGTTTATTTTTTAAAATATAAACACATTCCCTGAAACAATGTATTTCATGTGTTGTGTAATCCAAGTAGCCGGTAACCCCTCCACTTAGTCCCCACTTGAAGAATGTGGCATGGAATCCCACCTCCTGGCATTGTACCCTTGAGTAAAATTCCTCCAGTTAAAATTCTTGAATGGTATAAAATCGATAAATCACTGTATGCAGATTAACACTAAGTCACTTTTGGAAAAAGAATTTGCTAAATAATAATTACATACACAATTGTTTTGTTCATCAGCTACACATTTCAGCAAATAAATTGTTATAGACCATATCACCATGAAAAATAATTTTAAGAACCTCACATAAGTTAGTGGAAACTAATGAGATATTTGATTAACAAATTTCAGGCGGAAAACACCCAATTTTTCAGGAGTAGTTCCTAGACATTTAGGCAACTGGGTGAGTCACTATAACTTCTGTCTACTTCACCCCTTATTATCGCCCACGTTGTCCACACGTACTCAGACTGGGACTTTACATGACATATGTCTGCATTTTGGTATAAAATAATTTATTTGCTGAAAATTAAGAAACTGAACAAAACTAGATGTAGCATGTGTCAAAGTTTGCCCATATGTAGAGTCATTTTTAAACCACTATGTACCCTCTGTGTTAATGACCCATTCTCACAACAATGGTGACAAAAGACATTACTACATCCAACATGGAAAAATTTTTTGGGGTCCTCAAATGTACAAATACATCTAGAACAAATCATATTTTATGCGACATTGCCATTTTTTTTTAATTTGCATGTATTGATTTACAAGCTTCCCCTCATTTAAAGATCTATTTAAAAAAATGAAGTACACCAAAAAAAAAAAAAAAAACACTTTATTACCATTAGATTATATAGGAAAAAGGAAAATGAATTCCCAGAAAAGTTTCACCTGGTAAGACCATAAGTCAAAATGCAACTCTACCTACTACTGCAAGTATAACTGCAACACAGGCCACTTCAAAGGAAGAGAAGCATTATGGGTGATGTAGTTTACAACACAACAATAAATGTTCCCATTTATTGCTAGGCGGCAGCTCTAACAACTATAACCAAATGTTATGCAGGCTTCATTCAATTAAAGCTCTTAATGTGTTCCCTGAGAACATGGCATAAGGTGCGAAGGAATTTAAGTTTAAATTTTATGTGGAAAATTACAGTGCATTCCACCATAACCCCTTCACTCCTCCCTAAAAACTGTAACGTCAACAAAATTTGTGAAAAGCATTTAAACAGTAACGGACAATGCCTTCTATAAAATTAACAGATAATCAGAACAACATGACAAGAGATACTCCAAAATTTTCCATTGTTCTATGGTTCAGCATCAGCCTAGATGCCATCATCAGTGTAGAATTTGAGAGGGGGGCAATAGTGCAAATGTGTTTATATAGGTGACCCTAAAATACACTAGGTTCTCAGTTTTACATAATTGGGACTAGAAGTCTATATGTAAATTGATATATTTGTAAATAGAAAGTCCCCTTTAAAAGTAAAATTCAATCAATAAATGCTTAAAAATGCAGACATGGGTCAAATTATTTGCAGGTTGGGCTCTGTAAAAACAAATAAAACTGTATAATGAATTTTAAAATTTGCTTAAGGTCAATTTGTCCTCTTGTTCAGTGCAGTACTGTTGTATGTCAGAGCCTATCCTGGAAACGATGTGCAAATGAAAAAAAAAATTAAAACAAAGCCTTCTTTCAAGTGACTGAAAATGAAAATAATTAATAAACTTCAATTCACTGCTAACTGTTCTACCCCATAAACATGCACAACATTCCTCATCTTGTTATTGTTATGATCAAGATTGATGAGTACCACATGCAGAAGTAAAAACTGTGGCACCAAGTTGAATTAATCCAGTCCCACTTTCCTACATGATTCAGGTCATTTTACTGGCAACTAATGGCTTGGTGTGAAAACACAGGCTCATTCCCCAAAAACACTTAAGAAACTGCACAAGTTGCTGCCTATAAAACTGAGGAAATAGAGGTGAGTGTGACAGACCTTGTGGTGCAAATTTAGGACAGCGAGAGAAGTAGGTCTGAAAAACATCCATTTTCAGATTCGTGTTGAATGCTACATAAAAAGATAGACTAAGATGCTATATGTTAACCACATTAAAACTAAAAAGCCTTGTTGCTTTTCACATTTTTCACATGCATTCCATAAATATGTGCAAAGTCCTTATTACTCATCGGGGATATCAAAACCAGACACAGATCAAACCTGGACTAAATCACAGCCACCCTCCTCTTTTGTTTGACTGCATTTTGCTGTGGTGGCCGAATGATCAGATTTGCTGCACGACAGAAAAGAACTTTTAGATGAAAATGGAATTAAAAATACATAAATCTGGAAAAATGTTGGAATGCAAGCAGCCAGCGTACATAATCTCACCTTTTTTTTTTTTTTTTTTTTTTAAACAACCTGTGGCGGGGTTGCAGTGGTCCAGAGTCTATCCCAGAATCCCAAGAACCGTTAGCTAACCAGGGTCCCCCCTGACCAGGAGGCATGTAGATAGGCATGTGAAATGCATCATAATCTGAATTGAAGTTCAACCCAGGTACAAACTACATTAAAACACTCATTTGAAAGTAACCTCTTAAAAGAAGTGGAGTCTCCTCCCCCACCACCATTCTTAATAGCAAATAGCTGCAAGCAGCAATTTGTCAGGTTCAAAAAAAAGATGAGTAAAACAGACCAATATACTGTACAACCAAATATCTGTTACATCTTCCAGTACTACAACAGTATTACTGTCGCAGTCGTTTGTACGCCTAGAAATGTTGGACTTTACCAGCACTAAAAGGCACCTTTCAGTAAATTTCCCGTTATGCAGTTTACTTACGGATTCATGTAAACAGACTTATAAACCTGTCAGATAATCTAGCCGACATTCTGGTCTTAAAAAGATCATTTTTCCGAGAAGACTTCCATAGTGACAATATTTGGCGGACCAGCACAGTTTAAAGGAAAGATGCGAACTGCTCCAGTGAGAATACAAAACGCTGCTCGCACGCCAGGTTCACTTGACAGTTTCAGTCCTGCCTCCACCAAGTCCAGGCAAAACTTCGGTGTTTCACTCTTTGTTCAGCATCGGACGATCACGATTCGTTTAAGTCCAAAGGTTTTTCGGGGCTTTATTTTGAGTTCGTATTTAAACGATGTACTTAGTACACGTGGTCCCGCCGTTAACTTTCACCCAACTGCATTCCTGCGAATGTCATGAAAAGGAATTAAGGCCAGTCTTTTTCCAACAGCTGTCTGCTTCTACGATCTAAGCGTAGTCAGTCATAATCTAAAACGTGTCCGATTCCAGCGAGAAAACCGCATTAACAACGGCTAAACAACAGTTTTCGAGTGAGAAGGAGCGCGAGCTAGCCATCTGACAGTCGGTATGTTATTGCGGACAACTGTCACCTTCCCCCGGTGTATTACCTGTTGATATATCCGTCTCCATCCCCATCACAAGCCTGAAACAATCTCTTCATCCTCTCTTCTTCGCTGGTGCTGGATGTGTCACTGCTGCCGCTGTTGATACTCGCTTCTGTTGCGGCGGCCGCCGCCATGATCTCCCCAAAACGCGGACAACTCCTCTCCGTCTTCGTTCTTTTCCAGTTTTCAGTCTCAGCAAACTAACTGCTGCACCGACTATTGTCCCTTCCTTCGTATTTCAGCACTCAGTCGTGAGTCAGGAATAACTCGATCCAAAAGTAAGCTGGAGAGAGCAAAGCTGGAGAGGGCGAGTACAACTCTGGCTGCGCGGTGGGTTGGCTCAGGGGTCCGAGGAAGACTTCAGCATGTTTTCTTTTTTCCCCCCCAGTCTTAACCCTCGGAATGACTGTACAGTTGGTTCCTGCTTCAAGCGTGAACCAAGTAAATGGCAACTAAGAAAAGGGGCAGTTCATTCTTTACCTGATTTATCCGCGACAATGAAATTGAAGAATTAAGTATCGTACAATTTAACTTGAGTAAAACAACAGTAACCATACAACGCAAACAAACGGTGTCCGATAACGTCCCACCTCCAGTAATCTCTGGCACTAAAGTTTTATCCCCCCTTAGCAAGGAATAGCTTTGATGTTCTGTCCTTGAGCACTGGAGAAGTTAGTTAGTTTAACAAAAAATTCCAGTTGCTTAAATGCTTGAAACTGTAGAAAACTTAGGTTCAAAGCAGGCTCTATTTGCGTGGAGTATTCGTGGTGCTGCTTTGCACGAGACATTGTTAAAATAGAACTGCTAAGAAAATAGTTACGAATAAATAAGCTGTTTGTATATTCAAACATTTGTAACTGAGGGATTGGTAACACGAGGTTATTGTTGTGGCTTCCCACTCTACTCAACGGTTCCCCCTAGAGGCGTACGTGGGGATTACACGATTGCGTGAATTACATCGAATTCAGCTGTAGCAGGGAGCGAGTGTCACTACTGGGGTGAGAGTAGGGTAACTCACCCTTTTAGTAGGAACTAGTTGAGATACCTGGTACTGCTCAGGTTAAAAAGGTGCACCAGTGGAAAGGTCAAGAGTAATAACATTTTATATAATCAAGTTTTATTATTAAACCCTTTGCATTTAGTAAATAGGTCCTGTTACTCTAAACTTTTTTCCTGCCTTCTGCTCAAATGGTTAAAATAACCTAATATTATCATTCTACACCTGGCTAATGCCTGTCTCTCTGAAAAGCTTCTCTGAGAGAACTGTCTCACTCCAGCACCAGATGTGGAGGTATTCGCCTGCGTTCCTTCCCCCTCCCTCTGGGATCACCGCCACTGTAACTTACCGTGTTTATGTGGCTAATTTACATATTTTTCCACAGGTTTATGTGGAAGTGGTGTGTCGGGTGAGTCAGGGACCCCTCTCTCAGTTTATACCACTGCAGTCTGAAAGATGTTATTGCAGCTTGTGGGCCAACACCATCGGGCTCAGGAACAGCTTCTTCCCGCAGGCTGCTGGACTGCTAAACTCCAGTCAACATAGAGCCGATTGCTACCACCACCAATGACCAACCACCTACTGTATCACCATTAACCGTTTACACTATAAAGTTTGCACTGCTATGTTGCATCTGTGTTTTACACCTGGACCCCACAACCAGGGCTTGACTCTTAACTGGGCTAGTCTGGGTTGCAGCCCATAACTCTGAGGCTACAGGCTACTATTACTATTTATTCTTTTAAAATCATTCCTAACTATGTGAGGCTCCTTTAAATTTAAATCAAATTGTGTGATTTGCACAATTTCAAATCCACAAATTATGTTCAACCTGAAAAAGGTGCTGGACATTGATTATCAAGTTCCAATGAACTGAGTGTTTTAATTTTTTTAAGTTATAAATCTGTCATATTTAGCTTTGCATGTTGGTTTTAGGCTTTTGTCAGTGGAAGAGCCATCAATTACATCACTCAGGAAAAAGAGGAATTCTGATAAGCAAATGAGCCAACCAAAACATGTATGAATGAAAATCTTCTAATGTACCTAATGTACCTAATGTACCCTTCTAATGTAATCTTCTAATGTAGTGTACAGTTGCTATGATGTATATTTACAACATCATAGCAGAACAGCTGTATGAAAACATACTTTGACACGATCAAAGGCTTATAGCTTATACTATAGATGAAAAATGATATGAAAATGCATTAAACATTGCACATGTGTACCTGCACAATATGCATGTGATATTGTAGAGTAACAACTGCATGAGGTGAATGCCTCAAGACTGCGTGATGCAACATGTTCACAGCAACCTCCCCACATACCACCAACAACCATCTTCTCATGGCTGTATGCTTGATTTTATGCATATTTTAGTAATGGATGTGGCTGATACAGCCACATTAATTAGAAGGGGTGTCCACGTACTTTTGGCCATGTAGTGTAATAAGAAAAATATCTAGTAACTAAGCAACAAGTAAACAAACAGGAATCTAGGAAACCAGCAAACAATCTAGGGCTGCAAATTAGTCAAACATAGAACACCTGATCATCGGAAAACAGCCATTTAGAAACGTGTTGACTGTATATAAAGAATTTTTCTGTTAAGTGGCTGAATTCAAATGATCAATATTAATTCAGGTGATTAATATAAGGAAGCAGTTAAAAGTAACTGGTAACTCCAACATTCTTGACTTTTGATAAAGTAAAATTAACTGTTCAAGTTGAAGCTACCTATATTGTTCTTGTTAAGTGAAGGCAGGAATAAATTAAATTGTGAAGCTTATAATAGTACTCACTCATTATGAGCCGCTTTTGCAGCAAGTCGCGGTCGCAGTGGTGTGGAGCACAGCGCCAGGCTAAAAGGGGTTTACCTGCATGGGTCACTATTCTAGCGAATATAGAGTAGTGTCGGAGTCCGGTTCACTCCCCCGGGTCCGTTGAGAGGAACAACATCACAGGAGACATTGACGAGTTCACACACTTATACTTTACTGAAGCTTC
>UFQX01001571.1:3646-25862 GCA_900497675.1 Arapaima gigas | reverse complement strand
TCATGCACACATGCTTCGTAATTTGATACTGATAAAATAGATAAATGCAATAACCAAAAATAAGTGAGTAAAATCATAAATAAGACAAATACAATAAATTAGTCGATGATATTAGAATTAAATNAATAGATAAATGCAATAACCAAAAATAAGTGAGTAAAATCATAAATAAGACAAATACAATAAATTAGTCGATGATATTAGAATTAAATGAGTGAATTATAATCAAAAAAAGACAAACATCATGATACAAATAAAAAGAGAGTCACGTGTAAGAGTCACTTAAATGCACTGCTCAGTTCTTTGGTTGAAATATTTACCCACAACACATTCAAAAAGGAAAAGACCGTCATTACAAACGATTCAAAGAATGTAACACCAAAGGCATTAATTGGCAATAAAGGGAACGAGAGGGAAAGAGATAAACCAATTTTATTTACTTCATATGCAAATATAAGAATTGGACCAAAAGAGTTTGAATAACCAGCCATAGAGAAAAGCCCAACAAAACACCTTATTAGCACAATAATGAGCAGCAAATAGGCACCAGGAGCACGAACAATGACAAGGACTGTGCACACAGGGTGTAAACCAAATCACCAACAGACAAAAGACAACTACAACCAGTCATGAATCCCAACAATAAAAATACAGCCACAGCTAGGTATAACTCTCAAAAATGGATCATTTAACTCTTAAATAATTACAAAGTGTACAACTTACAGATTCCTGATAGATTCTGTGGAAAAAAAACAATTTGTAAGATGCAGTAGCCCTAAAGAGNAACTCTCAAAAATGGATCATTTAACTCTTAAATAATTACAAAGTGTACAACTTACAGATTCCTGATAGATTCTGTGAAAAAAAACAATTTGTAAGATGCAGTAGCCCTAAAGAGGGCTGTGCACAGGAGACCCATTGCAGTCTGACTGAGCTCTAGCTCTGCAAAGAATAGTTGGACAGAACTGCAAAATGCAGGGCATTCTATTCACACTTGCTGCTGTAAAGATCAAAACAAAAAGTCCTTCCACAGAGTGTTAAAGACTGTGCACACTTTTGCAACCAAGGCATATTTTTGCTCTAATTTGTTAATTTTGTTCATTTTTGTAGAGCACGTTTCCCTGCAGAGGGACATGGAGCTTTGGATGAATGAAGAAATGATAGCACCTGTTTGCCTCACAACTGTTGTATTCTTCCAAATGTTCTGGAAAGGTCTTACAACCAATTTCATCCCAGTGGGTTGGGCTTGACACACCTGTCTTTGAGAGGAGTCAAGGGGACATACGTCCTAAAAAAGACACCTGAAGTACCGTCTCTGGATGATTTTGATGTGGAATGGCAACAAATCCATTCCAATAGCCCCCTTGACTGATAAGATCCTCACCCTGTAGGGTGTGATCTCTAGCACCCTGTACAGGAACCTCATTTCTTTCACTAGACCACACACTGTTGTTCCAATGAACCATCCTTGCAAGTACCAAGGGTGGGATTGCTGTCCGCAAAATCTCCTTTGCTATTCTTCAGCCTGAGATTCAGCAACTTGCTGCAGCCTCCTCTACAGCACTTTTCCATAAGCTGCCATAATGAGATCTACTACGCTCACCTACCAGTCCAGTAATAGAATCCCACCCATTGACACGACTATGGAGTCAAGACACCCTAACAACACATAATGGTCTCACATTCCTGAATAAAATCTAATCCACCATTATAGTCCTCTCAGAAGCAGCTCAATTTGAGAGATGGGCTTCAATCTAGCAGTACTGCCCCCTGGAATGAGGGAGCTCTGAACTCAGATGTTCATCGAGGTGCACTTTATATTCCCCAGTTGAGATAAGCTCAGCCCAAACCTTGCTGAGAACAGCTAGAGGAAGTGTTTAGTTGCAGTCATGGCAACTAAAGGTGACTGAAGGGGCATTTTTTTTCTCAGCTATGATCACACATTTCATGTTCCCCACCAAGGAAATGGCATGAAAACAATATCGGTGCCATTTCTTCCTCTGACTCCATTCATATACAAAAATACAGAAATATCTGATACAATTTAATGTTAAACTACAAAAACTGAAATGGGGCAAACATTTTCACTGCACTATGTAGTCTCTACTTTTCTACTACACTGGTATGGTGACACTCTCAAGTCACAAGAACACAGTTTCGTCTGTGCTCGTCCAAGTCCTTGAAAATCTTTAATGAGAATAAGCACAGTGGGCCCCAGTAACCTCAGTCCAAGTGAGGAAAACTTATGGCATGGCGCATAGGGCCATTAATTCACAGCTCCTGGACTGTGCATGTGAATTCAAACTGAGAATTTTGCATGTTTATGTTACTATTATAAAAGGTGTTTCCCAAGGGGTGGGCCCTGCGAGACACCAAAGGTGAGATGAGGGAAAGTGGCACAAACAAACCCAGAACCATCTTAAAGCACAACTGAAGGTGCACTGAAAGCAGAGAACGGCAGCTTAATATTATTACATTTCAGTGTCTTGAAATAAAATATCACTGACAATGAAACTTCACTCTACCATACTTTGTTTCACTCAGTAAAATTAATTGGTCAAAGCACCGTATAACAAACATTTTCCTTCTCATATACAAGGAGCAAAAGCATTCTGCTATATAAACAATAGAACTTTTATGCAATGGTAAAAACACTGATGCATTTCCATACTAGCATTTCATTTTTATATCATAATTTAATAGTCATGAATTATATACTGCTTCATTTTAGCTGAGTTCAGCCCTGAGAATGAAAGGATCATGTGACTAAATTTGGGGACACCTTTTGCAAGTGTGTGAACCAGCACATGGAAGTACACATATCCAGAGGCATAAAGGAGCTTTATTGTAACAAATCAGCTTTCGCAAGGCATCTTTCACTGTATTATTTGAAAGGTGTTTACTGGAGAACGTGTCTGGCTTCCTTAATTTCGTCTTTAATTTAATCGCCAGTGGTTTAACAGGGGGCCAGCAGGTGGCGTAGTGGTTCGAACCCCACATGCTGTAGTATTCTAGATCAAGGTACTTACCCTGCTCTGACACAGAAAAAGTGACCCAGCTGCAGAAATGGGTAAATCACCGCAAGTCCCTTTTGCGGTCTGCGTCACTTTTGAAGTGAGTGTCACATAAACAAATGGCTGCAAACGTAGCTCGGAGCCATGGCGCTGTCTGCTTTCCAGGCCCCCTGACGTGTCGGGGTGAAAGTTGACGGGGGAAAGCAGGAAGAAGGCGTCGCTGCAGCTGCCAGTGCCTCGCTGCTTGTCCACGGAGGCGAAAAGGGGCTTCGAGTTGCAACGGTGTCGCCGCCGCGCTCCACGGGAACATGGACGTGAGCAGCATTCTGGCGGAGATGGAGCGCGACAACGAGGGGGAGACCGAGCGGCGGCTGAGGCAGTATAACCAGGAGGTAGGAGAGCTTCTCCTCTCGCCTCGCTGGAGCTGTCTGGCCCAGCTTGTAGCCAGAAGCCAGCCATTACCCGCGACAGTGCTCGATCGGAGCATCGTGTGTGGTTTGCTATTTTAAAAATAAAACAATTGAAATAAAAAAAAAACAAGCGAGCGCGTGGCGCTATCGGCGCGAAGAGTGGCGCCGCTTTATTTTGGTGGCGAAGATGCTGCTGTTGTCAGACACCAACTTTCTATATTTTCGCACAGAAACACCGCATTCTTTCACGACCTTGAGCCCTTTTAAATGGGTTAGTGACATAATAATGCTTTTTAGCTGACATCTTGTGTTTAAACTAATTATAAGTGGCAATATTTGCAACTTGGCTTGCTAGCTAGTGCGCAGTAGCTCGTGACCTCCTTCGCGGGACACCTCTTCCTCAGGCAAAAGTAAAGATGACGCTTAAAAAAGCGTTTTGAACACCTGTGTAGGTGTTTATCGGAATTTCTTGATGTGTTTTGCGGCTCTTGGGTTTCCAACGGTTCCTATTGCGAATGCAGTTGGTTTTAACACTTCACCGCTCCTTCAGCCCAACTCGAGTCGCGACTCATTGTGACGATGACGTCACGTCACAAGCTATTAGGTCATTATGTTTATTATAACGAATACAAAACAGTTTCCCTCTATTTGGACAGGAGGTAAATCAATACAAGAAAGCAATCATAAATTCAAAAACCCTTAGAGCTGTCACAACTGCGAGGTTGACTTCATATCACATTTAGGATGTATAGTTTTTTTTTTTACAGTCTCACTGGCATTGTTCAGTAATTGTTTATTTCTGTTTTGTATATGTTGTAATGTTGGCAACTGTTGACAATGTAAATAAACTGCACAAATAAAATTATAGCTGTAAAATGTGCCAGTTACCATCCTGTCAGCGGTCCGAGAATAATGTTTATTCCGTCCTGTATTCCACATTTTTACCCGTGCGAGACCAAATCCAGAACATTTTCTTAGTCCCTGGAAAAACTGCACAGAACCACTGTTGTGAAATTAAGTTTTTAATTAAAATATTTTAATTCTGAATATACTAAACTGTATAAACATTGTTCTTGACATAGCGTCATTCCATGAAAGTATATTGATTGCTGGTTTATTTCTCTTCAGAACAGTCGCACCTTCATCTTTGACCAAAAAGAAGAGGACAAGCGAGTTGTAAGTTGACATGAAGTGTTTTGTTAGATTCGACATGCTAACTTATCCCCTCAGGCCCTTAAAATAACCCCTTGAAGACAACAGTCACATCCAGAAAAAAATGTACATAATACAACCCAGGCATTTTTACTTTGCTCAAGAGTGTTAGGTTAAAATCAGTGCCTGAAGTGGGGAAAAATTACTATTTGTGCTCTTGCTATTGGCATGTTGGGTTGTTTTTCGATTGGCATCATCAAAACATTAATCATTACATTTTGAATTCCTGCAGTTAATAAAGGGTACTATGAGATGTTGCTGATGTTCACAGTAACCAACCATCCATCCATCCATCAGTGTTAACCACTTAATCCTGATAAGGGTTGCGATGGTTGTTCATTGATGGCTGACAACCAGCATCTAGTGAGTGCCTTGACCTTTGACCTTGCAGCAGCTGTGCCAGGGCCTGCTCACGGTGTTACGAAGGCCCGTCGGGACCCAGTGTCAGAAGGTCTGCTTGGAAACTTTGCGCATCCTGTCCCGGGACAAGAGGGTCCTCGCCCCAGTGGCCACGCGTGACGGCATGCTGGTGCTGGCTGAGCTGGCAGGCCTCAGGGTTACTGCAGAGACTGGTGGCCCCCCTGCTGGCCCACAGGTGGAGAACGAGGATGAGAAAGGGGAAGTGTCGGTGGAGGCACTGAAGTGCCTCTGCAACGTAGTGTTCAACAGCAGTGCTGCCCAGCAGGTCGCGGTGGACATCCAGATGGCCGGTGGCCTCTGTCAGCGCCTACGGGTCACTCACACCCCCCGCCACGAGGTGGGCCTCTTCTCCCTGCGCCTGCTCTTCCTGCTCTCGGCCCTACAGCCGGACGTGCGAGTGAGCTTGTGTAAGGAACACGGCGCTGTGAGCTTGCTCACCAGCATGGTAGAGGAGACCCTGGGGGTGCGCTGGGTGGGGCCTTACGAGGTTGCAGCCCCTGACCCCCTGGCGCCCCCGATCCCAGCTGAGGCAAATGAACGCACCATGGAGGCCCTGAAGGCCCTGTTCAACCTCACCCTCTCCTATAGCAGCGAGGAGGTGAGTTGTGTATGTCCCTTATATCACTCTACACACCCTCTTCACTTTCATAAAACATCTATTACACAGAGGATGGCCCTGAAACACTTAGGTGTGCAGGTTTGTCAGCTTTATGAAGAAAAACAGTGGAGGCCTTATGTTGATTAAGGACTTTTTTGCTTTGTTTATAGTGTGTCTGATGAGAGGCTTTATATGAGATGAGTTTTAGAGATGTAGCAAAACATTACATCATGTTAGACTTGCATCCATCAGTAACAGGGGTGGGTGTTTGGTTTTGACTGATTTGAAAGGTGTAGAAAAGATGTTATCAATTGAGGCTTCAGGTTGAATCTGACTGGGAAAACTAGCCCTTAAGATTTGATGGTAATTCACCCATTTCACAGTTTTTAATTTTTACTCTGAAAGCAGTTCTCTTTACTCTTGAGTTGTATGTTAGCTTTGAGAGGAGCATCTACTGAATGTGTAAAAGTAAATGTGCTGGATTTATTAAGAATAGTGTAGGCTTTTTTTATTGCTTCTCAACTACAAACACAGTTTAACATCTATGTGTAACTTGATTTATTTTGAAATACAAAGTCACTTTTCTAAGTAGTGGTCAATAAAATTTTAATAATACAGACATGCTTCAGCTTATTCACAGGTTCAGTTTGCTTACAACTCAACTATATCTATAATACATTTTTTTTTACATTTAAAAGCTGCTTCTCCTAAGGCTTGGTTTCAGTGGCTAGAGGGTGCAAGGCAGTTTACATCTCGGACGGGGCACCAACACAGAAGAGAACTTTCAGGAAAAACTAAAATGCAGCAACTGGAGGGGGATCTACTATTTCAAGCACCTCTTTGTCAGTCCTGACAGTTGACTGATTCACCACATTAACATGTATAGTGTTTGTCAGCTCCTGGTCACTTTCATCTTTCAGTACACACAATAATGTTTATAAAATCCATGAAGCAAATCTAAAGTATTCTTAATGTATTTCATCACTTTTTTAAGATTGCTATGACAAAGGTTTCAATAACAGGAAGTAGTCTTTGCCCCTGATACATAATTCATTAATCCAATTGATTTTATTTTTAATGTATTATTAATGAAGCCCAAGTAACTGAGTACCTCATTTCAAGCCTCTGAATGAGTTGGGGTGTAAATCTTGTGACCTGCCAACCTTTCCCTTTATAAACCGTGTCTGAGCTGATAAACCTCTTAATGGTGCCTAAGCTATGTAACCTCTGTTAAGTCCCTCCTCCCTCTGCACAGCCTATGTAAACTGGCTCAGGGGGATCAGGAAGCTGTAAGGAACCCTTCCTGCTCTGCCACATGCCATCACATTGAGCCCAGAACATTTGCTGCTGCACCCCCCCCCCCCCCCCCCCCCCCCCCCCCCCCCCCCCCCCCCCCCCCNCTGTAATATGTCACCCCCCCCCCCCCCCCCCCCCAGGGACAGCGCAGTTACTTCAACATTTTCACCTTTCATATTAAAAAAGGTTCCGTTCAGTTTTTTTCTAATTCAGTATTTTCTATTCCAAATTCTATTTCTTTTCCATACATAAAGGTGTAAGGGTGCAAATCACCTTGCTCCAGGGCGTTGGTTAAATTGAGAATAATAATAGCTTTAATATAATTTTCTCATACTGAGCTTTTAACACCATTATAACCTTTCTACCTAGTCTTTTTAAATGTCATGAAGTAACTAGGTTTACATTAATTGATTTGACTTTTTTTTTCACACAGAGCAACTTTTTTTGTGTGTTGTTGATGGCAGACTTCAGTTTTCTGACGGAAGGAGTGTAGTAGTGAAAAAGAGGAATACACACTGGAGAGCATATTGGCACATTTGCAGCTTTACATCCATTGTTTGGGATCAATTAAAGGACAGGTCTATGTGTTTGTTCTGTATGGCGAAGTGCACTGGGAATCAGGTTCAAATCCCACCTCCTGCTTTACTACCCTTGAGCACGGTACTTGCATTGAATTGATAAAGTAAACATTACTTTGTTGTATAACCGGGTAAATTGGTGTAAGGAGATTTGGAGAAAAGCACCCTACTTTAGGTGCTCTATACTGCCAACTGACTTCTGGATGCGATTCCTGTCCATGCTGCTAGAAACAGATATTTTACAAAATAAGAGAAGAAAATGCATTTGTATTGGACAGGAAAAACAATAGCTTGGAATGATTGTAACTTTAAAGTTTTTGCAGGCAGGACATTGTTCTCACAGTTTAAATTCCCACAGGTTACTGTTCCTTCCTGGCAAGTCATCTGCACACATAGCGTGTGTCTGTGTGGGGGGTCAGGGATTTTGTGGACACAGCAGCAGCTGTTTTAAGACGGACCTCAGATCTGTTGTGTTTCAGTAATCCTTTCTTTTTACCCTCCTGCTCTTCACATCTTCCAAGGCCCTATCTCTTTTTGAGACCACTGGGCTCAGGTAATTATGCCGCTTTACACTGTCTTTGTCTTTTGATCCCTACCATTGAAAATTAGCAGATTAGTCTTAGCTGTAGCTGCTGCTTCACTAAGCGCTTAATATTTATGGTGCAAGTGTTTTGCTATCAGGAATTTTGAACACGCAGGATTAGCAGAAGCACATGCCCTTAATGTTCATGCTTAGAAGATCTTGACACAAATGGATGCGATTCTGATATGATGCGAGTCACAGTGTTGTGGAAATAGCAGGGGAAAATTAAGTGCTCTGGTTTCCTTTCACAGTCCAAAGACGTGCATTTCAGGTTAACTGGTTACTCTAAATTGCCCATAGCACGAGTGTGTGTGTCCAGCCAGTCACTAGTTTGTTAGTACCGGTCTCTAGCCCAGGTAAACGGTGAGGGTTGACATTGGAAACGGCATCTGGTCCTTAAACTTCCTGCTCCAAAACAAAACTCCCCGCATGTCACGTGTTCACGCAGCAACAGGGGGTTCACCAGCTAACCTGGGGTTCTCCCGGATAACTATGGAGAGAGAGAGAGAGAGAGAGAGAGAGAGAGATTTCTTAAGTTTTCGTTAACTGCCACTCTATTGTTATAAAATGTGGTTGTGCATTGATTTCACCACTGAAGCAACAGGGTGAAAGTTCCAACAGAGAATCAACAGTTGTCTGTTCTTCTTTATAAGGCTTCATTTCCAATTTACTTCCTCCATGATTTCTGACTATTCAATAATGATCAGATTTATTTTAAGCTTTTTTTTCTCCCCAGAACCCATGTTGTTCTGTTAAACATTAAAGTGAGACTCACTCTTTTCCATTTATGCAGTGTCATACAGTATTACTGGTTGATGTAGATCAGGCTGTGATTTTTATGGAAATAAGCCCATACTTTAGATGACTTCTGCTGTGCCCCTCCTTTCCTGTTTTTGTCATGATTCCAAACTGTACCCCCCCCCCACACACACACACGCACAAAGGAACACAGCCCCCTCTTTATTCAACTCGGATTAACCTCTTTTCCCCTTGACCCCACCGCCACCATTGTAATGACGGATGTCGGGCCGATCTGAGGATCACGTTGTGTTTACATCCTTCATTTGCTAGGATGGTGACCACCACCCGCTACGCCTCATCTGTGCTGTCATGCGCCATGTTTTGATGCTAAAGACTGAGACAGAGGAGAAAACGGAGGAAGCACACAGGTTGGCACCTTCCTCCTCGCCGCAGTGCACATCGCACGGCTTCTGCAGCATGCCAACACGCTGCCTAGCTTCTAATCTACCTTACAAAGAACATATTGTAAAACACAAAGTTATTTTATGCTGTAAACCAACATGCTTCTTCAAACATTGCTACTACAGGAGCAAGCTGGATAGATACACCATGTTTGCCAGTTTATTTAGCATATTGCATATTTGTTTATTCTTAGTTTTTCATTTTGTTGTTTTTTCCTTTAAGAAGTTAAAGTAGTTTTCTTCAGCTTTTCTGTTGCGGAGTTAATTTTTCTCCCTCGCCTTCTCATTTGGAGGTTTTTTGTTTTCCTCTCCTCCATTGCCGGCTTACTTCATAGTATTTGTTGCTAGTCTAGTTCTAGCTAACCTTCCATCTATAGGCTTACTTTGTTGCATTGGCTTCTGCTGTATCTCTTGTTTTTTTCAGTTCTCAGTGTCACAGTGAGAAGAGGGCTCCATAAAAATGGATAAAATGAATTTTATGGAATGTTAATTTTACGTGAACAAACCGATTTGCTTTGCTGTCACATTTGCTGATGCAAATGGCGCACACAAGCGGCGCAGTGCCTGAGTAAGCAAGTGTCTGCCATCATGTCCCCTGGTATTAATGCGAGGTTGACTGGCAGTGAATGAGCGCGTCAGGGCTGTCATTGCAGCGTGTGTCTGCATGCGAGGGAGAGTGATGGAAAGGGGGTGCAGGCTCCCACTGAAGGGGGGTGTCATCTAGCAGTGATTAATGACCCCCTCCCCGCTGCCCTCAGAGGTGGACCTCTTGCATTCCGCTGCCCACCCTTGGAGGAATGCGGTCTGCTCCATTGTGGAGACCTGTCCGTAGGCTCGGGCCTTTGAGGGCTCCAGAATACCTTAAAATGCAACAATGGCCAATAAGGCCCTCATGGTCTCAACTGTATTCTACACCTGAAAGGGCAAAAGAAACACGCTGAGGCAGAGAATTCCTCTGTGAACAGGCCTGCAAATGCCAGAGCTCAACATGGTTTGGCGGAAGCTCTTTGAATAATTGGACTATGTTTAGTAATCCCTTTTTTTTTGTGAAAGTTAGGATAGGATGGAACTTTTATTGACCCCCTCCCAAAGGGAAATTTGTTGATCAGCAGCTGTGCACAAACATAAGACACTTGGAAAAACAGGAGTTATGAAAAGTTGTGAGGTTTTAATTGAACAAATGTTTTGTTTTTTTCCTGTCTTGCTGTTATTTAAGCAGACATTATTTTGTGTTTTGTTTTGTTAAAATTCTATGCCATGAATTAGAAATATCGAGCTTTAGAAGCAGTCTGAGGAGCAGTACTATGGTCAGTACTCTTGTCTCAGTACATTGTTTCAGTACATTTTTAAATATTTTCTTTTCTGACCTGGTTCTCAAACCTAAATTGTTGACGAAATGCATATTTATTCTGGCCTAGTCTTGAGCAGCTTAATTTAGGATGGGATCATACCTGGAGTGTCATTGTTGCTGTGTGGGATGCTGGATTCCATTACACAGGCAGCACCTGTCATAGCCTTTTCACATTTTTCTGTAGATGTCATTGTGAATGGTAAAAATACAAAACCTTTATGAATAAAAATTTGTTCAATTTATTAGTCCAATTTAGGCTTTGTTTGTTCAGACTTCCTGCTGTGCTGATTAATAATCTAAAACTTGTTTTAGAAAAATAGAGTTTAAGTAGGGTTTTGTGTCTTCGTAAAAGCATTCGGTTTACATTCAGCAGCCACTTTATTAGGTGCACGTGATGAGTAGATGGTCGGACCTTCTATTGCCCCCAGTACAACGTGAAGTCACCAACAGGGTTCCTGCTATATGCTGGACTGACAGCTCTGCAGATTTTTTGCAGATTGTTTTGGTGGAACATTCATTCTGCTGACATCCAACCTCATCCCAAAGATGGTCTACTGGCCTGAGATGGGGACTGTGTAGGTTATTGGAGTAAAGTAAAGGCACTGTCTTGTGTGTGGAACCATCCTGAGATACTGTGTGTTTTGTGACACTCCCAGCAGGACAATGTACTGTATCAGCGTGAAAAGACCAGGCTGACCGTGAAGGGACGGACACACCTCGTCAGTGTCAGTTTTATGTTGGTGCTTTGTGGAATTTCAAATGAGTACCTGATGGCAATAAAAACAAAAAATCTAGAAAAACTGTTGTGTGCTATAAAATTATTCCTCACCCCATTACACCACCACCACCACCAGTCAGCACTAGCCAGCTATACCCAATAAAGTGGCCAGTGAGTGTATCAGTTTAAGTGCACAGAGTATGTTGTAGCATGTGGTTGAAACAGATCTTCCCTCCGTCTGCAGCCATGCCATCAATCTGCTTAGCAACATGCCTGTATCCTGTCTGGATGTGCTGATAGACCTGCCTGTGCAGGGTGGCCTTGAAAAACACGGTGGGAAGAACATGGAAGTGGTGCAGGTGCTGCTGGATTTTATGGAGAAGAGGTTAGACAAGGTGGGTTTTCTAGACCATGACACCGCTGCGGTCTGTCCACAATTACGTGTACGATCACATGTAACCCCTTTCTTTCTAACCAGCGGTCGAACTACAAGGAGGGACTGACCCCAGTTCTCAGCTTGTTGACCGAGAGCTCCAGGCACCACAGAGAAATCCGGAGGTACATTAAAGCACAGGTAGGCTGCTGTATGACATCTGAGACTTGGTGAAATTCCTGGCTTCCCTACCTTGCCGACTCACCTTGCACCTGATTATCCCTGCCAAATGCCTCCAGGTTCTCCCCCCACTGAAGGACGTAAAGAACCGGCCAGAGGTCGGCACCACCATCCGGAATAAGCTGGTGCGCCTTATGACCCACATAGACACGGGTGTGAAGCAGAGCGCTGAGGAGTTCTTGTTCGTCCTCTGCAAAGAGAGCGGTGGGAAAGCACATTGTGTATATATATTGTTTTCAGTCTTTATTACCTTTATATTGCAGTCAGATCCCCGTTGATCACTGGATAAGGTGATGAAGTACCTGAACAGCGACTTTCATTATTATGCTCCGTCTATGTGAACAATATCCCTCTTTGTGTTTCTTGAGAAATTCATACAATTAGCTGCCTGATGTAGTGTCTGCTGCAGTGCAGTATTGTGCCAAGGCCTTCTGTAATCCACTCGCAGATTTCTCTCATCGTAACCGCTTTGAGGTGGTTGTTCGTGAAGTATCGGGAAGGTGAAGTGCACTTCTGTCTGCTCCGAGTTGTACGTCACTTTGGAGAAGAGCGGCAACTAAATGAATAGATGTAAATGAAGCATTTCGTGTTTTTGTAATCAGATTGGTATCGGCAAATATCGTTTAATTTAGTTTTATCTGTAAAGGGCCGATGCTTAGATTTGACCGGTAAGTCAAACTATATTTGAAACATTCGCTAGGGTTCCAGATGAGCAGATGCTGGGCTATTGTGTGAAAACGCCCTAAGTATTAAAATTTCAGTACTCCAAACTTAATTAACTTGATTAATGCTGACAGTGAGAGATTGTTCAGTGCGGCTTCTATTTGACAAGAAAATCCTCCCCTTGCTAGAAAAAAAGGAAGGATGCACTTCCCAAAAAGTTACTGTTTAATGATTTTGTTTTTCTTGTATCACTGGATTGTTTTACCTTTGTTTTTTTTTCCCCTCCATTTTTCTTTATTAAATTTCTTAAATTATGTTCCCATCAAAGTGGGGAAACCAAAGTGTTATACAACATTTAAGGCTACACCCTGCAAAAGCATTGCCTGTTAAAGGACGAGGTATCTATCCAAATGTGATTGGTCTGTAGTTTATAAATGCGCTTATCTGCATCAGGAGATGGGTACATAGAAATTATTCGTATATCGGCATCATCCCAGAATTCCCATATCAGGGCACCCCTAATATCTCGTGCAGCTTCAACTTTTTTTCAAGCCCCGACTCTTAAGAATTTGCCATGTTAGACAATGTCAAGCTGTAAGTGTCATGAAGACTGTGTGATGCTTTTTGGCAGTGCAGCCCCTGCTCTCTCTGAATGACTCCTGTGTCACCCCTCAGTGGACAACCTGCTGAAGTACACAGGCTATGGAAACGCAGCCGGACTCCTAGCAGCGCGGGGGCTGCTGGCCGGGGGCCGGGGGGACGGTCAGTACTCTGAAGACGAAGACTCGGACACAGAGGAGTACAAATCGGCTAAGCCTTTGTGAGTACCGGCATCAAACATCGTAGCTTTTATATGTCGGACAAGCGCAGTAAGGAGGGGCCTGAGTGACAGTGCAATGAAAGCCACGTAATAGAGAAGGGCTTTGTCTCTCGGTGTGGAAGGCAGTCGGTGCAGCTGATTACCTTTTACAGCAGGAACAAGTCCAATTAAATTTGTTTTCTAGCGTTCACAAATAGTCTTTTCTCTCCGGTAACATTTTAAATAAAGCAGGGAATCTGTAAAAATAAAGAGGGGTTGTGAATGAGTGAAACTATATAACCACACAGCAACAGTTATCAGAATAAAATGTCTTCCTGAGGTCTTCAACTCTTTGTGTTTTAATCAGCACTCCTCAAAAAAAAGGTAAAGCAGAGGTTGAGTTAAACATTGTAGAGGAAAATAGGGTGGCGGTGCTGCCAGTTACAACTTCCTGGTAACACAGCTGGGCTTTTATCAGCCTCAGTGGGACCCCACGCAGCACAGTGACGTTCGGTAGATGGGCCTGGTGGACCTTGGGCTGTAAACAAGCCGAAGGGTGTAGTTGTTCCAGTGCTTATGAGACTAACTCTGACGTCAGGGTTTGTGTCATTAAAGACTGGCAAGCTTCTCTTGCAACATACCAAGTGGTGAAAATGCGTCAGCAATGTTGGAAAGTAATACAAAAAATTAAGGTTTCAAATGACAACAGATGATATCACTACAATAAACAAAGATGCGTATCTCCTGTAACCCCGTTTTCCCCTGTATAATCTGACTGTTAAAACACTGGCTGATGAGATATTTGTGTGGAATTGATTTGTATTGTAAATTATTGCTCCCATAGCCTTGGTAGAATCTTTTATTTGCATACTATTTAACAATGCATTTACAGAGACAAAGGGAAAAAAACTGAAGTCAGGCACTTGCCTGATTCCCCCCCTTCTTCTTTCTTCTTAGTATCAATCCCATCACGGGTCACGTGGAAGAACCAATGCCAAATCCCATTGAGGAGATGACTGAGGAGCAGAAGGAATATGAAGCTGAGAAGCTGGCCAACATGTTTGACCAGCTGTCAAGGTACTCTTTTTGTGTTTTCTGAGCATGTCAAAGAAGCAGTTTAGTATTCTGAAGCATTTCACATTGTCCATACAGTAATGACTGATGGTCTGTTAGTCAAGAGCAGTGACAAGGAGAAATGACAAATACCGATGTAAATCTATATACAAGCACAACTTGGCAGTCAACATTTCATTAGATCGATTATCAGACTATCTTAACCGTGTGCCGGCACTTGGCCGTCATTCAGATCTGGTCCTGACAAGCCAGACAGTACGACGGCTCTTTTTAAACTGCTGACTCGGCATACGGTGCTAAAGGTAAACGAAGTGAGTGAAGAGAAATCTACACATCCACTCTGACAAGGACTTCAGTTTAGTTTAATTGCTTCTAACCGTTAAATAATTGTTTTGTAATGGCTCAAGTCATCATGCGCAAAATAATCTCACCCTGGTGTGAAACTGTCATTATAACTTGTTCTGAACTTTGAGTTTGAGATGTGGGAGGTTAACCTTGACTTGTCTTTCGGAGACAGCGAATGGATATTTATGGTGAAGATTTCTCTGTCTGCACTGCCCTCAGTATCTAGGAACAAGCGTTTAGGTTAGCTGCGTTTTAAATGCACGGCCGTTCCTGACATTCTTGACAAATTTATTCTGACAGTGCGATACAGTCTTACTTGGAAGCTGTTTAGTCAACCTTTCAAAAATGTCTAGCAAAAGTTTGCTTGTCCTCCTGTCCCCCCTGTTTGCTTGTTAAGCCACGACCCACAATTCTGTTTTGGATGAATGTATATAATGTAGGCTGATTACTCACAAATCTGGCAAAGAAACGTTTTATGATTCAAACGATCCCTCTTGAAGTATCTAAAGGTGCAGACCTCAGCGTAGCCACCTTTTAAGCACTTTTTGGCTAGAGTAGTCTCAAGCTGCAGTAACGTTCCTCTCTTCCTTAAGGACAGAGGCGAGGGTGGCTGTACTGTTGGGAGGCTCCGGCATGCTGTCACCGGGTGGGGCATGTCGAGGTGGGGTCTAGACCAGTTGTCCCGTTTGTGCTCCCTGCCAACCGGTTCATTAAAGCAAGAATCTCCGCATCTGTCCAGTCCCCCCAGCTTCAATTACCGTTTCTCGCCACAGCACTCCTGCATTCAGCTGGAGTCAATGGAGCCGGCGGGCTCACCAGCCCGTTCGCATTACAAACACCGCATTAATTACGGGCTAATTGGAGCGCCCAGTGGTCTGCGGGACTCGAGCCATTGTGGCCTGTATTCTGTTTTTGATAATATATACATATCGCTTCTTTATGCCTTTGCCTTTGTTTGGCATTTTTAATGAATAATGTCATGTCCACTAACAAGGAGAGGACCTACACAAAGCCTCAATTAGAGGGGGGTTTCAATGAGTCTACAAGTGCGAGAGGACGGTGGCCATTGGTTGGTGGGGAGCAGCAGTAATGAGAAACACGTGTCTGGGAGAGGCAGATGCTCCCCCCCACGGTGAGGGAGAGGATGGGGTGTGATTGTCAAGAACGCCGACACCCATGTGCTGCTTCTTGGGAGATGTGCCGTGTTGGGCAGGAATGCACTTCACCTGCTGCTTAATTGTGGGTTACAACCAATTACCGGTGACTCTGTGGCCCGTATGGGGGCGCCATCCATGAGGCTAATTGGTTGTGAGGAAAGGAGGAGCGCGGGGGGGTCAGCCTTGTTTTCCTCGACCGCTTTATTTGTCTCACCTCGTTACGCCCCGTCATGTTTGCCGATAGGTGGGAAAAATCTCTGCTGGGTTTTATTCTCTGGACGACATAATATGTATAGCTCTCCTCCTTTGTAAGAGGGAGAATGGCTGTGCCTCTCTGGCCAGGCAAGAGCCTCGTCTCGTCACATCCTCACCGCAACCTGAGACCTGCATTTGCCTTCTCAGGTGTCCTGTACTGGCTTTGTGCTGACCTGCATTTGGACAACTGCAAAGTTTCAGATGTTTTCTGACATTTTTCTGTACCCGTATAGATGTTTATTTGTCTATGTACAACAGGTATTGAGTTTTTTTCCTTCCTGACAGTCTACTCAGCGGTGTCATGCTCAACATTGTGCTCAAATCTTCGCATGCTTTGGGCTTCTTGTAAAAAAGATGACTACTAGTCTGCTGCCTAGCAGCCTGTCAAAGCCTCTTATGGCGCTTGTGAGCTGTTCAGCAGCGACACTTGGCAGGCAGCATCAAAAGAGTCTGGAGAATATTTTAATTGATTTACTTCAAGTGCAAGTGTTGGCAAGATGGTGTCTAGACTTGCCAAAGGTCCTGAGAAGGAAATGGGACGAAGGGGTTGAGGCGGGGAGGTAGAGTAGTCTGAAGAGGTTAAGCAGGGTAGAGGAGCGGACCGCGTGTGGTCGATGGACGAAAGCAGCAGCGTGACGGCGAGTTGAAGCAAAGGGAGCGAATGGATTAGATACGACGGAGAAACAAAGACGTTAAGAACAGAGGAACAGAGTGGTGGTTTGGTACGGCGGGCGAACGGAGCCGAGAGCGTGAGCATCGGAGTCAAGTCCCCACGTTGGCGGTCCGCTGACCTCAGAGGACTGCGCAAGGGGTTCATTTTCTCGTTTTGCCAAATCTGTGACCGCTGTCGAGCCGACCACAGCATACGTCAGGTTTTATATACCGGAAACCCAATCATCGTAGAACTATAGCCTTTGTGCTTAAATTCTCAGTGCATTTTATTTGCATCTGAACCCCCCACCCCAGGCAAAATAAATGAGATTTTAAAAATTTGATTGGATAATTCACTGATAAATTATGTTAGTGAGGGCTGGTGACGCACAGTGCAGATATAATTGGATTAGCGTGGAGGGCCAGGCGTGCCTTTGAAGAGATCAGTACGAGCACTGATCCTGTAATTAAACTGGCGTGAAGAATGGCCACTAGGCCACAGAGGGGGCATCCAAGGGTCCTTAAGCACCTCTGAGGCGGATGTGGAGGAAAGAAAGATGTCTCTCGAAATAATGGGGGGGGGGCCCTTTTCAAGGCACCACCGAAGTAAGTGTACAGCGAGCAGCTCCTTGAGCCACAGGTGGATCGCCCTGAGAGGCGGCTGCACAAACGCAAGTCCACAGTCTGCCGTGCAAACAAACAAACCGCCTTTGTGTTGGTCTGCAGGGCAGCTTCCTGCAAGCCTTTCAGACCCCTTCAATTAACGTGTCTTTCCTGCACTTAATTGGCTACAAACACGTGTGGCCTTTGTGGCGTCGTGCTGTACTGTATGTGTGATTACAGCGTCGTCGTGCCTTTTGCCGGTGAAAGGAACCGAGTCGCCTATCGGTGCGAGTCTGTTCGGTTGACGGTGACGATTGTCACACCTCTGCAGATTCGTGCTATAATTTATGCCGGTGAACATTCTGTTGTGCAAGTGAACACGTTTGAGTCGAGTTCCATTCGGATTACGAAACGTTTTTGTGTTAGTGTTGGTTAAATATATATATTAATTGAGCATAAGCTGCAGAACTCGGTTGCTTTGGGAGAAAAGAAAAGTCTCCTATCACTGCAGATTTGTTTCCATAGTATCGTTGGTGCACTATTGCAGTAGTTTTTTTTTTTTAAATTAATTGGATAAGACTGGAAATGTTGAAATCGATTTGGTTTTAACCAGGTTAGCATAGTATGATAATTCATTCTGGTTATCAACAATGACAACAGGTTATGGTTTGAAATTGTCAGTTCAGCAGTTTAAGATCTGATGTAGGTATATCCATAAACTTTTCCATAGTTCTATGTAAAACAAAATGAGTGAAACATGTTTGAGAGCAGCTACACGTGATAATCTGAGAAGTGATTCATGAACGGAATCGGAACAGTGCTGTGTCAGTTACAGTCTAACACTGAGTGATTGGAGTTAAATGACGGAACTGCCAAACCCCACTGCAACAAACCAGATACTGTAGATACTGTTAGAGCTCAGTTTAGAAAGACCAGGGGCTCCTCATGCTGGAGAAGGTATGGTACAAGTTGTTTCCTACAGAAGCTTGGAGTGATTAATATGGCACTTTTTGCCCAGTTTCTTCACTGCTTGTTTTGGAAGATTATCCTTCTCCAGCAAAGCTTCTAGTTTGACCTGGAACTTGTTCCTTCTGCACAACTTGAAGTCACTCTCAGAACAATGAATAAAATAGAGATGAAAGATCTGCTAACAGCCAATGGCTTTCAGAGACAATGCTGGCAGGGACCTGCAATCTGTTTCACCTCTGCTCAGTAGAAAAGACTCTCATTGTTCACACCGATACTCAGCCTAAAGTCCACCTATTATCATTAACTGCTTGTCCTGGTCAGGATGGTCCTGAGCCTATCCCAGAATGCCAGGCTACGATTTACTACTAAAGAACCTGAAACATGTCTTTGGGCTGTGGGAGGATTCAGATTGAGCTGGATTTGAACCCACACCCAACCAGCTTGGGCACTGTAAGGCACCGGCACTACTTATCGAGCCACTGTAGCACCTGCAGGTTTAAGGGGGTGTTCTTAAAAGACAAGTGGAGCAAACGGGCAGTGACGTGAAGCCGCTTAGTCTAGTGAGGGTGTAAATAGAGATGGCCGGTGTCTGAGAAAGCCTTTGGTTTTGTCTTCAGACAGCAGCTCATTAGACCCATGGGCGTGAGGCCGGACGGAACCCTAGCCCCCCTTGAGGAAACCGTTGGCCAGTGCACCGTGGGAAGCGAGGACTCGGACTCGGACTAGCAGCCGCCGGTTTGAAGCAGAGCCCCCTGCAGCTGAGCACAGAACTACGGTACACTAAACTAGTTCAGCTGTTGCTAGAGTCCGGCTCCATGGCCACAACGACACGACCACGCAAATGAGAACTGCAGTGTGGGGAGGAGATGGCACACTGTTTCAAGCCTGTCTCTGCTTTAGCATTTTCAAAGATTGTGCCAATTTTAAATGTAAAAACAAACATGTTGGCTGTGAGGATTAATGTACATTAAGTCAGTGGTGAAGTCCAGATGCGAGACCTGTGTGGTGCAGCTCACGCTGTCATTTGGAAGGAAAGCATTCCAACAAACTATTGGGCTATTTGTATTAAGCTGTTTTAGAAGCATTGTGTACATTATAGCATAGATATGTCTGCACTAGGGAATCTGTGAAAGGAGGAATGAAAAATGGAAGTGCAATATATACTGTATGAAATTGTCTCCTGAAGCTGAACCGAGAAACAAAACAAGGCAAGTGGCAGCAGGAAAACGACCTCCCCGTAGTAGCTTCATTTTACACCCTTTACAGATACTTCTGTTAATGATCCCATACCTGTCTGCATGTTAAAAATAATAGTTCAAGCAGGTGAGTGATTTGTCACACGGTTCAGGTTTTGGTCACTATCTTTGGCGCAAACAATTTCTAACTGCATATCCCCATTTTGACTTGTTTCTACAAAATGTGTACGGACCACTTTTTGCCAAATGATTTTTCTCCAAAAGCAAAACGAGCTTTTCACAAAAGTCTATTCCAATACGTTTTTTCCAAACATTTTTCAACCCTGTACTCTTAATACCGCAATATATGCGTGTTTGTTACACTGAAGTACGCGGTGTTGTCCTGTCAGATGTTTCTCAAAATGGCACAAAAGTAAGTCAGTAAACGACTGTATGCTGTTAAAAAAATGAATAAAATACTTCAACTCAACGTCAACTTCAGGAAATCTTAGTCCTCCTGTACAAGCAAACTATTTGTAGTTAATAAACTGATTCATTAAACATGAAACTGTTCCTATTCTGAAATTTCATTCTGAGTGACTGAAAATATGGCACAGCACGGTGGTTCTCAACAAGAGGGCTGAAAGTACTATTATTATTGCCAAAGTGCTAAAGTCCTTGAATCATCATCATTCAGTAACTAAAGAAGCAGGAAGTGTCCTACAATGAGGGGGGTTGTGTGCCTCACAACGCTCAGTTGGACCAGTTTCTATTGTATTGCAGAAATTACTGGTTATCAGCAAAGAAACGTGCTTATACATTTCAGGAAGTGCTTAAGTGACACACGCTATTAATAGTGTCGTGCCAGAAAAGGCACAGGCGTTCTAATAACGCTGACAAGAAATAAAGCCACATTTGAAGACATCTGGTGTAGTGGAACTGTGCAGTTTCCCCAGTGGTTGTCATTGCCCCTGAAACAGCACGCAAGGTTCCGATTTAATAACATGATGTCCACTGGCGCAAGTATGGTAAGATGGTGTTCAGGTGCAGTGTAAGCTTACCAGGCCAGCAGGTATCCAGTAGCACTAGCTGGGCTCAGAGGCAGCAGTGGAATCCAACTGGCAAANCAGCAGGTATCCAGTAGCACTAGCTGGGCTCAGAGGCAGCAGTGGAATCCAACCGGCAAAGCCGGCAATCCCAGCAGCCCCTTTGTCTGGGTCAACATAAGCCACGCCCACACACACACACACACACACTCTCCTTACCACCCCATCATCATTACATTTTCCAGAATAAATGCACCATTTGAGCAGCACATCTTTATTTCTGTGATTAAAAACATTACAACAGCAAGAGTTAAAATACAACAGTGACAAGAAACTTAGAAACAATTAGATGAACGCTGACTGAACGAGGGCAGCTCAGGCCACTGGGAGCGTCCCCTCCATTCAGCAGCTGGGCGTCTCTGAGCTGCTGCCGTCATCGCTGCTGTGCGCCCTCTCTGCCTGGGGAGGCCGCATGTCCCTTTGTAGTCAAAAACATGGCAGTTAACACCCTGCCGCGCCACAAAACGGCAACCACTACAGGAAGGGCCACCTTCTCGGTAGTGCCCAAATCGTGCACTTTTAGGAACACTTTCGGCAGCTCCGTAGCAAGTAATGTGAATCTGCACCTTTTGCTCGTGGTCCTGGATCAGTTGGCAGATGTCCTGGTGCCAGCCCAGGACCTCAGCCAGGCGCCGCACTGTGTCGGCTAAGTCGCCCAGTTCCATGTAGTCGCCCCGACGCAGTGGCACCCTCTGGAAGGACCCCACGGGATGTCTGTTGAGCAGCAGCCGTGGCACCGTGCACCTCACTGTGTCCACGAGGCTGGCGAAAGGCTCAATCTGCACAAGGATGACAAACATGCGTCTGCAATGTTTATTTGAAAACAGTGATGCCCCGAAGGCAAAAGTGTCTCCTCAAAACAAACACAATTTGGACCAAGAAACTGTTCTTGTGTTAGTAGCTGCAATCACTGTTAAAAGCTTATTATACATACCTTGGTCAATTTCCCCCCTTTTAGCATGTTTAAACAAATTGGATATAGTTAGAATGAATCGACTTAGTTAAAATATTAAAACGAAACAATTAAAAATGTCAGTACTTATTCAGTGTTGATTATTGACCAGTTCACTCCATGTTTGTCCTGCATTCAGCTTCTCCACAGTAGTAGCAGATCTGACATCAGTCAGCATCTCTCTCTCTATAGGAGAGTGAGCTGCAAACACTGGAAACAAACTGACCGAAGGCTGTCCCACACTCCTGCTTGGATGCATCTCAAAGGTATCCTTTGACACATGAGCGTTTGACTTAGTGAAATAATTTAATGCCTTTACTGAGTTATGACTAAACAAAATCACTTTTGCAAGTAAGAGCCAAACTTGAAGGTCACGCAATAACGGAAACGACATCTCCCACTTGCTCGATTTCACCTCACGAGCCGATTTACAGGAACACACTACGCTCCTGAGTGGGGGGGGGGGGGGGGG